>VZQC01012486.1:239775-382424 GCA_009823505.1 Rhizomys pruinosus | reverse complement strand
ATTTTTTTCTCCCTCTAGTTCTTTCTGGAGTTTGTCAATCTGTTCCTTTAGTTCTTTTCGATGTTTGTCATTGTATCCCTCTAGGTCCTTTTTGAGTTTTTCATTTTCTCTCTTTAGTTCTCTGAATTCCTCTTTATGTTCTTTAATTTCTCTGCATAGGTCTGCAATTATTCCTCTAAGATCTGTTCCTTGGGTCTCCTCCAAGTGGTTCCCATCGTAGCTATCTCCTACTGGTTTGGTAGAGCTTGATGCAGGATTTTCCTGTGCCTTTCCCATGTTGTCCCTTCATCATGTTCCTGGCATGTGGGCTTCCCTTTTGAGGTTCAGATCAAATTCCTTTTCGCTATGTTAGGGGATAGTTTTACTTTCCTCCTTTAGATAATTTTTCCCCCTTTCCTCCTCCTTGTTTATGGAGTATTGACTTGTCTAGTTTTCAATTTTGTAAACCACTCTTCTCTTCTTGCTCTAAAGGTTCTCCAAGAAAAGGTCCACTTGGATTCTCACCAAGCTCGGGGGGGTGGGGGAGATATGCCTGATCTAGCCAGCGCCCCGGCAGCCCGCACAAAGGTGCAGAGCACTAGCCCACTGGCCGCCGGACCCTCCGGCCCCAGCGACAAAGAAAGATGTAGAGCGGTCCCGCCCACGACCCCCTACCTCCATTCTATGTTTTGAAACAGTTTCATTGAATCTTGAGCTCACTTATTTGGCTATACTGATGGGCTAGCAAATGCCAGTAACCTTACGGTCCCTGCTTCCCCAGAGCTGCAGTTAGACATAGACAGGGCTGCACCTGTATTTTGTGTGGGTATGGAAGATCAAACTCAAGTCTTCATGCTTACATGGCAAGCACTTTACCAACTGAGCCATCTCTCCAGTTCCACAAACTCAGTTTCTGAGCCTTCTTCACACTTTCTGATTCAGTAGGTGCTGGGTGGAGCCAACTATTTATTTTTCTAAGAAACAATCAGCTGACATTGATGCTGTTATAGGCTGGGTCATTTTACAAATCATTGATGCTGCTTTAAAGTAGATCAGAATATACATAATCAAGAACATATTTTTAAATGTAAAAATATTTATTGTGTGACTTTCCTGCTCTGGTACCATGCTGGGTTTTGAATATATTATAAGCAACTCCTAGGAAACGGATAAATAATCTGGGTGCCACTAACTGAAAAAAAACTGGTAAGCCAAATGTGCTCCTTATTTAGTTGGTCTCTTCTCTCAAGGAGTATCTGTACATGAATCCATACACTCTGAATAGCTTCTTTGGAAATTACAATGTAAGCACAGTGATGCTGACTAACAGTAATGAGTAGAGCTGTCCAGAGAGAGTAGGGAAGGTTTCTGTCTACTTCTCTGATCTTTAATGGTTGATCATCAACTGTGATTTGTCAGGCTATTGGACAAGTTGGGCTCCTTTTATGGCTATTGTCTGATATCATGATGCATGTGTGGAGCTTTGTTCTCTGCTCCTTTTTCACACATTGTAATGTATTTGGTAAAACAAGATTTGCTTTTTACGGCACTTCCTTTGATCATAACACTTAACTAAGAGACAAGGAAGGCCTCTGTTTCTTTTTAGCTGTGGTATTTTAAACATGAATGTGGTATCATCATGAATTTACATTGGATTTCATTATAAACCAGCCTAGTTCACCATAACATAGTACTTTGTTTCCCACTAAACCAGTAATATTTAAAAAGTAGGATTTATATATTCATTTATTTATTAGTGTGGGTGTAGGGGTAGGAGTGATATATGTGCATGGCGTTGTATGATGCGTGTGGTGTGGGGTGGTGCTTAGGCATGTTGTGCATGTGGAGAAAGTTGGTTCTCCCTGTCCTGGCATATATGGTTTCTGGCAATCAACCCCAGTCACCAGACGTGTTGCAAGTATCTTTGGCTGTTAAGCCATCTTATTATTCTAAGAGCTAAGGATCAAACCAAGTGCTTCATGCTGGACAAGTGGTCTACCACTTAGATGCACCCACAGCTAAAGTAGATTTTTAAAAATGTGCTTTTAGAGGCTGCAGAAATGGCCCAGGGGTCAGAGTCTTTGCTGCTCTTCCAGAAGACTGGAGTTTGGTTCCTAGCCCTCAAGTTGAGTGGCTTACGACCCACTGTAACTCCAGCTTTAGCAAGTTCTGTGCCCTCCTATGACCTCCAAAGGCATCTTCTTATATTTGGCATATGCACATATGCATACATATGCATACATATGCATACACAGACATATAAATAAAAATAAATCTTTAAAAGCATAAAAATTTAAAAGTTTTAGTTTTGTTGCATAATTGAGTTGAGCTAATATATGGTTAGATCATACACCAGAGTGGATAGATAATATACAGTGTATTATTTATTATAATTGATAAGCTATGTTATCATTTTACCCAAATGCAATGTTTTTATTTGTTTTCACTACTGGTTTTGAATGTTCTAGGATTTTTGACAAGCATACACTGTATTGCATCTACTATATAGGATATCTTATAGTATCATTTCTCTGTCCTAAAACTCCTCTGTTCTTTACCTATCTGTATGCCCTCTTTTATTGTTAACTATTGTTCACCAAGATCTTACTGTCACTATAGTTCTTTTTCCTGTCTATAATGCTATATAAATTGAACCATGACTATTAAATTTCAGATGTTGAAATGATTGAAAAATGTTGGGTTGGACTTCTTGTCAAAAGGCATCTGCTGGGACATTCAGCTTGTGGACTGGGCGACCACTGGGGTTTCGTTGCTGATTAAAGAGCAGTGTCAAATTCTTATACTCTGATGAAAAACTAGACTCTGCAAAATGCTAACTTTGCATTAGCTCACCCTATCCATATGATCAAATGTGAACTTACAAAGATATTAAGTGCTTCAGTAAGGATTGAGACCTCTGCGGAGGCCATCTGTGTTCCTCTCCCTGTTTGGAGCTTCTGATACAATATATACTATTCATATTAGAGTTAAATTTGAGGAAGGCACTGAAGCTCAAAAAGTGGTGTATTTTTTTTCCTTTCCCAGTCTTTTGAGAAAGTAGCTGACAGAAGAAACTTAAGGGAAGGCTTCATCTTGGGTCATGCTTTAAGAAGAGATATAACATGGTGGGGAGACATGGTATCAGGAATCTGAGAAGGCTGGCCATAGTGCATCTCCCATCAGAAACAGAGCCCAGAATACTGGTGCTAAACTGGTTCCTTATTTTTCTTTTTCATTTGGTCTGGGAACCCATTCCATGGGATGATACTGTCCACATTCCGGATGAACCTTCCTTCTTCAGTTAAATGTCTATGGAATCTTCTGGGCCCCTTTGTCAAATATGAGGTGGCTGAAATTGTATGTACTCAAGTTTGGATCTTCAATTTTATTCCATTGGTCTGCAGGTCTGTTTTTGTGCCAATACCAGGCTGTTTTTATGACTACAGCCCTGTAATACAGTTTGAAATCTGGTATAGTAATCTCCCCTGTATCGTTCTTTTTTCTCAGGGTTGCTTTCAGCATCTTCAGCAAATGGTGTTTGCAAAACTGGATCAGCATTTGTAGAAGTTAAAATTAAACCCCTACCTCTCACCCTGTGCAACAAAACAACTCCAAATGGATCAAGGACCTCAGTGTGAAACCTGTAACTCTGAAGGTGATAGAAGAAAATGTTGGCAGTAACCTACAAGACATAGGCATAGGAAAAGACTTTCTTTTTTATTTTATTTTTAATAATAAGAAATGAATACAAGCATCCTTCATGTAAAACCAATTTGCAAGCAGCTGTGCCCAAACTTATACAGCCCAAGGCTCCCATTGTCCAGCAAGAGGGGCTTGTATGTACAACCATGTTGATCAAATAAGAGTCCAGTCTATATTGCTGTAGTTTCACAATTCACCCCAATTGCAGCCCTTACATTCTACCATGACCCCTCTTCCCTAGATTGTTCCCTAGGCTTTAGAAAAGGGACACAAGTGGGTGAGAAGCAAAACAAACAGTCCACTCTCTCTGGAGATGTTATTTTGGACTCTGATCAGTTAGGCTATTTCCTTTCATGGCTTGGCAGTTTATCCAGGAATAACCTTTTAATCCTACTAATGAAGCACAAGCAATTAGATATACGGGCATTTAAACAGTACTAATTATTATGGTAGGTTACATTGGTATAGATACGGATGTTTGGATGGTATGCTAGTCCATGAACTATAGCTTTTCTGTAAAAGATAACAAGGTCTTACTGTGGCTTATATCATCTCCTAATCACTAGAGGACATAAGCTTGTGGCATCAGCCATGACTTATTCTTCCAAGGAGAGAGCTAATAGCCAATTAGATTTGGGATATAGAGGCATATGGCTGCCACTGCTGCACAGTATTTCCAGGCAGGTGAGGTGTAGCTGATCCTGATGGAGGAGTCTTGCTTGACTCAAGGAGACCAATATTTGCTTTATTGATTTAGTGGCCTTTGGTAACACTCTCTGGCATGCCAGAGAACAACTGTACACTTGCAAGTGTGGTCTCAATACATCTTTCTTATGCTTATGCCAGGTCTTTGACAGCAGGGCCTTACCACCTCTCTTCTTGTAGGTATCCCAGTTTACAGGCAAAAAGACTTTACCTTTTGGGGGGGGGGCTTGGATCCCTTAGCCAACATCTCCTTGGCAGAATAATCCATTTCTGATACCAGAGCTCTCCTGTATTAATATATTTTGCTTCATTATACAGCTTATAAAGACTTTAGTATTGTATTTGGCTCTGAATAGAGAATAATCCTTTCACAGTTCCTATGTCTATTAGTCAATTAAAGAAAGCAGTTATACCAGTTTTATAAGAGATTACCTCTATAACAGTTGACTCTAATTTACAGTTAGGGAATGACTTCATTACCATCATGTTTTTCTTTGTCCTATGAAAAGGAGGTAAGAAAGTCTCTCACATTAAAACTTTGTGGCACTTGGAAGTTCATTAGGACTCATTATAAACAGTTGTTACAAATAAGATCCATAGAGATGTTTGATTCCTGTAGCAGTCAGGCTTTTCTTCCTTTTAATGTATAGATGAGCCAACTTCTCTGCTGGTATTTCCTGCACAATGTAAAGCTGTATCTTTTCTTTCTCAGCCATTAAGTTGGTGACATTTTGGCCTGTGGGAACATGCAAATCTTTTCCCATAGTTAGTTTTAAGATTTAAATTGAAAAATTTGACAAAAGGTTTAATATATAACTGTATCCCCCCTTTTTTATTTTAGGTTTTTATTTTTTGACCCAAGAATTTCAAAAAGGCAGTTGTATTACACATACCTATAGGCAGGAATCAAGGTGTAAATTTTCATTAAATTTACCCAAGCTGTTTATCATTGGCTGTATGTTGTTAATTTGGGAAGCAAACTTAATTCCTTAAGTTAAATTATCCTACAGGTAAAAGAAAATGTTGCAAGATGATACTGTACAACATAAAAATTATAGAGAACATTTGTATACATTAATCCCAAAGTTGTTGTTATGCAAATTATAAGTAAAACAAATGTGGACAAAAATTTATATTTCCAATTAGCTTAAATGTATTACAGTTTTTATTAAAACCTTTTAAACAGTACCACTTATTGTGTCAAGCTAAGCTGTACATCCAATAGCTTGAGCTTTGTTAGTATGACTGAAAAGAGTATCACTGGGAAAGCTGTCAATCCGTGAAGGGAAACAAACTGAACAGACTGGAGTCCAAAATGACAACTCCAAGGAAATTAGACTGTTTTCTTCTCACCCACTTGTGCCCCTTTCCCAAAGCCCAGGGAACAAACTGCGGAAGAGGAGGCGTGGTAGATTGTAAGGGCTGTGGAGAGATAGGGGTGAATCATGAGACTACAGGAATATAGTCTGGACACCTGATTGATCAACATGCCTGTGCATACAAGCTTATCCAACTGGACTATGGGAACCTTGGGTTGTTCAAAATTTGGACATAGATACTTGCAAAATGCACCAATTACTTAATTGTATGACATACTAAGTAACATCAGTGTTATCTGCAAACAACTGTGTCATTGTATTGTAGAATTCATTCAAGTAAAATATATTGATCATTTAAAAAAAAAGAAGACCTAATAAATAAACCCAAATAAACAAAAAAATAAAATAAAATAAAATATTTAATGTATCTTTTGACAAAAAAAATCTAAAAGTAAAGTATAACCAGAAATAAATAAATAAATAGTAAAGCCTGAGAAAATGAACTTCAGGCATAAAACTTGAGCTTGGTAAAGAAGACAAAAAAATAAAAAAAAACCTTTTAAACAATGTTGTTTAATATAGACATTTTTACTTTTACTAAGTCCTAAAATACTATGTAATATGTAGACAAAATTTGGGCAAATTTGGATACCTGTTAAACTCACGCCAATTAAATGTAGATTAATTGAATATAGACCCATGTCTCCCTCCCACGCCTCCCACCCCTCCAGATTCACCGTTTCAGTCAGTTCTTCGATGCAGTCTTTTCTGTTGTTGGTGTTATTGTTCTGGAAAAGACTTTCTAAATCAGACAGCAGCTGCATAGGAAATAAGGTCAACAATTGAAAAGTGGGACCTCATTAAACTCAAAAGCTTCAGTACAGCAAAAGAAAAAAATCAAGGAAGTGAAGAGAAAACCCACAGAGTGGGAGGAAACCTTCACTGCTGATACATCATTTCCAGAATATATAAACTACTCCAAAACCAAAAAAGAAAACAAATGAGTCACTCAAAGGATGGAGTAAAGAACTAAACAGAGACTTCACAAGTGAGGAAGTAAAGATGGCTGAGAAACATTTAAAAAGTGTTCAACATAGTTAATAATTAAGGAAATGCAAATTAAAACCACTTTAAGATATCATCTCACTCTGATAAGCCAGCTAGGATCAAGAAAAAAAAAATGATACCATGCTACAGAGGTGGGAATGTAAACTCATACAACCACTATGGAAGGCAGTGTGGAGAACCCTTAAAAGACTCAAAATGAGCCTGCCACCTGACCCAGTCATACCAATACTGGGTATATACCCACAAGACTCATCCTACTGCAGAGATACCTGCACATCCATGTTTATTGCAGCTCTCTTCACAATAGCAAGGAGCTGGAAGCAATCAAAGTGCCCCTCAACCAATGAGTGGATAGAGAAAAATGTGGTACATCTACAAAATGGAGTTCTACGCAGCTAAAGAAAGCAAAGAAAGATGACATCATGATATTTGCAGCTAAATGGATGGAATTGGAAGACATTATGCTAAGTGAAGTAACACAGTCCCAGAAAAACAAAGGACATATGGTATCCCTCATTTGTGGATGCTAGCACCAAATCCCTAATTGTAAGGCAAACTGAACAACATTAATGCTATATTTCTTTTTATCTAAAAGCAACTGTGGTCTTATAATGTGAATCCCTTAATGGGTTCTAGAATTACCCTACCACTTATTTCAGACTTTTTAATTTTGGTATATGGGCAGAGGGTATGTATGCATATTTTAGAACAATATAAAATTAAAAGGAAAAATGTGAATTCTTAAATATGATTTGGAATTAATATTCAGCTTATTTTCAGACATCATAATTATGGTATATGTGTGAAATAGATGCATATTTTGGAGCAATACAAATTGGACGGAACAATAACAACAAAAGGACTGGGACAAAAAACTGACTGAAGCAGTAAACTTCTGCCCCAAACAATAAACCTCTGCATAAAAAAATCTTTAAAAAGACTGAGAAAAAGATGCAAGACATTTATGGCAGAAAGCATGAACTAGGTTGGGTTTGGGGGGATAGACAAGAGAATGAGTCTAAATTAGACTGAGAAATGCTATATGAAATACACAAAATTACTATAAAAATATTAAAAAAACAGAATCAAAACTAAAAGTAAAGCAAAAATAATGTCTGTGGAAACTCAGACACACCCTTGTGATTTCAAATCCAATCAAGCTCACAATGAAGATTAACCATCATAAATTCACTCCTCTTAACTGGACAACTAACTGCCTCACTTTAAACCATAGCCTTCCATTCCTGGCCTCATAAGTTCACGGCCACCCAATAATGCGAAATGCATTAATTCCAACTTCAAATATCCCCGTAGTCTTAATAATTTTAATTTCAACACTGTTCAAAATTTTAAAGTCTCTTCTGAGGCTCTAAGCAATTTGTTAAGTATAAGTCCCTGTTATAAATAAATAAGAACAAAACATTACACACTTCTAATACACAAGGGCATAGGATAGGCATCACCATTCCAAAATGGAGGAATTCTGAAATAGCAGGGAAAAATTGGACCTGTAGGAATGAAACTTTGTGTGGCTCAAGGCAGGACCTGCAAGTTCTGTCCTGGAACTTCTGCAAGTTACCTGATATCTCCGTGGGCATTCAAGTTGCCTCTTTGAGTTATCTATAGCTCTGTGAGATATTCTGCCTCGCCTATCTCTGCAAAGTTCCAGACCCAGATGGCCTTCCTTTGAGGTGTTGAGCAAAATATCACACCTCTAGTTTACTGGTTGCACAAACAGGAGCTCTGCTGCCCCCAGTAGGAGCCAAGGTGGTTTGCCCTTCCCTTCCTCCTGCCCTCCACTTCCTTGCCCAGAGCACAGTAGCTTTTAATATATAAACACATTGCTGGCATGAATAAAACTGAGTCACTTATCTCCTGGACCCTCTCTCTTTGAGTCCATCTCATTTCTCATTGGGTGGTTTCTTGGGGTTCCCTCCCCCCTCCTTGCCAGAAGTTCAGTCTAGGAACTGTTAGCCTGCAGGCAGGAGACAGCTCTGAAGCTTATGGCCTTGTGAAGCTGCCAGCCTGGTTCTAGGAGGGAAGAACATCGTGTGGATTGCAGCCATGTGTGATTAAAGGACCAGAAGATGATAAACATATTAGACGACAACCCACATGGACCAAAGCAGCATGTGAATTCAGCAGAACAAACACCAAATCCTGAAGTTCTACACCCAGTATCAATAGCTTGTGGTGGTGTAAGTGTGGTTCCTGTACCTTTGGATAGTCCTCTCCTTCCAGATCTCATGCCTGTGTTACATGTTTCCTCTCTCTTAGGTAGGCTGCACTCAAAGTCTGTAGCTTTTCTTAGCAGATATCCAATGGTTTGGGTATCTACAACATCCTAGAATATTCTTTCCAACTTAGGCTTTGCATTTACAGCTCCAAACAATGGCACCCCAGGCCTCCATGAGGGGAATCTGACGCTGATACTGCTCAATGTATATTTTGGCCTTCTTCTCCAGTAGTTGTGGCACATTTTGACCACATTCACAACTAAACCCAAGAGAACACTTCCTTTCACAATTGTTTTCAAGCTAGTACCCCTTCAGCACCATTCTCAGTTCACGACTTTTCCTTTCAAATGAGTTTTCATTTACATATTTTGGTGCCTTTAATGGATGCGATTGTGTCCTTAGGGTATCAGTTGTAGTTTCCTACCACAGAGCTTGTAGTTTCTCTGCTGGTTCCAGTCTACGAACTACAACTGTTTCCTCTCATCCTACTTTGCCTACTACTATAAACTCACTCATGATCAAATGACTTCCTTGCTAAACTGCACATCTTTCACATCTTTCTGAAATCTTTTACTACAGAACTTACTAAGAAGAGTAAGCATTAACCATGCCACAGCTTGAATAATACACTGTCTTCAAACTTCTACCACCAAGCAACTTAGTCCATTACTTAAATTCAGCTTTACTCCAATTATTAGGACATGCACAGAATGTAGCCAAATTTTTTTTCAATAATATATGAATTTCCTCTTGTTCAATTTTTGATGGAGTACTTGTTACCTTGATTATTCAAACTCTCTTCAGAATGAATGGTTAGGATCTACTTTCAATATTCTAGGAATTCTTTAGCTCACAGGTTCTAACTTTTCCAAATTCTTCCTGCTAGCAAGTTCCATCAATGAGTTAATTGCCTTAGTACTCAGTAACAATAAACAATATACTGTTACTTTATCGATTGCTATGATGAAATCGTGACAACAGTCAACTTAAGGAAGAAAGATCTGTCACAGTGGGAAGGGCACTGCAATACAGCCCAGTTACATTGCATCAAAAATCTGCAAGGGGAGGGTATCAATGGGTTCAGGAGGCCAGTTTAAAACATCTTAAAAGATGAAGGACAGAGGCCCTGAGGTGGAGCCCTTTGGGCAGAGGTGAGAAAAGAAGAGGCACTGGCCCCTGACAGAAAAGAAGCAAGGGGAACTAATGAGCATCAGCATTCACTCTTCTCTGTTTCCTGAAGACGGACACAGTGAGCCCAGCTGCCTCACAGTCCTCCCCCATAGCAGTGACCTGCTGTTGATTCCACACCTTCCTGGCTGTGGTAGTTTGAGTGAGATATATCCTCCTATCCCTCACAGACTCAGGTATTTGAAAACTTGGTCCCCAGTTTGGGGAGGTCATGGAATCTTTAGGAGCAGGAGTCTTCCTGAAGGCAGTATGTCCTTGGGGATGGGCTTTGACACTTCATAGCTCCACCCCCTTCCAGTTTACTCTGCTTTGTGTCTGTAACTGAAGATGTGAGGTCTCAGTTCCCTGTTCTTGCCACCATGCCTGCTGCTTGCCGCCATGACTCCCTGCCATGATGGAGTCTTAACCCCCTGGAACTTACGTAAGCCAAAGTAAACTCTTCCACAAGTCATGTTTAGTCATGTTGTTTTATCACAGCAATAGAAAAGTAAACAATACACAAGCCAGGGTTGATTATAGTTTCAAGCTGTGAAGCAACATAAATCCTTAACTTGCTTTTAGTCTAGTCTGTTGTACAGTAGTAAGACAAGTAACCATTACAGGAAGCTTGCCTTACACTCTAAGAGTTAACATAATGTTTAATACTTAAAATAATTGATTCATTATTAATATTATGAAATTATGAAAATCAGTCCCCAATATATTAGATATAATGTATGCACACATTACCAGACTATATGAAGGATGACCATTAGTTTAATGTAAAATCAACAGAAACAAAGTAAATAAACATATTAAAACAATATCCCGAATAACACCAATCCTGTATGTACAAGGTTGTCTAACTCAACCGAGATGTAACTGTCAGTCATTTAGCTGTTAGACCCTATCAGAATAGATGGTGATTGGTGTCTTAATACATTTTGAAGGTCAAAAACACTTCACACAAATTATAAAGCATGTTTTTGTGATTAATGAAATACTCTGAAATCTCTGAGGTGGTATAAATTAGGGTTTGGTGATTCACTGAAACTGCTAACTGTGATAGAGAGTGATTTATTAATGTAAGTATATCTTCCAATATTTGGAAATGTATGAATCTACTTATTAGCATATATATATATATATATATTATATATATATATATATAGTTGTTTGATTTTATTTCATTTTTACGGGTCTAACACACTGAATGCTCTATGTATTTGCATTAAACTGTGTTCTTCCTTGGAAGGTTTTAGCTATTTCTCATAAGAGCTTATTTTTCTGCAGGTTTTGGTTTTTTTTTAATTCAATCCATACTCCTTCAGAGCCCACTGAGTGTTAGATACCACTAGATCCTTGAGGAACAGTGTTAAAGCAATCTCAGCTAGGAAAAAAAATCAGAAAACAAGTGTGATGAAGACCTAGATACACAAAGCTTCTAATCTTAGTTGGAGCAGTGAGCGGTTTTTTACCTCAGCCAAGTTACTTACAATTGTCTCTGAGCATAAATTTTTTTCATTTGAAACAAAAAGCAGTAAGAATGATTATCCAGGGCTGGAGAGATGGCCTAGTGGTTAAGAGTGCCAACTGCTCTTGCAGAGGACCCGGGTTCGATCCCAGGACCCACATGGCAGCTGAGAACTGTCTTTAACTCCAGTTCCAGGGGACTCTGACACCCTCTTCTGACTTCTGCGACATTGCATGACACAGGTGCACCAACCTACATGCAGACAGTACATTCATACACATAAAAATAAAAAAAAGAATGATTATCCAGTGAGTAGTTACAAAAATCATATGGCAGAGTCTGAATTAGCATATTTTGCAATGGGTTTTGGCTGTTTCCTGCACTTGAGGAACTTTTGCAGATTTCGTTGCCACAGTCTGGAGGTACCTCGATTTAGCTATTGTGTGAGTTTGCTTTTGTCTGCCATCTCTTACTCCTGGGAGCCTCCTCCCTCACTTCTGTGAGACTTCTTTCTCTCTCTACAGTACACACATTCAGGGCACAGTAAGATCTAATTTGTACTATTACAAGCAAAAAATCCTTTGCCAAGAACTCAGCTCTGACGTGCTTGGCGCAGCTAAGCGATACAGAAAGAAATGAAGGATGGCTGCAATTATAAACGGGTTAACATTCCACTGTACTTGGGAAGAACAGATTTCAGGCAAGGCTGCAATGAAGATCTGGGGGAGGGGGAACTGCACAACTGACTCCATTCAAACATGGGAACAAACCCTTCTAAGAATTACTACAGAATGAAACACCTGCCACCCAATTCTTCACATGAAAGTCTGGCAGAAATAAAGTGAGCAATTTGGAACAACTTTTATACTCCACGTTAAAGGAACAGAACAAGAGAACTATACAAATTAATCCCTGAGAAGGAACTTTTAGAATTCTAACTGCTATTTAAAATTGATAGAGCAGAAGTCAAAGATCAGAGCTCATCTTCCTCTTCTCACGAATCTGAAATATGTTTTCTTTTCATATTAAGATTTTGCTTGGCTCCTTTAAAGAGCTGCAGAATTCTGAACGGGTGTGACTGACTCTTTTAGGCCTGCTGTACTCTTCTCTCAGAAGTTCCCTCAGATCATCCCAAATTAATGGGACTGTTATTTATTCTCTCTGTCTCTGTCTCTCCTCTCTCTGTCTCTGTCTCTCTCTCTGTCTCTCTCTCTCTGTCTCTTCTCTCTTTGTCTCTCTCTCTCTCGTCTCTCTCTCTCTTCCCTCTCCCTCTCTCCTGTATGCTCTTCTCCTACCTCTGTCGTTCTTTTCCCCATTTCTTCTTTTTATTTTTAAAAAAAAAAAAAAAAAAAAAAAAAAAAAAAAATGTATATATATATATATATATATATATATATATATATTAGATGGACACTTCAATTAACTAGTTTTAAATGAAAATACCTGTGTAGCCAACACATTCATTAAAGCAGAGAATGCCACGGAATCATCTACAAGTGCTCTGCTGCCCTCTCCAAGTCTATACGTGTTGTCTCCAAAGAAAGAATAACAACTTATGTTCTGTTTTTTTCTTCATTTTTTCAAGTCATTTTCCTCTTTCTTTCTTTCTTTCTTTCTTTCTTTCTTTCTTTCTTTCTTTCTTTCTTTCTCTCTCTCTCTTTCTTTATTATTTATTTATTTATTTATTTATTTATTTATTTTTATTTTCTAGGTATCTGTAATGCATGGATGTGTGTAAGTGCACCCACGTCCTGCAATGCCCACACAGGACAGAAGAGGGCATTAGATAGCCTGGAACTAGAGTTAGGGACTGTTGTTAGCTGCCATGTGAGTGCTGGGATTCCAACCCAGGTCTTCTGCAAGGAGATCCAGTCCTCTTAACTGCTGAGCCATCTTTCCAGCCTGTTTTCTTCTTTATATATCAGCTTTCCTAGAACTGGAATTTCAGACAGATAGAAACATATGCTGCATCTTCTTTCTACCTTGATTATTTTTTAAGTCCATTGATGGTGTTACATGTTCCTTTAATTTATGTTTTATTGTTGAGTGGTCTTACCTTGAGTAAATGTACCATAATTGTCTTAAGCTGCTTGAGTGTATTTCAGTTTTGTGTTATTAATAAAATTGACATAAATATTCCTTAAATATATTTATTTGCATAGCATTACATTGTATTCTTTTAAATTTTCTATTGAAATTATTTTGTTGTTATATATAAGAAGATAGATTCTAGCCAGGTGTGGTGGCACACGCCTTTAATCCCAGCACTCGGGAGGTAGAGGCAGGTGGATCTCTGTGAGTTCAAGGCCAGCCTGGTCTACAGAGTGAGCTCCAGGCCTCTTACATTAATGGCTTTTAATTTTTTTCCCATTTTTCTGCTCTGATCCCAACTCTGGAGTACTAGAATTCCAGCGTGAGAACTGATACTTTACCTTGTTTCTCAGAAGAAAGGATTTGGCTTTTCTCTATTAAATGTAATCTTACTTGAGCCTTTTTTTTATAGATTACTTTTAATAAATTTAGGAAGCTTTTATCTATTCTTAATTTTTAGATAGTTTTTATTGTGAACTAGAGTTGGCTTTTTCTAGAGGCTATATTTTTACATATTAACACACTCTTTAAAAATTCTCCTTTATTATGTAATTTAAAAATATTGTTTTCTGCAGTGTACTTCATTATCAAATCATAATATGAATGAGTAATTCTATAATTATAAGACAATCACTATAAACCACATTTTTACTGTGTATCATGTGCCAAGTCTTAAGCTTTTCTGTATTCTTTCGTTAAATGATATTCAACCTAGCCCCTGCCATCATATAAAAATCTAGTAGAGAAGAATACTGTCCTGCATATAGTCATGCCTGGTATACTGTCCTGCATATAGTCATCCCTGGTATACTGTCCTGCATATAGACATCCCTGGTATACTGTCCTGCATATAGTCATCCCTGGTATACTGTCCTGCATATAGTCATCCCTGGTATACTGTCCTGCATATAGTCATCCCTGGTATACTGTCCTGCATATAGTCATCCCGGTATAGGGGGCATTAATTCCAGAATTCCAAAGTCAGAGGATATTCAGGAAATGAAGGCCAGTGGCTATATATCTTGTTTAGTCAAAAAGAAGAAAATAATTTCAGTATACCAATTCCAGAAGCCATGTAATTTTATTATCCATGAATAATGCTGGGTGCTCTATACATCAAAATGCTCTGCCCTGACTTGGGCTTGTATTTCCCTGCATTGGACACTCACTACGAATGTAGGGCTAGAGCACCTCATTCAGGAAGGCTTTGCATTTGTGCATTTTTTTTCCTGCTGGGCTGGAGTAGAAGATGATTTTTTTAATTGTGTACTTACACACTAAGTAAACATTTAAAAAAACAATAAAATCTACTGGTTTTAAAGTCTTGAACCTTATATTTTGGGATAAGTAAATTTTCTTTGGTATATTCAAAAATTCAGATTTTCAATATTTTGTTGATAATATCTGTGTCTGTGTGAATGAGGAATATTGGTTCATGTTTTCATTAAAATGTATTTGTCTATGTCTAAACATTTTTATGAATGTCTTATATGAGTACAGCCTTTGCATTATTTCCATGTTTTCTACTCACCCCCCCCATTCTATCTCAAATTCTCATTGTCTTCTTGGATTATTTCTGTTACATAAACATATATACTTTATTTATATATGTATTTATATAGAACACTGTATCATTTATTCTTATTCCTGTGTGCCTGTGTTTAGGGCAGCCCACTTGAAATTAGATAACCCCTTAGGGAGCTAGTCCCTGGAGAAAACTAATTCTTCTTCCCTCAGCTTCCACTGATTGCCTGCCTGAGACTCTTCATCTTGATGTTGGACTCCTTGAATTTCCCCCCGTTCACCTTGATATGTGAACCGGTTTTGTCATTATATGTAGATATAGTTAGACTACCATACTGTGGAGTTTTCATTTGTATATCTTCCTAATATGAAGTTTATGAAATATAAAATAAGCTAGAAACTGTTATAATATTTTCCTCCTCTTTTAAGCATGGAAAGCATTTGTGTGTAGATTTTTTTTTAATGAAAATGAACCTACCATATGATCCAGTTATACCACCTCTTGGCATATAACCAAATGAATCATCTTACTGTAGTACATCTTACTGTATACATGCATTTTTTGTTACTATTCTTTTCACAATAGCTAAGATGTGAAAACTAAATGTTCATCAGCTGATGAATGGGTAATGAAAATGTGGTACATTTACACATTGGAGTTATTCTTGGTGGTAAAGACAAAATCATGAAATTTTCAGAAAAAAAAGGATGGAATGAGAATCTGTTATACTAAGTAAAATAGCATGGACTCAGAAAAACAAAGAATGTACATTCCGTTTTGAATGTGGATCTTAGTGCCAAACGGTAAAATAATCTGAATCCGCCATTTGTCAAAATTTTTGTAGATGAGTTGAATTTTCTAATGCAGTATTTTCTTTCCAGTATTTTGAAAACAAAACATTCTTCTGTGTATTTTGATACCAGGATTTATACATGATTTCTAAGGTGTAAATCTATTGGCATAATGTTTATAATATTCTTGTTTTCCTCCTCTCAGCATTGACCAGAAATTCAACAGGATTGTAGATGAAAACTTCAGATTTAAGGAAACACATCCTCATATAGATATAAGAAGCATACAGAGCACCAAATAGACAGGACCAGGAAAGACTCCCCCAACATATCATAGAAAAACAGTAAATATATTCAGTAAAGGAGGAAAGCTACAAGAGAAAAACCAAATTACATATAAAGGAAAATCCACCGGAATTACAGCTGATGTTTCAATGAAAACTGTAAAAGCCAGAAGGACTTAGAAGTATTCTAAGTTCAAAATGGTCATAGATGACAACCCAGACTACTTTACCAAACCAAACTGTCTATCATAGTTGAAGGATAAAGAAAAATCTTCCATTGGAAGGAATGTAACAGACTGTAGAAGGGAATAAATATATACCCAGGAGGATACAGAAAGAAAGCAGATGAAGCTATAGTTACAGAAGCACAAAACAGGACTAAGAATACAAACAGAAAATAAAATAACCAACACTCAGCTTTCAATGAATAATTTTAATCATTAATGGCCTAAACTCCCCCATCAAAAGACACAGGCTAGTTGAATGGACTAAGAGACAAAAATCCATCTTTTGATTTCTACATTTAGGGACAAGTACCACCTTGGAGTGAAAGAATGGAAAATACTTACTTGAAGCAAATGTAACCTGGAGACAAGTAGGTGTTGCTATTCTAACAAAATGGACTTTGAATGAAAACGAATCAGAAGTAGATAAAGAAGATCATTTTACTCTGATTAGGGGAACAATGGATCAAGAAGATATTGTCATCATAAACATCTATGTCCCCAAAAGAGGCAAGGGGCATATTGGTAGTGTAAAATGGGGCTTGTTTTGTTTTAAATCTGTTCAGTCACATTTATTTATTTATTTATTTATTTATTTATTTATTTATTTATTTATTTGATTATATAGAACAAACCCATAGGCAGCATCCTTCTAAATGTGGAAAAACTTAAAGCATCCTCATCAAAATCAGGAACTAGACAAGTCTGTCTGCTATCCCCACTCTTTTTCAATAGAGTGCATGAAATTCCAGCTAGAGCACGAAAGACAAGAGATGTAAATTAATTAGTTGGAAAAGAAGAGGTCAAATTATCCATATTGGAAGATTATACGATATTATCGTATTCCAATCACAAAAATTCCATCAGGAAACTTCTAGAAATGTTCAACAGTTTCAGTGCAGTGATCTTCATTCTTTGTCTGAGCAGTAGCTGGTGTATTAGTTTTGCTGCCTTGATAAAATATAGAAGGAAGTGTTTATTTGGGCTTAAGTTTCCTGAGTGTCCGTAATGGAAGGGATACATAGTATTAGGCACTGGAGTTTAGCTGGGAGATCACATACTTATGCATACACAGGAAGCAGAGAGATGGAACTGCTAGTGGTTTGAGACTATAAATATGCAAATCCTGTCTCCAGTGATGTGATTCTGCCAGAAGCACATCACCCATAGTGTCCATAAGCACATCACCGATAGGGTGATGTCCATAAGCACATCACCCATAGGGTCCATAAGCTCCCCGAACAGAACAGTGACATCAACTGGGGACCAAGTGTTCAAATATACAAGCAGATTGGGTGATTTCTCATTCAAGTCATCACAGCTGATGTACATTCTCTCCCATTCTTCAGCTTGTCTGTTCATTCTGCAGATAGTTTCTTTTGTTATGCAGATTTTAAATTTAGATTCATGTAATACCATTGATTAATTTGGGAGGTTGTTTCTTGTGCTATTAGGGTTCATTCAGAAAGTTCTTGTCTGTAAATATATCCTGAAGTTTTTTTCCATATATTTTTTTTAGCAGTTTCGGTATTTGAGTTTTAAGTTACATTCTTTGGTCCAGAGGAATTGATTTCAGTGTAAAAGGAGAGATATTGATCTAATTTCATTCTTCTATAGGTAGAGATTCAGTTTTGGTTCCCACCAGTTATTGAATATGTTGGTTTTTTTTCTGGTTGATGTTTTAGGTTCCATTATCAAAAATTAGATTTCTACAACTATGGGAGTTTATCTCTGGGTCTTATTATGTATGGCACATTGGTCTGTTACATGTTTCTTTTGTGTCAATATAGTTGAATAGTGTGGTTTGAGGTCAGGTATTGTGATACTTCTGCCTGTGTTCTTCATGCTTATGGATATTTGGATATTCATACTTATTCATACTTATTTGGATATTCATGAGCATTTGTATGTCCATAGAAATTGTGGGGTTATTTTTTTCTATTTCTTTGAAGAGCATCATTGCAAGTTTGATAAGGACTGTGTGGAATGAGTAGATTATAGTTTTTGTACTGTAGCCATCTTCATAATATTAAGAATTCTGCCACTCTGGCATGATGGAAAGTATTTTCATCTAGTGACTTTAATTTCTTTTTCAATGTCTGAAATTTGTCATTTTATAGCACATTCACTTCCTTTGTTAGGTTATTTTTATAAGCTACTGTGAATAGAATATTTTTCCAATTTCTTTCTCAGCAAATTTATTATTGGTACATGTAAAATCTATTTTGTATAATTTTACTGAAAGTGTCTATCATATCCAACAGTTTCTTGTGGTCCAATGTGTCTATCAAGGTGTCTATATCATACACAAATAGGAATGAATAATTTAACTTCATTCCATTCTAATTTATATTCCTTTTATATCTTTCTCTTGTCTTATTGCTCTAAATAAGACTTGGGTACTGTGTTGAGTTAGACTTGTGAATGGGTGTACCCTTGTATTATTCTTCATTTATGAAATAGTGCTCTTAGTTTTTCCTATTTAGTACAATTTTTGCTACAGTTTTGTTATATATATATATATATATATATATATATATAATGTTTTATATACATATAAAATGTAAAATGTTGAGGTATTTTTCACTTATTCCTAATTTCTTCATGAGACTTATTGTGTGTGTATGTGAGTTGTTTGTATTTTTATATTTGTGTGTAGAATGTACATATATATGCAGTGGTGTGTGTATGTGTATGTGTGTGCATGTGTGTGGCATGTGTGCATGCGTGTGTGTGTGTGTGTGTGTGTGTGTGTACATGGAGGACAGAGAACACTTCAGGTGCCATTTCTCAGAAGCTGTCCACCTTGGTTTTTAATATAGAGTCTCTGGCTGGCTTAAAAATTGTGGAGCAGAGTAGCATGGCTGGCTATAGAGCTTCAGGGATCTGCTGCCCCTTGCCTTCTCAGTGCTAGTAATGTAAACATGCATCATCATGCCAAGCTTTTATTATTCACTAGGATTCCAGGATTGAATGAGAGTCTTCATGCTCATAAAGCAAGTCATTTACTAACTGAATAACCTTCCATCCCTCTTGAGGACTTTTATCACAAAGACAGGTTGAATTTTCTCAAATGGCTTTTCTGGATCTATTGAGATAATGATGTGATTTCTGCTTTTAAGTCTATTAATATTGACATTATAATTACTGCCTTGTAAATGTTGAGCCAACTTTTCAACCCTGGTGTAGTGGTTTCAGTGAGAAATATTCACCAATTTCAAAGACTTATGTCTTCGAAAACTTCATCACCAATTTCAAAGACTTATGTCTTTGAAAACTTCATTCCCAGTGTTTGGTTCTGTTTAGGGAGGTTAAAGAACGTTTAGAAGTGAGGCTTGCTGAATGGAAGTACATCAATGGGGCAGGCTTGAGAGTTGATAGTCTCCCCTAATTTTCTGTTATTTCTCTATTCTTCTTTTGTGTGAAAGGCAATGTGATCTCTCAATTTCCTGCTCTGGCTCTCCACTTCATGTTTTGATTGTTTTTATTAATTCTTCCTCCAGAACAATAGGCCTAAACAAACCCTCTCTTCTTTAAGTTGCCTTGGATCATAGTATTTTATCACAGCAGCAACAACAAAATAACTAGTGCACCTGAGATGAAACCAATTTGATTGTGATGCATAATCATTCTTTTTCACCCAGTACTGTTTATTGAATATCTGTGCATTTCATACAATACATATGAATGATATTTAGACTACCTCTCCAAACTGCTCCCCTCCTTGCCCCACCCACTGGGTTTCATGCATTCTGCCATATGTACTAAGGCCTACTGAGTCAAGTTTGTGTACCTAGATATCTCTTGGTGTGAGTTTATCCACTGGAGCCTGTTCAAGCCTATGTGGAGTCACTCCCTTAGAGAAGATCAACTGTGCCTCACGCAGCAGTGATCAGTGCCCATAGTTCCTCAGCTAACATTGGGGCCTCCCGCTCATTTGCACAGTTCTATCCTGGCTGTATTAGTCAGTTTTCCTGTTGCTGTGATAAACCACCATGACCAAGGGAACTTATAAAAGAAAGAGTTTATTTGAGCTTACAATTGATGGGTTCCAGGGGACTAAGAGTCCATTGTGTCCGGAGGAATGGTGGTGGCTAGGCTGGAGCAGAAAGCCAAGGTTCACACCTTCCAATGAGCACAGGAAGCTGAGAGAGAGAGACACTGGAGACTGCAAGGCTTGTTAAACTCACTAAGCCCTCCCCCAATGATGTATTTCCTCCAGCATGGCCACACTTTCTAAGATCTCTCAAAACAGTGCCACCAACTGGGGACAAAACGTCTGAATACTTGAAGCCTATGGGGGTTCTTCTCATTCAAACCACCACATTCCACTCCCTGGAATGACCATAGGCTCATGACCATATAAAATGCAAAATGAATTTAGTCCGACCTTAAAAGTCCCCATAGTCTTTAACAGTCTCAATTCTATTCAAAAGTCTACAGTCCAAAGTCTTCTGAGACCCAGGCCAATCTCTTAACTGTAAGCTCCTGTAAAATCAGAAGACAAATTACATACTCCCAACATACAGTGGAACCGAATACACATATCTCTGCTGTTTTCTCCACTGAATGTCTAACTATATTGAATTATCCTATTTAGTTTGGGTATTTACCCGATTTACTCAATGGTTTCTTCATTGACCTCTGCTCTAGAAAGAAAGTTCTTTGAGAATAATGCCGGCTCCAATATAGTTGCTAAATAATTTTGGTTGTTTTGTTTTTAAAATTTTTTATCCAATGTTATTTTACGTTTATGCATGTCTTCCCTGCTCACAAAGGCCAGAAGATGGAGTCAGATCCCCTGGAACTAGAGTTAAGGACAGTTGTTAGCTCCCAAGTAGGTGCTGGTTATGAAACCCAGGTTCTCTGTAAGAGAAGCCATCTGTCTCTATCTTCCAGTTGGTAAGCAATTGTTACAAATAATTCTTTTTTATTGAATAAATAAATGTTACATTTGTTTTTGAAATATAGGAACTGAACTCTTACAATTCAAATCATGTACACTGGTCATGTTATCAAGTTCTTTGTTCATTATTTTTGTACTGTGATCACTAGAAATTATTTTACTGATTGGGAACTATTATAAGGTTATATGTGAAGACTTTGACTTGGACCAAATTATTAGTGTTCATATAAATATTAATTAAATGTGCGGCATGGTATTCCAAAAAAAAGCACAAAAAAAAACTAAAAGGGAGGAATAGAGACATAGTGAGGAAATACTGGACCAAAACAAGACTGAAAACCAGCAGGGCAAATACCAAGTCCAGTAGCTCCATGTGCAACTTCTGGGACTTGACTTCCAAAGGGCTTAGGTGGCTCAACTCTTCCAGCTTTGTGTGCAGCATACATCTCTTTCTTAAGCTGGTACCACTCCCTGTATGCAGCTCTCCTCATATCTCATATCTCATATCTCATATCTCATATCTCATATCATATTTCATAGCTCTGGCATCTCGAATGTCTTCTTGGGGTCTCCATTAGCCAACCAGGCTTCACAGCTTCAAGCAATGGCCTATCAGGGCCTTCTTTATGCAGGGACGCCCCTGCTGCACTCTGTCTGGCCTCAGTGGCTCCTGAAGCTTTGGGGGAAGAAGTGATGACCCCTTCACTCTTTCATCCTTCATGCTTCTAAAGCTAGCACCACGTGAATGAAACTGTGGAGTTTGACTGCAAGTTTGGGATGGACCCTGACCTACTTCAACCACATTTGCAAATTTCTTTGCCCTGGACTTTTTGGGGTAGAAAACCCTTTCAGTATTTTCCTTTTAAAAGTTGGAGGCTTAAGGGCTGGAGAGATAGCCTAGAAGTTAAGAGCATTGACTGCTCTTGCAGAGGACCTGGGTTCGATCCCCAGCACCCACATGGCCACTAAGAACCATCTGTAACTCCAATTCCAGGAGAACTCCAGTTCCAGGGGAATCCGACACCCTCTTCTGACCTCCGTAGCATTGCATGACACGGGTGCACAGACCTACATGCAGACAGTACACTCATACACATACAAAAATAAATAAAATAAAAAAAATATAAAAAAGTTGGAGGCTTAGCTGGGTGTGGTCTTGCACTGAAGATACTCTTCCCATTGTTTACTTGTAAATCTCAAGGCCTCTCCTTAATCACTTTAATCTCACTCTTTCCATTGTTTACTTGTAAACATCTAGGACTCTCCTTAATTACTTTAATCTCCTTATCAAAGGGAGCCTCTCCTTCACTTGCCTTGGCCCCTACATTAATCTCCCTCCTGCACTTTTCCAATCCAAACTGCACATTCTGCATTTCTTTCTGCCCCATTTGCTCTTTTTCACTGTAGATCTGTGTAATATTCACCATCAATAGCCACTCCACCATTTCTATGTTAGGTTGTCTTGAAATATCCTTCTCCAAAGAAATTAGTCGATTGCTTTTCAACTTATCCTCAGGCAAGCATTTGGGCTGTGGGCAAACTCTAGCCAGACTGTTTGACAAAATATCCCAGTTGCTTTCTTCCAAGCTTCTACTAGAATGGTCCATTAAGCTCTGCTTACAGCAGTCAACAGGTTTTCTAGCCCAAAGTTCCAAAGTCTTCCACATTTCTCCAAACATCCACATGGTCAGGTTCTTCACAGCCAACAGCCCACTCTCTAGTACCAAAAATTGTATTAGTCACTTTTCCTGTTGCTGTGATAAAACCACCATGACCAAGGGAACTTATAAAAGGAAGAGTTTTATTTGAGCTTACAATTGACAGTTCCAGGGAATTAAGAGTCCATTGTGGCAGGAAGGCATGGTGGCTGGGACTGGAGCAGAAAGCCGAGGTTGACATCTTCCAATGAGCACAGGAAGCTGAGAGAGAGAGAGAGACACTGGAGACAGCAAGGCTTATTAAACTCACTAAGTCTGCCCTCAATGATGTACTTCCTCCAGCATGGCCACATCTTCTAAGATCTCCCAAAACAGTGCCACCAATTGGGGACAACATGTCTGAATACTTGAAGCCTCTGGGGGTCATTCTCATTCAAACCACCACACTGGCTTTATCTTATTGAGTGTGCATGCTGTCAGTATTGCTGTAAGATCATATAAGCAAGTTTCCAGAAACCTGGAAAACTCTGTTTCCTTATGGTCATGCAACACTCCTGGCTCTTACAGACTTTCTTTCCCATAAGCCATTTCTGTCCCTGATCCCTGGGTGGGTGAGGTTTAATATAGGAATCCTTTCTAGGGACACATACTATTCAGTATTTTATTCTCTACACATTGAGTGGTTTAGCCTTCTCTGCATAGCCCTTTGTTGCCTGAGGAACACCTTCATGGTGAGAGTTGAGAGATACATTAGTGTTCTCTCTACCCCTTGTTCTACTGTGTTCTATGACCTTAGGTATAGAGGTTCCACTGTAGATAGGTCACTCAGGGCTTGATATCTTGAAAGGCACATATTCTCTCTGTTTGTTTGACCAGTTGTGGAACTCTGTAATAGTCACCACATATTTCATAAAGAAGTTTTTTAATGAGTTGTGAAAAGTGCACTTGTTTTAAAAATAAGGTGGATCTCAGTGAGTTCAAGGCCAGCTTGATCCTCATAGTAAGTTTCAGGACAGCAGGGGAACCCTGCCTCAAAAAGACCAAAATAAATAAATAAATAAATAAACAAATAAATAAATAAAGATCCATTAAATAAGAAATTATACTTGTTTAGGGATGTGGCCAATGTAGGGTTTTCTCTACTATGATCTATGACATCTTCAGCCATTGTGGTAGTTTGAATGAGAGTGTCCCCCATAGGCTTTAAGTATTCAGACATTTTGTCTCCAGTTGGTGGCACTGTTTTTTTTTTTTTTAATTTCTTTGGTGGCACTGTTCTTGAAGGTCTTAGAAGGTGTGGCCATGCTGGAGGAAGTACGTCATTGGGGCAGGCTTAGTGAGTTTAACAAGCCTTGCGGTCTCCAGTCTTTCTCTCTCTCTTGATGGTGCTTATTGCGAGATGTGAACCTCGGCTTTCTGCTCTAGCCCTGGCCACCATACCTCCCACCACAATGGACTCTGATTCCCTGGAACCGTCAACCGTAAGCTCAAATAAACTCTTCCTTCTATAAGTTCCCTTGTTCATGGTGGTTTATCACAGCAACAGAAAGTGACTAGTATAGCCATGTTTATTTGCTATGCTTACAGTGCCACACATGAGTTTCCTTCTTTTGTGGGGCTTTAAGAACAATTAGGTAGCTGTTGATTACTCCCAGGATAAAAGTGCCACCATTGCACTGACATAGTTCTCTGTGCCAGTTATCATTGTGGTGATTAAGCTTTCTAGCTGGGGTCAGACCATTGCTTGATTTTCTCCTTTAGCATCTTGCATAGCATCCTCTAAAACTTTGAGAGCTGGTCTTCAGGGAGGAGCTTCCAGGTCATTTCCAGCTCCATTGCTCCAAGTCCTGTGTCTGAAGTATGTCCTTTCCTCAGCAATAGGGTCTTACCTTCAAGTTCTGGAAGAAATGTAGTAATAGCACGTGTTGCTTTGGGAGTCTGTTGGACTATCCTGATCAACAATCGAAGGAAGTTTTCTCCTGTCTGGCACTAAGTTTATTGTTATATTAATGTGATCTCCAGAAATATTCTTTTGTTTACTATATTGCTTGTTTGAGAATTTAATACATGGATATAACATACTTTGATCAAATACAGCCTCCTTCTTCCCTCCAGTTCCTTCCCATTTCCTCCCAAGGTCACACATTCTTTTTAAACCAATTGAGTCTGTTTTATGTTGCTGTATGTGTATGGGTGCAGGACAACCTCCCAGAATGTGAGTAGCATCTCAGAGGAGGTGTATGTGAATAAAATAGAACCTTCTTATCCCAAAGACATGAATTGCCAAGCATTCCTCAGCTAGGATAGGCTTGGGGGACTTTGTGATCCCCATCTCCCATTCTTGATGGAATTTTGTCTGTGTTGATTTTTTTTTTTTTTTTTGGTCTTTTTGAGACAGGGTCTCCCTCTAGCTCCAGCTGTCTTGGAACTCACTCTGTAGACCAGGCTGGCCTTGAACTCACAGAGATCCACCTGCCTCTGCTTCCTGAGTGCTAGGATTAAAGGTGTGCACCACCACGCCTGGCTAGTCTATGTTGATTTTATGCAGTCATAGCTGCTATGGGTTCATGTGTGCAACTGCCCCACTGGGACTGAAAAGCATCGATCTTTCTCTTACCATCTTTCTGTCTCCTCTTCCTGGATCTCTGAGTCTTGGTTGGAGCAGATGTAATATTGATGTTCTCTTTAGGACTGAGGACTCCATAGTCTCTTATTCTCTATACACTGAACAGTTGTAGGACCCTGTTACTTGCCTTTTACTGCAAAAAAGAATATTCTTTGTTGAGGGTTGAGAGGTGCACTCACTTTGGGGTATAAAGATAAGTACTTAGGTTTGGGAAATTCCCCAAGTTTTATTGAATAGTTCATCTACTTGTTCAGCTCTTTCTTTTAACTCCTGGATTCTTAGAGTTAGTCCCAGCATCTATTCCAGACTCATTGGAAATTCTGGTCCTATTCATTAATTTTGGTCACCACTTGTGTCTGTGCATATTACTTTCTTGATCCATCCCTGATATTCTTTCCTTTTCTTGGTCTTGACTGTTGATGAAGCTGCAGCATTTATGGATGAACTGAATCTTTCATCTCCAGATTTTCAGAGTTTTCTGAATTTTCCCTCTTTATGGTTTTATATTTCCCCTCCCAAGTTATTGATTCTTTCATTCATTTTGTTAACTTTCTTATCTAAATGGTGAGTTGATTTCATAACAGATTGTAAAATTTCTTATCATTTTATTTGAGTGTTCTGTTTAGTCTTTGGTTGTTTTTAAAAGTAAGACTAAAAACTTATTTTAAAAAATATGTAATCTTGTTTTTTCTTTTTTTTTCTTTGTAATGTTTTGCACATCTTTGGAAGTAAAAGTGGCTTTTGTTTAAAGTTTTTCCTTCTTTTCATGCTGCTTTTGATTGTCTTGTTTTATTTTATAGAAGTCCTCCTGGTAGTGTCTTCTCCTGGATTCATTTTCATAGGGAAAATCAATGCAGGAATCCTGGTGTTGGTTTGCTGCAGAAGTCCTGGTGTTGTTGGTGATGGGAGACAATGCTTTATTCTTCATTCATGTTCCCTGTGGGGTTTGAGAAAGTGTACTAGGGTACTGGTTGAGGAAAATATAGTTTTATAGGTTTTTGCTATTGTTTCCGAGCTAGGGTGTCTGTAATGAAGTAGTGAAGTGAAACAGGGGTATGGAGAAAGAGTGGAGGTGGAATGAGAATCTATATGGGTTAGCGAAATGAAAAGCAGCAGAGAAGATATTATTAGGTGTGGAGAAAGGGAGAGACATTAAGATCTTTTTCCAAAAGATACAAGCTACAGCATATCAACTGAACACTTAAAGTAGAAAAATGTAAATAGAATGGAAATTTTTGAAGATTTAAAAAGTGGAAGTAGTAATAAAGTATATAGAAATATAAAATAACAAATTAATTATTAAAATATTATCAATAGAATAAAATAGAATTGTGTTCTCAGTTGATGGTCTTGCTGCTTGGCAGAGTTTTCTGTATTGTCCTAGTTGTGTCCATGAGGTTACAGTACAAGATCTGTGACAAGCTTCCCGTGATCCTGTGATCCATCTAGGTCCTCCATGCTAGGGTGGAAGTGGAAGATATCAGGAGTGTGTCAGCCCTCATCACACTCCTGCTGCTATTTCTGCAGTCTGTAACTTTAGTCTATTGTTCCATTCAAGATGCACCAGGTTCTATGTTCTGTCTCATTCTTTTAGGAGGTCTTATAAATCCCTTTCTCCAAAGGTCAATATGCAGCAGGGAGTTATAGAAAGTAGTGCTGAGCAGTGCAGATTTCAAAACTATAAAGTCCTTCACCTTTTCTCAGTGCTTGGGTTGTTTGGCAGCTTTCCTCTTCTTGCAGAACCAGAAAGGCTGAATTCAGTTCCTGTTGAGCTCTGAGCTCTGATCTCTGGTCCCAGTTGCCTCTCCAGAGAATGGATGAAGTAAAGGGATTGTGAGTGTTGAAAATCTCTCAATTTCATATCCCCACAGTTTTCTAATGCTTGCTTGAGGCTTGCTATGGTCCAATTTCCTCTTCAACTGTAAGTGTCAAGGTGAATTATAACATATTGGCTAACCTCAGTTGGCACAAATAGCTGCAGAGGCTTTGCAATAGACTTAGGGAAAGTACAATTTATTTGAACATGCTACTTTTATGTAAGATGTTAGTAGGGAAGAAATGTGAATAATAATGCTGGGAACATTTAAATATCATTCCAATTCAATTTAATTACTTTCAGTTCCATTTTATCTGAGTTTCTTTTAACTACTAAATACTTGCAATTCAGAAATAAAAAAAATAAAATTTCTTCCCCGAAAGATCTATGAGTTTAATAAGAAAGAAGGTAAATGATATTTAGCAAAATGGTATTGCATTTGTCTAGCCGTGTAGACACTGGCACTAAATTTACTGATTTGGAATCTACTCCACCACTTACTAATAATATAGTACTGAACAACTATGCTATTTCATTATGAGAATTTCTGTAGATGATGTTAGATCTTATTAAAGACAAAATCTCCATGGTTTAACCCAATAAAATTTATTTGATGTTTAAAATCCCAATTATGGTATCTGTGGGACTTGGTTGGGATGCTCTGCCAAGGAGGAATGATGCACTCACTGCACAGGGAACTGACATCCAATGAACAGATCAGGATGAGACAGATAAGACAAAGGATTGTCCCAGTGCTCAGCCTGCCACTAAAGCACACTGTTGGGGGACAGAAGTTGCCTCAGATATGTGCTATGTTACAAAGGACAGTGAGTTCAGAAACAACTTGACACACTCTGCTAAAATTTAAGTTTCCCATGTGTAAAATCAAGATAATAATAACATGCATCTTTAAGAATTACTATAGGAGTTTAGTGAAATAATGTACGCAATGTACTTTGCCCAGAGCCTGACTCATGATCTGTGCTTGTTAAGCTAGCTGTTTCTATTGTGAGTGCTATGATGAGGACAGATGCCTAATTCATCCCACAAATGAAGGAAGTTATAATCAAGCAAACCTCAAAGTACTACAGAAGAGTAAACAGAGGTTGACAGTGCTATGACTATTTTCTGGGCTGTTATTCTCAGTTATCAGAAAGGCTATATAATATGCTGTGACCCAACTCTGTATCTTTAGGGTGAGCTGTATCCCACTTGCCAACAACCCCTTTTGAATCTTGATTCATTTTTTACTTCAAGGTAAGAGATAAAAATAGTCTTTATTTTAAAATATCTTTTTGCAGGGAGGAAGTAATATTTAATTATTATAAGCTATCTGTGTATAAAATGTTGAATTTATTTATTTTACTGAGATCCAATCTATAATGTCTATGTAACAAGTATATTTTCAAGCTAAAGTCTTAGGCATCTGAAATGTATAATGTTCTTAGGTTTTCTGTAGATTAACTTACTCGTGTTTTAAAGTCCCATTCTAATTTTCAGCAGTTGTCTGTGCAATGGTTAAATTTGTTGTCAGTTTAATACCATCTAGAACCATGTAGGAAGAAAGTCTCAGTTAGGGGTTGTCTAGATCATACTGGCCTGTGGCCATGTGTGTGAGAGATTATATTGATTACATTCATTGATGTAGGCAGATCCAGCCCCTGTGTTTGCATCCTGGACTACTCAAGAATAGCGAAAATAAGCTGAGCAATAGGCGTGCATGTATTCATTCATCTTTGCTCTACACTGTAGATAGGATGTGAATTAGCTAGCTGTTGTGAATTACTGCTACTTTAAATTCCCTGTTACAGTGAGTGTATCTTGGAATTGTGAGATAAAAGAAATCCTTTCTCCCCTAAGTTGCTTTTTTGCCAGCATATTTTATGACAACAGAAATGAAATTAAGACAGTCTGCCTCATGTAAAACCAGTCACTTAAGGTTAAAATGGTCTATGGAGAATTATTCACTCTCTGTGGCCACTACAATTATATTTAAATTCTGAGCTCACTTGCAGAGTAACTTGTGTTGGGAGAAGCATCTACTTTATCGTGGTTCCCAGTTGCTCATAGGTGGCAAGTGGTAGATCTTGGCTGGTTCTGGATCAGTGAACTTCCCTACTCTATACAATAGGGAGCTTGGCATCTTTTCCCAGAATGATCCCAGTGACACCTACTATCTTTTAACATTGCTTATGTACTGACACTTTTGCTCTTAAAATTGCCTTTATCCTGAAGTCAAAATTGTCTGAGATTCAGCAGGGGCTATTCACTAGGATGCAGCAGACCATAAGGAAACAGAGCTGCACCGTGGAGTGTTTTGAATAAATTAAGGCCCCCATAGGCCCCTTAATTTAGATAATAACAAGTGTCACCCCAGATGAGCATCTGAATTGCCACATGTCCTCTGGTCACTGGTCTATGCCACATTATGTTCCTAATTTATTTGAACTGAGCCAATTTTTGCCCCCTAGGGTGCTTATTTATTTATTTATTTATTTATTTATTTATTTATTTATTTATTCATGAAAGAAATGAGAGACATATTAGGTGAATCCTCCTCAGTCGTTTTCCAGATAAACTACAAAGAGAGATTATTCTTAAAACTGTGTCCTAACTGGTTAACCTATGCCTGCAACCATATCTAATGGTGTTTTGGAAATAAAGGTCTCTCTTTGGGTATGAAGGACAAGATCATATCTATGTACCTGCACTGTGGTTCTGGGTGGGCCTGTGGTATTGGTTGGCTTTGCTTTGGTGGCAAGTTAAGACTCAACAGTGAGAAGCTCAATTTACTCACTGCCCTTCTTGGAAATACTGACACTTGGAAGTCCTTATAATAAAAGCAGATATACCATAGTGCTTGGCTGACAAGCGATGTTCCAGGAATACAATTGTTACATTAATCATTAACCAAGAAGCAGTGGTATCTACACCATCTTTGAAGTAAAGTATGCGATTTTAGATTTTTCTGAGGATGCTCATTAATTCACATATATTTTATCTATGAGATCAAAATACATATATAATTCCATAACGTGTTGAGTATGAAGTGAAAGCAATAGATTTTTGAGGCCCTCTTTGAGTTGGTATCTCTCTTGGGATGCTCCATCATATTCTACCATGATAACAATCCTAAGAAACACCACTCATGTCCACTCTTAGAGAAGCTGCAAGATTTTAACCTGGAAGGTATCATGTGAAGACAGTTTATAGAAACACCCCACACAGGCTGGGTACATGCTGGCACAGCTCTGCAGCTGAACGTGAAGAACATTTTATAAAGTTTCTGCTTCTATTGATTTGGGTAAAGAGGGTAGTGATGGAAAGTTGCCGGTTTTCCCCTTCTCTGCTGTCATTTTGGAGGGCTCAAACATTCATGGCAACCACAGAGTGTGCTGTTCACACTCAAAACCTGTGCTCTAGGTGTGACTTCCAGAAATGAGGCCAGGGACCAGGGCTTCCAACCAACCTTGTTATTCCAAACTTATTTTCTCCCCTGATCCAGAGACATTTGGTTCTTTCTCTTGGTACCCCCCACCTGAGTTTTTATTCTTAGGTCCATTTATTGACCTCTGAGCTAACACCATTTGTTTGCCTAAGGAGGACTGAGTATCCCTTTGTCTGCTGGGTCTGGTCAGACATTCAGCCCTGTGCTGCCGCCATATGCTCAGGGCTGACCTCTGTTCTCACCTTGGACCCCTGGAGCTGCAGGGTCTATTGGATCTCTCACAAAGTTGTGGCAAAGGAACACTGCTTCACTCTCTGAGTCACCTCATTAAACTCTTAAGTACCATAGCTCTTCACCTGTAAATATCATTTCTCTTCTATTAAAAGTCTATATGGGGGCTGGAGAGATGGCTCAGTGGTTAAGAGCACTGACTGATCTTGCAGAGGACCTGGGTTTGATTCCCAGTACCCACATGGTGGCTGAGAACTGTCTTTAACTCCAGTTCCAGGGGAATCCGACGCCCTCTTCTGACCTCCGAGGCATTACACAACACGGGTGCACCAACCTACATGCAGACAGTACACTCATACATGGGTGCACAGACCTACATGCAGACAGTACACTCATACACGGGTGCACCAACCTACATGCAGACAGTACACTCATACATGGGTGCACAGACCTACATGCAGACAGTACACTCATACACGGGTGCACCGACCTACATGCAGACAGTACACTCATACATGGGTGCACCGACCTACATGCAGACAGTACACTCATACACGGGTGCACCGACCTACATGCAGACAGTACACTCATATGCATTAAAAAAAAAGTCTACATGGAGACCTTGTCTCAAAAACAAAAACCAAAAGAACAAACAAAGAAAGGAAAACAATAATAGGAGACATAAAGTCAGGAGGGGGGTATTAGGCTGGGGGCAGAAATGGGGGGTGTCTTAATATGACCAAAATATATGGTATTAAAATTTCCAAAAATGGTCTATAAGAAAAAAAAATATATATATATATTTCCCCAGCTGGCCTGGAACTCACTCTGTAGACCAGGCCGGCCTTGAACTCACAAAGATCCACCTGCCTCTGCCTTCCAAGTGCTAGGATTAAAGGTGTGCACCACCACGCCCAGCTCTAAGAATATTTTTAAGTAAAAATAGTCACCTCTAGACAATATTGAAGGTGAGGTCCCTGTTGCTACTCTGATTTCTTATCTCAGCAAGACCTGGGTTCAGCATTCTCCAGGGTACTATGGTGGACTGTCGATAGCTTTCTACTATGCTGCGCCCACACATGGTTTACCAATGCTGGCAAAGCTTGGGCTCCTGCAGATCCTGATGCAACTCTGTTCCCTCTTTCCCATTTGTGTGTGCACTGTTGGGGTTCTGAAATCTCCAGAATATGCCAGATTTTTACATTCCTGTGGTATTCTTGAGTGCCTTTTACTACAATATCACATGGCATCCATAGGGGCAGCTTAAATTGGAAATGAAACCTACCCTGTCCCCTTAGGCTTCCTCACCCTCGGCAGTTAGGCACTAAGCATCTCTTCCTGTTCTAAGTACATGCAGGGGGAAAGTAAGAAGCCTCGCAGTGGATTTGCCAATATGGGTTTCATGTTTATTAGTAACAGAAGTCTAGAGGTTAGCTGTCAGAAGAGAGTGAAAATCTTGGCATTAGTGGTCAGGACTTCAGCTCCTTCCAAGTTTCTGCTGTTTACTGTTAGTAGACAACTCTCTCACTCACAGAGCTGTGATCAAAGCTCTGCATCAGCTGAGCTCACCCCTGTTCATCAACCTCCACTTTACTCCATTCCATAGTGACCTCTGCTTGCATTTTATTGGCCAGGGTATATCACATGACCACTCCACTTTCAAAAAAGAAGAATGAAATGAGAGTTGTTTTAACTCCTTCTATCACTTCTAAAATCAAAGCTGTTGCCATGAAGACGAGAATAACCATCAAAGCGAAGGAGACGTGAGATGCTCATCACCTCATTTCTCCAACTTTCTTCCCCAAAGTTTCCTTAATTCATTAACCCCCCCCTTCCCGTGTGTTATCCTTACTGTTGAGTGACTTAGTTACAGTGTCGTAAGTTTTCATTGTTTCACCTTCATCCTGATAAATTACATTTTCTCCCCAGAGTCATGTTCTTATTGGAGTTGGAACTTGTTGCTCCCTGTAAAATCTCTCCAGTCTCTGTCACTCTCAGGGTAAAACTGGTGCTCCCAAGAGGAGCACCCAAAAGATTTTTTGCCCCAGCTCCAGTTCCTTTTTTTAAAATTCGTTTCCTCTTCCCACCTTTCATGATCATTTATCCACAAATAATGGGAGCATTAGCCTTGTCATTCCCTTTCACTCCTCAGGACAAAACTAAAACACCATTCTTTCCTACCATCTTGTCTTATAACCTTCAGAGGATATCACCCCTCCCTGAGCCATTTTGACTAGTATCCATTCGAGCAAGAACAGAGCTGGTGGACCGGACTAGCTATATAATTTATAGGGCTGAGTGCAAAATCAGAAAGTGGAGACCCTGGTTCAAATATTAATAAGGACGTCCTCCAAAGAGCTTCCAACAAAACAAGGACCCTAAGTGTGACCATGAGCATGTCTTGTGTTCTGAATTCTACCTTGCCAGTTTGCTATTTGCCTCTGAGGTCAGGGACAGGGACCATCATCTCTGTATCAAAGAAACTGATACATACCTCTAAGTAGGAGAGTAAACCTGGCTGATTCTTCTTGGCTCTTATCAAATAAGTAGCAGCACATTTGTGGAGGACTGCACCAGGGAGCGTGTTCTCCATCACTACCCCCCACCTTTCTTCCCTGGTCACACCAGAGTCCACCAAACCTTGGGAAGGAGAGCTTGCTCCTTCTGTGGAGACTCCTGCCTGCAGGACTGGCTTTAGGTGGGCCTGCGACATTCGGGTTTAGCAGCACGTGGGGGAACTTCTCATTCTTTAGGCCTCCTTTCATGGAAAATAGTGAAGTTATTGAGCAAGCAATTTTAAGAAATGAGAACAGATTGAGAAAAACAGTACAAATGGCTGGAATCAAATAAGCTGGGAACAGCGGGACCATAACAGGCGAGAAAGGATGAAAATTGTAGGAATGCAGACCCTGCAGAGATGTGTACACAGCCTGCCTGCAGCTGCAGGCCAGGCACTTGTGGTGTGTGTGTGTGTCTGTGTGTGTGTGTGTGTGTGTGTGTGTGTGTGTGTAAAAAGAATTTAGCCAGCATTTATGCTTGGATCTCTGTTCCACTGTTTGCCAGCTAGCTTATCCTGGGAAAATGGCTAAACTTTCTCAGTTCCTGAGATTCCTTTTATAGAAAGTCAAGATAATACTGTAAAAAATAATACATTAATTATGTAAACCAAGCTTCATTGCAGTGACATTTTCTGCTCTCTGTTCCCTGTCTACACATGTGAACTGCAGTTTACTTAAATATATACGAGATTTTTCCATTTATTTTCCAGCTTCCATCCTCTGGGAATTCTGACTATCGGTTCTTATTAAACACAGCCGGGTACTGTCTGCTTGCCTCTGTCCAGATCTGCATCCTCCGTGTTCACCTGAATGCAGAGGGTCTGCATGGGTAAACAGAGGTTTAAGGACAAGCAGACAGATTGGATTCCACTATTGAAATTTTCTTTAATGTTATTATGCTTCCGTTTGCTTGTAGGTCTTTACCTTATTTTAAACATTTACTTATTTGTGTAGCATGTATGTCTTTGTGCCTATATGTACAGGAACATGTGTCATGGAACACACGCAGAGGTTAGAGGAGAACTTTTGAGAGTTTACCTCTAACTCCTTCACCATGTGGACTCTGGGAATCAAACTCAGGTCATTAGACTTGGAAGCAAGTATCATCATCCCCTTAGCCATTTTGTTGGGCCTTTCTCACACACCTTTACAGTGAGCATCTATGGAATAGTGTTTGCACAGCTTGTGTGAATTACTTTCTTGTTCCGGTAGTAGAATGCCTGACCAAAGAAACTTAAAGCAGGAAGATTTTGTTCTTCCTCGTGGTTTCAGAGGTCTAGTGCCTACCACGTGGCAAGGCAGGGTAGAGTGTGAAGGAGGAAGCAGAAGAGTAAAACAGAGATCCCCACATGTGGCTGGATCAGGAAGCAGAAGGTAGGCCTGCAAAGATATCCAGGAAAGACCTCTAAGGCCCCTCTCAGTGATGCACCATCTCCAGCCTTGTCTCTCATAGCAAAGGTTCCACAACTTCCCTAAACACCATAAACAGCTGAAGACCAAATGTTTAAGTGCATGAGCCTGGGGGACATATATTATATCCAAGGCACAGTAAGAACTCATATGTAATGAAGTGGTCATAGTAATGTTTAATGACAGCTAGTTTTGTCCTGTCACTCCCGCACAAATTAATCCTGCTCTACAGCTTCTGCCAAGTAGAGGGAGATCGCGGCCCTCCTCGCTCATATGTCTGTGTGGTGCTGAGCAAAGCTGTTTCACTTCTCTAGACGTGTGGAACAAACCCGACCACGTATAACATCCTCTTCCCACATCAGTCCTATTGGAATGTGCCCATAACTGCTAGAGTTTGTCCATTTGCCAAAGAATAGGGAAATCACAGAAGAATGCATTGTTGAGGGCTACAACCACTTCTACAAGCCAGCTCACCCAATTCTCATTTTCAAAATAAGCCATTTTGTGTAGGAGTTTTGTGATTTACAAACCCAAAACTATTTGGCTGGTAATATAAAGAAAGGAATAGAAGCAAACCTTGAGCTAAGCAAGAGTATAGCTAAGGTTTTTTTCTTTTTCTTTGAAATATTCTTCTATCCATAAGATACCACTTAATCTAGCTATTATTTTCTTTCCCAAATTTTGGCCAGCAGAAGGTTATTAATTACTCAAACATCATAAAGGTCTCTACACTCTTGATTGCTAGGACTGAGATGAGATTACTTTGGATTCTGCTGTAGAAAGGTTATTATAAGAGGGAAGTAGAGCACTCCAGAGTCAGAGCAGGAGACATGGCGACTAAAGCAGAGGTGGTAACGATGATACTGGTGACTTTGAAAACTGAAGAAAGAATGTAGATAGCTTATAGAAGCCAGAGGGAGCACAGCTATCAATTAACACAATGTCTAGAAAGAAAATACCCAGGTACCATCTTGCTTCAACCCAGTCAAATGCTTTCTGGAATCTGAACTGTGAGACATGTCTATAGTTTTTTTTTAAGATTTTTTTAAATTTTATTTATTTCTGTATGTGTATGAATGTACTGTCTGCATGCAGGTCTGTGCATCCGTGTCGTGCAATGCCTCGGAGGTCAGAAGAGGGTGTCGGATTCCCCTGAAACTGGAGTTCTCCTGGAATTGGAGTTTCAGACGGTTCTCAGCCTCCATGTGGTTGCTGGGGATCGAACTCGGGTCCTCTGCAAGAGCGGTTGGCACTCTTAACCGCTAGGCTATCTCTCCAGCCCAATATAGTTTTTAAGCCACTGGTGTAGTTTGTAATAATTAGTCACAGTGACACTAACAATATCCAACTTTTAATGCATACATTTCCTACTACATGAGCAATAAACATCCTTCTAAAGGACTGGATATATTCCCAACAATGTTTAGATTTATTTTCATCATCTATCTTGTCTGAGAAAAAGAACAGGGCTATACCAGAATCTGATGTGACCTGTCCTGCCTGTGATACCAGGTCAGGTGGCCAACAGGTCACCCTGTTCAGCAATTCATGGCATTGCATCATGTCACATGTAACAGAAAGAAAATGAGATTAACTTAAGAGAATTTATTGTATACCATAAGAACATTGAGAATAGCGATTTTTTGATGTTTAGTAACTCAAAAAGCTCAGTGATGTCACCAAATACCCATGCTAGCTTTATTCCCAGGACAAAGACAAAAAGTTCCAGACACTCCAGACACTGTCACATCCAACCAGAGGTGGAGTTGGAAGCCCCTCCTTCTTGCCCAGGAGTTTTACACTCCAATTACAAATAAGCATTCTTTAAGTCCTGTCATCTACCTCTCGTTTCCTTTTGGCATGATTTTGCTAGACATAGTGTACTAGTCACTGATTTTCCAAGAAATATAACTATCTTTTACATCAAACTGAATATACACTTTGGTTTTCTGGAACTTTAGCAAGTTCTCAATGCTAATTTTGTAAATTACTGACACTGAGGTAACAGCACCTACAGAATTTGCCAGGGTAATATTCCTGTTTCCATATGCCCTCACTAGACTGCATTTACAATCATAACTGTTACAAATGACTGTTACCTTAAAAGATAGTCATGGCTAAGGAGCAATTGTACATTAAACGCATAATGTTTTCCAATAAATTATTCCGTATGTCCATTATGCCAAGGTTACGCCATTGCTCACACATATGTCAGGGTAGGCCACAGTATCTGTTTTAAAATTTACATTAATAATAAGGAGACACTGAATAGATAAATAGATCCCACCACTGATGGGATTAGGAATGGCTGCCGTGACTCACACTTCATACAGTTCATCCTTAAGTAATACCTCATATATATGTATATCTTTTCCTCAGTGGATATTACAATATGCCTTCTGTGCAGAGTCCTTCTTCATTTTGTCTACAGGAAAGACTGCCAAGAACTACTGAGTTCTTTGTGGACTGTGCTCTATTTTCAAACATAAATGTGTAACTATTTGTTTATTATTTATTTATTTATTTATTTATTTATTTTTTGAGGCAGGATCTTCCTGTAGCCCCAGCTGACCTGGAACTCACTCTGTAGACCAGACTGGCCTTGAACTCACAGAGATTTGCCTGCCTCTGCCTCCCAAGTGCTGGGGTTAATGGCATGTGCCACCACGCCTGGCAATGTGTAACCATTTATATCACAGGAATGGCCACATGGTTTCAGAATGATGTGTGTGTGTGTGTGTGTATGTGTATGTATGTATGTCTGTGTGTGTGTGGTGTCTGTGTCTGTGTGTGTGTCTGTGTGTGTATATATATGTGTGTGTGTGTGTGTGAGTGTGTGTGTCTATGTGTATGTGTGTGCCTGTGTGACCTCTGCACTACTTTCCTATGGCTGCTGTCATAATTACTAAACCTCAGTGGCTTAGACTCACAGGAGCTCATCATCTTCTGGATCTGTAGTGCAGAAATATGATATAGGTTTCATAGGCTAAAATAAAGATAAGCACCATTCTAGAGGCTCTGGGATGGATCAATTTGTTTTGCCCCTTTTCTGTCTCCTGGAGGTTACCACATTATTTGGCTGATGGCTCCATCTCATGCTATATTGGACTCTCTGTTTCTTTTCTATTCACCAACTCTGCCCTTGACTTCTTTCACTTAAAATTCCACTTGCAAAGTTTCTTTTTTTTTGCCTTGTCACCTAACATAATCTCAAATCCTAGGGTTGGGCTGTGAGTACCTTTCGGGCAATTTTTCTGGCTACACTCATGTGTAGGTGAGGTTGTTTAAATTAGTCTTAGTAAGGTATATAAACAGATGACTGACTTAGAGTGCACAAGGATTAGAATATGCATTATGGAATAGAAAGATCAATTTCAAAATTTAACCTGGATTAAAATAGGTTGCTGAGGTTTAGATGTTGGATAATATATGACAAATTAGAGTTGGATAATATATGATAAATTAAGAAGAGCAAAATGTTAATTATGTAACTTAAAGTGCAGGCATTTTCTTTTTTTTTTATTGATGCTTTGTGTATTTCATACATCATTATCCAATTCAGTTCAGGCATATTTCCCCTTCCCTTCTCCCCATCCCACCCCACCCCATCCCAGATCATTCATTCTGCCATGACTGTCCTGCATCTTTCTCTCAGTTTTTTTTTCCATTTTTTAGCAATAGGTGATAATTTATGAGTACAAGCCTCCTTCATGTAAAACCAGTTTGCAAACAGTTGTGCCCAAACCCACACAGCCCCTTGGTCCCACCATCCAGCAGGGGGGGCTTGTATGTTCAATCAAGTTGATCAAATGAGTGTCCAGGCTATATTGCTGTAGGTTCACCGTTCACCCCAATCACAGCCCTTACATTCTACCATGCCCCCTCTTCTGCAGATTTTTCCCTAGGCTTAGACAAGGGGCACAGGTGGATGAGAAGCAAAACAGTCTACTTTCTCTGGAGCTGTTGTCTTGGACTCTGGTCACTTCTGGCTGTTTTCTTTCATGGGCTGACAGTTTGTCCAGGAATAACCTTTCAATCCTACTAATGAAGCACAAGCAATTAGATATATAGGTATTTAAACAGTATTAATTGTTATCATAGGTTACTTTGGTATAGACACAGATATTTGGATGGTATGTTAATCCATGAATTACATTTTTTCTGTTGAATATGACAGGGTCTTACTGTGGCTTATAACATCTCCTGACCATTAGAGGGTGCAAGCTTGTGGCATTGGCCGTGGGTTATTCCTCCAAGGAGAGAGCCAATAGCCAATTAGATTTGGTATATACAGGCATATGACTGCTTCTGCTGCACAGTATTTCCAGGCAGGTGAGGTGTAGCTGGTGCTGATGGAGGAGTCTTGCTTGACTTAAGGAGACCCATATTTGCTTTATTGGTATAGTGGCCTTTGGTACCACTCTCTGGTATTCCAGAGACCATCTGTACACTTGCATGTGTGGTCTCAATACATCTTTCCCATGTTAACATCAGGTCTTCGACAGCATGGCCTTATTGCCTCTCTTCTTGCAGGTATCCCAGTTTAGAGGCAAGGAGCCTTTACCTTTTGTGGGGGCTTGGATCCCCTGGCCAACATCTCCTTGGTGGAATAATCCATTGCTGATGTCAGAGCTCCTGCATTAATATATTTTGCTTAAGTGCATAGATTAAGGAGACTTTAGTATTATCTTAGTATTTAGTATTATCTGAATAGAGAATAATCCTTTTCACAGGTCCTATGTCTATTAGTCAATTCAAGAAGGCAGTTTTACCAGTTTTATAAGAGATTACCTCTATAATAGTTGTCTCCAATTTACAGTTGGAGGACGACATCGTCATCATATTTCTCCTTGTTCCTGGGGGGGGGGCAAGAAAGTCTCCCATATTAAAACCTTTGCAGCTCCTAGAAGGTAAGTTTTGTTAGGACTCATTATACATAGTTGTTACAAGTAGGATCCACAGAGGGGTTTGATGTTTGTAGCAATCTGAGGCTTTTCTTCCTTTCAATGTTTTGTTGGCTATCCTTTCTGTTGGCACTTTCTGGTACATCCTACTTGATGCAAAGCTGTATCTTTTCTTTCTCAGCTTTTAAGTTGGTGACATTTTGACCTGTTGGAACATACAAATCTTTTCCCATAGTTAGTTTTAAGATTTGAATTGCAAGGTTTTTGACAGAGAGGTTTCATTTCTATCTGTATCCCCCTCCATTTTTTTTCTTTTTTTGGGGGGGGTTTGTTTTTTGACCCATGAGTCTCCAGAAGGCAGTTGTAATATACATATCTATAGGGTGGAATCAAGGCACAGCTTTCATCAAATTCACCCATACTGTTTTGGGTGACTGTATGTGATTAACTTGGGGAGCAAATAATTTTTTTTGTTAAGTCATCTTATAGGTGAAAGAGAATGCTATGAGGTGATATCATACAACAGAAAAATTATAGAGAACATTTGTATGTGCCAATCCCAAAGTTATTGTTATACAGATTTTATGTAGAACAAATGTGGACAACAGCAATTTATATCTCCGTTTAACTCAGGTGCATTACTGTTTTTATCAGAGCCTGCAAGCCAATGTTGTTTAATATACACAAATTTACTTTTACTGAGTCCCAAGCCACCATACAACCTGTATACAGTGTCTGGGCAAAGCTGGATGCTTGTTGAACTCATGTCAATTAAATATGCATTAATCGAATATACACCTGTGTCCCTCTCCTGCCCCTCCCGCCCTTCCCAATTAATTATGTAACTTAAAGTGCAGGCATTTTCAAGTCTCCTCTACATTTGAAATGTTTAGTAACAAGATGTTGAATGCAGGTCTTGAAAGATTGCTCAGCAGTTAAGAGTGTCTGCTGTTCTTCAAGCAGACCTGAGTTTGGTTCCTAACACCCACACGTGATGGCTCACAACCTCCTCCAACTCCAGCAACAGAGGATCTGACACTTTCTTTTGGCCTCTGAAGGTATGCATGTGGTATCCTCACACATGTGGTTTACACACACACACACACACACACATAAATACTAAAAAAATAAATCTTTAAGACTTTGGGAGAAATATTAATTCAGAGCTCAGTACATCAAACTACTTCCATAAATAGAGGTTGAGAAGTTGAGTAAGTTTAATGGAAATCTGCTTGTCAGTTATGGTTAAGATGGAGATCAGGACAATTTGTCTTTTCATGTCTCTGGTGTACACATCCTCCTCTGGAAAGAATTTTGTACTATTATCAATGCTCTGATTAGGGGTTGCCCATGTGCAGCAGGAACAAGCTAGTGGATAAACAGCTTGAACCACTGTTCTGCACTGATATTGAACATGGGCTGTAATGCAGCAGGTGCCTTGTCTAGTGTCTTTGGGGAGCCCTATGGTTACTGTGCATTGCAGAGATGGACTTTATCCAGTTATGTGTATGACACTCAGATGGAAAGAGAATGAGAGTTTGTTTAGTTCAGTGATTTTAAATCCAGTTATGAACATTAAATTATAAGGTTTGATTATGAATTGTCTAAGAAATACATTTCTTGGCAGAGAATAAGCCAGTAATTGTTCCAGCTACTCATTTATAACCATTTTCTGAGCATCTACTAGAAGACAGGAGCTGGGGCTGGAGAGATGGCCTCGCGGTTAGGAGCGCCGACGCTCTTGCAGAGGACCCGGGTTCGATCCCCAGCACCCACATGGCGGCTGAGAGCCGTCTGAAACTCCAATTCCAGGAGAACTCCAGCTCCAGGGGAATCTGAGACCCTCTTCTGACCTCCGCGGCATTGCACGACACGGGTGCACAAACCTGCATGCATACAGTACATTCATACACATACAGAAATAAATAAAAAAAATTAACAAAAAAAAAAATTAACAAAAAAAAAAAAAAAGAAGACAGGAGCTGCACTAGAAACTGCGATATATGTAGACATAAATTAGCAGATAGGCACCCGATGTAGGTCACCCACTGTAATCCCTAGGAAGATCACCCCCCCCCAAATGTCCTACTCCCCAGGCAAGAGGAACTCTGTTCTGTTTAAGGAAAAATAGATTACCTAAGGACATGCAGTGGATTCTCCATACTGAGGGGGCACTTTCAGACCGAGGCCATCAATCTTAGGTCTATCTTGCATCAGGTCTTTCAGGCTGTCCAAATAAGAACTTGCCAGGATGAAGTCAAGAAGTGGCCCCTTGGGAAATGGCTTTGCCTTTGAAAGACAACTCTAACAAGGATTGCCTGATAATTGTTCTGGAGCCTAAAATTATGCATTGTTTTAATCAGGAGATACATCTTACGCTTAGCTCAAGCAGGTTAGCTTTCAAAGAGGAGCTGATATGTGCACCTGTTTCACCACACACCATACCCGGTGCTAGGTAATATTACATTCCTGTCTCCTCTATCAGTTTTTCAACCATGGATATAGGGAACTATTCTTCATTACTCTTTCTATTTCCAGGATCCAATATAGTGGCCCAGTTCTAAGAAATTTTTAAACCTCATGCATAATTAGTAGAACCTTTAAGGAAGTAAGTAAGGTAAAATGAAATGATAGGAATAAAATCCTGATCCAATAACATTGATGTCCTCATTTGTGGTCCTTAAAGATGCCTGTGGTCTAAGAAATGCCTTTGAACACTTCCTCTCTGTTCTCTGGCTGACATAAAAACACATGAAGTATACTAAAGAGCAAGAGACCCTTCATCCAAAAATGAATCAGATAGGCCCTTGAATGTGAACTTAAACTCCTCAGAACTACATTAAAATAGTTTTTTTTTTTTTGTTATTCAAGCCACCCAGCCCTTTATATGTTATTATGGTAGCTGGATGGATGGACTCATATGATACCATTACCAATATTCAGAGAATTTTAAAGCACTTGAAAGAATAAAAAAAAAAAAAGACCATGTCTCTAGGCGAGGGCAGCAAGCTTAGATCAACAAGGATGCAGTGCTGGGTGAATCTAAAGCACAAAAGATGCACTTTCCAGTCAGAACACAATGGGGCCAAGGCTGAGAGAACAAAGCATAGGAAGTGAGATCACAAAAAGGAGATGGCAGGTCTGACAATGGTGTTTGAAAATATAAATATAGGAGGATGTTTTAATGTCTCTCAAGTGTCTGGATTTACTTTCACAGGTATCAGACAGTCTCACAGTTTAACAGCAATACTTGTGTGCTCAGAGAGCTGCTTAGTGAAAATACGTTTGGTGTTCAGGTCTGAGGGTGGCTGACCTAAGACATGATCTCACTGCCGACAGTCCCAATAGGATAATTCTATCCTGCATAGAATGCATCAACCCCTGACCTCGGATGTGATACTCCCATGGTTACAGGGATCCATTCCTTACATCAACTCTGGTACAAAGGTTACTTTGGGGCCAGTGCTTATCCAAGCATTCTATCAACCTGGGGTTGCAAGGAATTCACTGCAAGAGGAAACAGTAGCACAGGAACCTCTTTAAATTTACCATTGGATTTATTTCCAATTCCTTTGTAATCTCTTCCTTAGTGCAGTAAATTCTGAGTTCACAGAGCTTTGCATTTAATTCCAGTATTTAGACTATGAGAGCTTTTAATACCTGCAGACTTGATGGTTGCAGGGAGTAAAATGCATCCCCATTAATCAGAACTGGACTGAGTCATGTTACACAAACCACAGATTTCTACCAGAAAATTAAAAAGCGATACATTTCCCTTCTGCTAAATGTTTTCTTATGATTCAGGGGAAAAATTGGGATACTCTATATTGTGTCTAGTGATGCTGCCAAAAATATATCACCCAGAGACACGACAAATGAATGTATAAATAGGAATTGCTCAGAAGAGGTTAGTCATAAATCACTGAATGAGCCGGAACCCAGGCTTCCTTTTTTGTGTTGTTTAAAATGTGAAACATTATTGGTGATTTCCAGAAAAACAATTTGATTTTTGTACAGTCACATTGGAGGACTGTGGGAAATAGGGAAGTATATAATTTCCCTAGGTGAAACCAAAGGCAAGAAGTAACATTTTCTAGTGACCCCAGGATTATAAAAACTGCTTTGAAAAAGTGGAATGAAGCTTGTTAAAGAACAGCAGTAGTTTCTAGAATCCTAACTTTTCATCTTGAACATTTATAAATCTGCAGTATGGTGATGGGCTGGCTTCAGGTAAAAAATACACTATAATAAATTGGACTGAGGAAATGGCAGCAAAAATTATGGAACTGTTTTCTGTTGGGGTCCTATAATTCCTTCACAGTACTTCTAGAAAACCTTTCTCCGTGTTTTAAAAGAAACTGCTTTCTCCTGTCTTGGGTTATGGCTGAACAATGATTTTTTTTTTCCTTAGCAATAGAGAAAGTATTGCTTTTTGCTTCAAGATATTAGAAACTAGAGAACTATAGCAGAAGACTCAAAGATCTACACTGTAGGTGAATCTAATCTGAGATTAGGTTTGCATGAGCTAACATTCCAGCCAGCGCCTCCCAGAGGTACAAATGAGCGTCATGGGACCTCTCTGGACACACCCACGAATTGGGGTGTAATGATACAGAGGTCTGATATTGGACCCTGGGAGGTGATGCCACGTTGCCTATATACTGATATGTTCATTTGGATAAAGCACCATTCTGTATTTGGATTTATACCTTACTGTATGTCTGTGTGCCATGCTTCCCCGTGTGTGCTTTATGCATGGCCCACCATGGAAATGACCAGGTCAAACCACACTACACAGATAAAATTGCTGGACATTTTAATAAAACTGCTGCTCCTGTAAATAGATATTTACATTTTCCTTGCATATGTTATCCCTCTTATGATAACATCATTTTTTGTTAAAATGGTCTATTTCCTTTTGATTAAAAGTACGGTGATTGATATTGGTACTTTTATTGTTTAAAAAAAAAACCTACAGGGGCTAGAGAGATGACTCAGCAGTTGGAAGCACTGACTACTCTTGGAGAGGACCTGAGTTCGATCCCCAGCACCCACATGGTGGTTAAGAACTGTCTTTAACTCCAGTTCCAGGAGAATCCGACACCCTCTTCTGACCTCCACAGCATTGCATGACACAGATGCACCCACCTCCATGCAGACAGTACACTCATATACATAAAAAATGGAAAAAAACCCTACAAAGTGGCTTTGAAGGGAGTGAATTAGTTCAGTCACTATCCTTAATACTACTTCCAAAGTGCTGCAGCTTCTCAAACTAACTTTTTTTAAGTTAGTGTTGTGCAACACAATATACTGGTGAGTCAGGCATGTGATGTGGACTTGCTTGGATCTAGAAAGCTTCATTGGAATCTGTAGAGTTTGGAGAGGGCAGGAGGAACAATTGTGCCAGATGTCTTTAACATCATAACCCGAGCTCTCTTAATGGCTGGATGTCAGAAAGAATAAGGGCAAGCTGCAGTGCATGCACACTCAGATCAGATCCGGCAGGTGGCTTAGCGGGTAAAGGTGTTTGCCACCAAGCCTGAACCTCGAACAAGATGCCTGGACCCACATGGGGAGAGAGGAAAGCTGACTTCAGAACATTGTCCTCTAACCCCTCTCATATGTGCCCTGACACATGTATGGATAGATGCACATGAACACGCACAATAAATATGTGTCAAAAATGTACTTTTGAAGACAGCTTAAAATTATTCCCCTTTTGTAATGTTTATTAATTTTCTGTTTTCCAGAGAAAATGACACAATCAACCCCAAGTTTGAGCAATGGAAAATAGACTGTAAGCAAAGTGAACTGGATTTTCTTCATTATGCATTTGCTGAAAACAATATTATTAATTTCAACTCTTTTGAAGGAAAATTGGAAATACTGGGGAGAGTGGTGGTGGTGGTGGTGGTGGTGTGTGTGTGTGTGTGTGTGTGTGTGTGCTCATTAACCCATCTTATCAAACATTTTTAACTTTTTTTGACTTACTCATTTTTATTTTATTTTATGTGTATGAGCATTATGGTTGAATGTATGTAACTGCAGCATGTCATGCAGTGTCAAAGGAGGACAGAAGAGGGCATCAGATTCCCTGGAACTGGAGTTAGGGATGGTTGTTAGCTGTCATGTGTGTGCTGAGATTCAAGCCAGGTCCTCTGCAAGAGCAGCCCGTGTTCACCGCTGAGCCATCTCACCAGCCCGACAAGTAGAGTATCTTTTACAAAATAAATAGATGCACAGGTATCTTTGTTGAACTAGACTGAGATGAAATTTGCATAAGATTGAATCTATGTTAACAATGGGGATTTGTAATTACTCTTCACCCACTTATTTTTCATATTAAAAATTTTTGGGGAGTGTTATGTGCCTCTGGGTTAGTTTACATGAAACAGTGTGTCACTTGAAGAATGTGTTCTTCAAAATATCCATTATCTGTCTTTTTTAACGTATACAGACTGAAAAGGTTGCAAATTGATACACCCCTTTCTCAAGAGCATAGCATTTGCTGACCTGGATGCTGGCCATAGGGTGCCACCTGGAAACCTCATATGCCAACAACTAGCAAAGCTGTTCACCAATATACTACATAAAAACTGGACCTTTGAAAAAGAAGAAATAAAGGATCAGAAAAAAGAAGAAAGTGAAAAGTATTAGAGAGAATATAAAAATCACCTGGTAATTCTTTAAATAGGAATAAATTAAATCTTTCAAACATACAAACAAAAACCATGGGAAAAGTGTCAGATGCAGTATTTGGTATATCTTTTTTTTTTTTTTTTTGAGACAGGGTCTCCCTTTAGTCCCAGCTGGCCTGGAGCGCACTCTATAGACCAGGCTGGCCTTGAACTCACAGAGATCCGCCTGCCTCTGCCTCCAGAGTACTGGGATTAAAGGTGTGTACCACCATGCTCGGCATATTTGGTATATCTTTAAAATTCATGCTAAAAGACCTTTTACAAAGCTTCATATTTACATGATTTTTTGAGGAAGTATAAATGATTGGTAAGTGTGTTCTTTCTAAATAATTGGCATCAAAAGGTATTGACTTTTAGGTCCAGTGCTGGGAGATAATGGTCTAAAATGAGGTTATTCTATTCTGACTTTCAATTTAAAAGTATGAACAGAAGCTGGGCTGCTTTATCTAGTGTTTGGGAGTGGTAACTTGTCTTTAGCACTGAGACTTGACTCGCACATCTCTTTTGAAGTTGGAAGGTGAATGTTCATTTCATAATCCATCTCTGACCCTCAGAGCATATGGGAAACGTCAGTCTGGCTTTGCCTCTTCATTTGCACTGACCTCCTTCCCCACAGATCCCCATAAATGTATCCTGAACATCAAAAATATCCCATCTCACAGAACCCCTCTCCCAGAAGCTCTCTTCCTCCCCATTAGGCTGAAATTGTAAGACCCAGTTCTACCACGTAAGAAATGTGATACAGGTGGCTCTGTAGACCTTGAGCTTTGAATCTCTACCATGGAGGGGATACCTGTTAATAGCAGTGCCACCTACAATGTTGTATGTTGAAGCTTTGCTCTAATAACTCCATCTGATTTTCAAACATCTTCTGCATCTCTCTACTCTTGTAGTCCCTGGTGCCGAGGTGATGATAGTCCCCAGAATGGAAAATGTGTTCTATATGAGCTCTTCCTCTTCTACACCTTTACTTGCCCCCAAGCTATCACTAGGATAGACTTCAAATATGCAGAAAATAAAAATCAGCATTATATTTAGCACCAAGTCTCACCTTCTTGAAAAGGAAATGGAGAACTGGTTCTAGTCTCTAACTTGGATAGAAATGGTAATAATAAAATAACAAGTTTGGGATCCTAGGTTCCATTCCAAGAACTATAATTTAATAGCAATAATTATAATACTTATAATAATACAAAACAATCCTTCGCTTTTGGTGCATTTTCTATGAACTGTCTCCTTGGGGATCCAGGAGAACTTGGTTAAATGTAGGCTAGACCCCTCAGAGTCTCCAAACTTTATATGTTGATCTTCAACATCAAAGCCAGTTTACATAGGCCAAAGCCCTACATTGATAAGCAAGGGATGCTCCCCTATCTCTTTCAGGTATCTTCAAGGCTGGCCATAAGTAGCTGAGATTCATGGTCTTGGGTTCCCAGTCAGGCAGCATTTGGATTTATCAGGAGCAGCAAGAGCTCATCCATCACTGAGAGAAGCTTCATGGAGCACTCCATTTTTTGGCAGGCACAGCACATACTCTAGAGTAAAATGGATCTATCTCTATTCTTGAAGCATTAAAACTTAGCTAAATAAAAGGAAAACAACAATGTGAAGAGTACCATGAGAAAGGAGCATATAAATGGTATGAAACAGACAGAGAAAAGAAAGGTATGAATTCTATCTAGGAAGAAGGTCATATTCTCCATGGAAATGAATCAGAATGAAAGAAGGGAGAAGTATAGTGTGAAGATGGAGGAGACCTGATGTGGGGAGCGCATCCTATGAAAGAGTCTGCCTAGAAATTAACTAGGAATAATACATTCTCTGATTCACATTGGTCTGTTTCACATGAGAGTTTTACTTTTACTTTTCCAGTGTCAGCTGGGATATATGCCCCAAAGAATCTTTTCATTAAAAAACAGTTGAGAAAAACATTTACATAGGAAGTGATCTAGCAAATCGATATGTTAGCAAACTGGTAGGGGTGGACTCAGAAGTTGCCTAGGAGATTCTTGTACAGAAAGAGATATGAAGACCTGAAAGAAAGAGCTATGAAGAAGACTGTAGGTGACAAGGAAAGGGATGGCATGGCAGAAATTTTAGTCATGTTACTATGTAGACTTGATAATTTATTAGGTATGAAGGTGATACCAAATCCAAATGAAAATTTTAATTATGGGCATTTAGGTGGAATAAAAACAAGAAATATGACTACCTGGGAGGCAGCATAACAAAGTTTAGGATGGAAGGTGTTATTTTGTGTATATTGAATTTAATGAGCTTTTATATTCTGATCTACATAAAGTACTGGTGGATAATAGAAAATGAGAATTTTTTTTTCAGTGTACCAATTACTTTTTAATATTTTTTCTTACAGATCAAAAGCCAAAAAGTGAAAGAGCCAACATTACCATTCAGACAATAACTAATAATGTTAAACATATCTATAGCCATAACCCTTGAGGTATGTTTGTAAGAGTAGTCACCTTGAGATTTGTTTATAATAAGAAAGAACAAAGTAAAATAATAGAATTGACAGATTACTGATGTATATTGGTTTCTATAATCAGAAAAGTTTACTATAGTACTGAGAAATGCATTTGGACCCAACTTATATACAATGCTCTCAAATGAAAAGGAAGGTATGAAAATCATTTTTAAACTTGAGTGGTGGTTTACATAAGTTGAAAAATAAATTTTATAACAGAGATGAGAAAGAATCATTAGTCATACTGTTATTTCTTTTATTTTCAGACTATAACTATGGCTTTATATATTCATTATACCACTATCTTATTATTGATTACAACAGTATGTAGCCTGAGCCCATGAAATTCCATTTAATAAAATGAATCACATTCTTTTCCATTTTATCCTATTTCAATTAATTTTTTTGGTCTTTGTGAGACACAGCTTCCCTGTAGCCTCTGCTATCTTGGAACTCACATGTAGACCAGGCTGGCCTTGAACTCTGGCAAGGTGTGCACCACCACACCCAGCCCCCATTTCTATTTATTTATTTATTTATTTATTTATTTATTTATTTATTTTATGTGTATGAATGTACTGTCTGCATGTAGGTCTGTGCACCTGTGTCATGCAATGCCTCAGAGGTCAGAAGAGAGTGTCGGATTCTCCTGGAACTGGAGTTAAAGATGGTTCTCAGCCACCATGTGGGTGCTGGGGAATGAACCCGGGTCATCTGCAAGAGCATTCGGTGCTCTTAACTGCTAGGCCATCTCTCCAGCCTGATTTCAATTTATAATACAAATATTTGAGTAGCTTTTCCCTTCTGGACTGTGAGCTCTATGTTTATTCAGTTTCCAACATCAAAACAACAAAATATCTGCTTCATTTTCATTGTTTAACTAAACTGAAATTATCTAAAACATATTTATACTCAATTTGGCTTCATTAAGGCAGCATACAATGTCTTATAGAACTAGATTCAGCCTTCCCACTTCCCCGCTGTCATAGCCCTTAAATTCTATTGGATTTGTGTCTTCATTGAAACAATGTGCACATTCTTTACTGGTATCTGGACAACATTCTTTATGATCACCAATGGACTTACGTCACTGGGAAATAATTACTCTAACCTCAATAGTGAACAATCAAGCCTCAGATTGCCATAAACATCGAACCCCTCTGTGGATCCTACATGTAACAACTAGTTATAATGAGTCCTAATGAAACTTACCTTCTAGGTGCCACAAAGGTTCTGATATGAGAGACTTTCTTGCCTTCCCCCCCATAGAACAAGGAGAAATATGACGATGATGAGGTCGCTCCCCAACTGTAAATTGGAGACAACTATTGTAGAGGTAATCTCTTATAAAACCGGTAAAACTGCTTTCTTTAATTGACTACTAGACATGGGAACTGTGGAAGGGATTACTCTCTGTTCAGAACCAAATATAATACTAAAGTCCTAGGGTTATGCACTCAGGCAAAATATATTAATACAGGAGCTCTGACATCAGCAATGGATTGTTCTACCAGGTGGATGTTGGCCAGGGGATCCAAGGCCCCACAAAAGGTAAGGGCTCCTTGCCTCTAAGTTGGGATACCTACAGGAGGAGAGGCAATAAGACCCTGCTGCCGAAGACCTGACGTTAACATGGGAGGGATGTATTGAGACCACACATGCAAGTGTACAGATGGCCTCTGGAATGCCAGAGAGTGTTACCAAAGGCCACTAAACCAATAAAGCAAATATGGGTCTCCCTGAGTCAAGCAAGACTCCACCGTCAGCACCAGCTACACCTCACCTGCCTGGAAATACTGTGCAGCAGAGGCAGCCATGTGCCTGTATATCCCAAATCTAATTGGCTATTGGCTCTCCCCTTGGAGAAATAACCCATGGCTGATGCCACAAGCTTACATCCTCTACAGGTTAGGAGATGTTATAAGCCACAGTAAGACCCTGTCATATTTAACAGGGGGAAAATTGTAATTCATGGATTAACATATCCAAACATGTGTCTATGCTAAAGTAACCTACCATAACTATTAGTGCTGCTTAAATACCTATATATCTAATTGCTTGTTCTTCATTAGTAGGATCGAAAGGTTATTCCTGGACAAACTGTCAGCTCATGAAAGGAAACAGCCAGAATTGACCAGAGTCCAAGTCAACAGCTCCAGAGAGAGTGGACTGTTTTACCTCTCATCCACCTGTGCCCCTTTTCTAAGCCTAGGGAAAATGAGAAATTTGAGAAGCTAAGATGTAGAATACAGATTCTTCACGTGGGTGGGTGGTCGGCTTAGGAGAGGCCTTGGAGGATGTGTACACTGTGGCATTTTGCTGAAGGGGAGCGATGAACACTGAAGAGAGGAGAGACTGGGCAGAGCTCTGAGAAGCCCAGCCTTTCTAGGGTATGCACATTTTCTCTTAAGCTTTTACAATCACATCCTTCACTGCCAGCCCCGACCCTTCGATTCTCACATCTCTTCATTGATAACACATGTCTTAAGTTTCACACAATATTTTACTTCAAGGAAAGCTATAGCCATCTTTTAAAACTTCTTCAAAAACTTATTTCCTTGCCTCATTAACAAAGAGCCGGAGGATTCTTGTGGAAGGTTTGGAATAGAACAGAAATTGAGCCATGATTCTCTCACACTATTTAAATGGACCATATGCATAGGCAATTCTGTTGAGATATGCAAATAGTACCAGGTACAATGAAAAACATACCGTGAACACACAAATGCTGACTCATAGATTTGCCGAACTGAAATTCAGACATCAAGTAGCCCTCCCATCTGCTCGGAGACAACTTTTCTTTGATTTTTTTTCACCAGCACTCAAAACCAATGCAAATGGAAGGTCCTGGCTGGCTTGTTTTCTTCTTGACAAAAGACTAATTCCTAGTACTGCTCGTGGGAAAGTCTGCCCTTTAGCAAATGGCTGCAGCTGAAGTGTCCCTCTGTTCAATTCTCAGGAAGCGCCATGGGCCTGTGGAGGACTAAAAGAGAAGAAGTCCTACCATGGAGAAGGTGGTACTCCAGGAGGAGAGATGGCTTCTGAAAATTCCACACCAGCACAGGGAATGTCATAGTGACTTAAGATAGCATATGTTCTTCTCTAAGAAGGCAGAATCTGCCAGGTCACAGTGGCACTGAGCTTTAATCCTGAGCTCTAAGGTCTTAAGATTTGAGGATTTGAAAGAAGCCAGTACTCATTTAGAAACAGATGGGAAATTTTAAGCAATAGTTAAATACTGAATTCAAAGAAAATAAACATCCCGTTTTCACAGCAGCTTTGGATGGAGGCATACAGACTACCTAGGAAGGTAGGAGAGGCTGCAGTGTATTCCTGGTGCCTCTAGGCCAAAGAGACAGATGGGGAAGGAGAGAAGAGAGATAAATAAAGCTCAAGTGGGATGAAAAGCTAGAGGGAAATGTAGTGACTCAAAAACCTCCTGAAAAAATATACACGCAATATCTAAACATGAGTGCACATGTCTATCTGAAAGCCATTATAACAAGGAATGCAGTGTCAGACAGGAGAAACCTCCCCTCTAGTTGTTGTGAGGGTAGTCCCAGAGATTCCTTGAATAACACAGGCTATTGCTACAACTCTTTTTTTTTTTTTTTTTTTTTTTTTTTTGTATTTTTCAGGCAGGGTCTCCCTTTAGTTGCAGCTGGCCTGGAACTCACTCTGTAGACCAGGCTGGCCTTGAACTCACAGAGATCCACCTGCCTCTGCTTCCTGAGTGCTGGGATTAAATGTGTGTGCCACCATGCACAGCATTAAAGGCAGTTCTTGGCTGCCATGTGGGTGCTAGGAATCGAACCTGGGTCCTCTGCAAGAGCAGTCACTGTTCTTAACCACTGATCCATCTCTCCAGCCTCCTATTGCTACAATCTTGAGTACCTCCTAGAACATGAAAGTAAGACCCTATTGTTGGGCATACTTTAGGCTTAGATAGGATTTAGAGCAATAGAGGTAAAACTGGTCTGGAAAATTTTTCTCCCTGAAGACCAGCTCTCACAGATACAGAGGATACTATGCTTCTGCTAAGGGAGAAAATCAACTAATGGACCAACCCAACTGTAAAACCTAATAATCACAATGACTTGCACAGCAAAATATCTCTATTGGTATAGCAATGGCACTTTGACCTAGTCAATAACTATGCAATTGGACTTAAAGTCCCCTCAATGGGAGAGAAATCATTGGTAAAACTATGAATATAATCATAGATCCCTGAGAAAACCCTGTCATATCACTAGACAAATTAACTCATTGTATGTTAAATAGGATTCTTATATTTACAGACAAGTACACTGCATACCACACCTCAAAGAAGCTTCTTTTTCCAATAGATGGAGGCTAGTACATAATTCCACAACTGGCCACATCAAGAGAATATACATCTCAGAGATACCCAGCCCTAATCGACAAATCTATAGTGGAACCTATACATCTAAGACTCATGGGACATAGTGGAACAGTGGGCAGAGAGAATACTACCATGTCTCACAACTCTCACCAGTGAAGTTTCTTCATATAACAGAGTACAATGCACACAGAAGTTCACCACCGGTCAAGTTTTAGAGAATAATAGACTGCATAGTGTGTACCCCCGGATAGGACTTCTATATCAAACCTCCCCCCACTCACAGCTCAGTGATCATTGCAGAAGAGGAGGTGGAAGGATTATAAGAACCAGAATTGGTTTATGAATATAAGGAAATAGAGGCTTTCAGGCCTCTGGGAACTTGATCATAGGAACTTGCAACAAAGGTGACCAGGAAAACTCAATCAGCCAAAAGCCAGTATAGAACTGGGCAAATGAGTAGCTGGCCCCAGCCTTATCTGAAGAACTATGGGCAACAGATTCCTTCAAGTGTAGGAGAGTGAATGTTCTTTAAAGGAATGACTCTAGATAGGCTGACTAGACTTTAGTAGATAAACTTGGACCAACAGACACTGGGTACAAATGCTTGCCCTGATAGGCTTTAACATATGTGACAGAATGAATGAAATCTGGTATGGAAGGATACAGACAGGGGAGGTCTAAATTTAATTAAGATCTACTATAGGAAATGCACAAAACTCAATAAAAAACACGTCAGTCTTATTTGTACTAAATCATTTTTCCCAATGCACCTCAGCTTCAGATTGCCAAAATCCCTAGTTGTGGTGTCCTGCTCACATCTGGCAGCACACAGTGGTATTTAATCTATGCCCCCAAATCAACCATTGTAGAAATACGGAAGTGGAGTCAATCAGCATTTTATAACAAGAAGGGGATAGTTAAGGCCTATAATTCCAACAGCATCACCTACCCAGACTATTGCATTGGTTTAGTTTTTTCAAATTTCAGTTCTTCCAGAGAAGTGCTGAGAGGAATAAAAGGGAAATATGACAATGGTGTCCAGAAGTCCCAGCCATAATCCTGTAATTTTGACAGGGAATGTTGCTTCCAGTCATGTTTTCTTAGAAGTATTCTCATTTTTATTTCTAAAGTAGTTTATTTAGTTTGGTTGCTTATACATACATATTCTCATTTTTATTTCTAAAGTAGTTTATTTAGGTTGGTTGCTTATACATACGTATTTTTCCCAAGAATGTACAAAAACAAATTCCATTTTCATTGTACTTTTGTTTCTATTGTTTATCTCCATTTATAAATGATTTCCTAAATCCATAAGGGTCTCACTTATATCACACAGCTAATAAATAATCTGGCTGGATCTTGAAAACAGGTTCTTCTGCTTCATATTTATAACTTTTCTTCTTGCTGACTTGGCTATAACATTCTGTTGCTGGAGTTGTTCACAGATTTAGTTCACAAAATTTCTAGTGGCATGCTAATGGATAACACAGCCTTAGCAAGTTAGTGTACACTGTTGTTGAGATTCGGTAATAAATTCTGACTGCTTTGACCCCTCAAACTTTCTACCAGAATAATATTCCAGCTTTCTTACAAGTGTTACTCCCCCCATTCCGATCCCCAATTTCCCATGTGTGAGTTGTTGAAACACTTTCACTGGTGAATTCTAACGTGAACTGAATGCAGTATTCACACCTCGTCTCACAAATAGGTAGCACGTAGCCAGAGGTCTTTATGGGGAGACATGAACTCTTTTGTTTTATGAGCTGTAATTACTACAATTTTAATTTCAGATCTTGCTGAGTTTTTTTTTTCAGTCTGCTAGTTGAAAACTAGTACGGTGAGACTATTGACTTGTGTTTGATCTTTGTCAACTCTTTACTAAACACTTGTTTTCTTAACTTTAATGAAAATTGAAGATGAATTTCAAAACCATAAATAGAATTTGCTTACTTATTTTTCAGAAGCAAAAGTACTTCCAGACCAAGATCATATCTCCTGTTCCAAGTTCCAGTCAACTCTACATTTTTGTAATTGAGTTATGACTCTGCAGTTGCTGAATTTTATGATGGGAAATTCAGAAACCACTCTTCCATATCACATAGCACTTATATGTTTTTCCAGAAAACAACTTAATAGCCTTCTTCCTTCCCAGAATGTCACTGTGGTACTCAGTATCGCTCAGGATTGTTGGGAATTACTGATGAGACCTGAGCACTTCCACAGCCCCAGAGTCTCTTCAGAGAAGATCCTCATCACTACTCTGTGCCTACCAGAAAAGTGGTATACTTTGCCCTCTTTTGGAGAGAATTTGCTGAGAAGGAGTGTCAAGGCTTTTTCCCTTATGGATTCTTTTTGTTATGAACTCATGTCCTTGTTAGGTATTTTCCCAGAAATTGTAATTTATTCACATTATGTTCCAGATGTAATTAATCATCATTTTGCCTACTTTTCAAACTTTCTTATTCTCTGGTTTCTCTTCACCTTTTCAGTCTTTTACGTCCTTTCACTTTTTAAACTTTCTCAGCTTAGGACTCCATGATCTGTAAATTCATACATTGCAAATTATATGGAAAATACTAAATAAAGTGTAATAATTTTTCTAATTATAAAATGATATATTTTGGACTATTTGTTTTATAGATAAATATAAAAATGAAATGTCAATAATCCTGTCATCCACAAAAAATATAGTAATATTTAATGTGCTCACTTTCAGTTTGTGTGCATATTGTTGTATGTATATAATATATGACAAATGTAATATTTCGTATAAATGTCTGTGTACTGTTTTATCATATAGTAGTATCATATAAGTATCTTTAATTTACTCTGCTGTTTTTTTCCCGTTATGGGTTATTTTTTAATTAATGGAAAATTATAATATTATAATTTAAAACTGTTGAAAGTGTCTGGTCATATTTGTTTATGGAAATGAAAAATTGAACTATTCAGTATATTAATACTTAAAAAATACAGTCTTTGACAAAATTCTTGTTTTATGTTGTATTGGTTATCATCCCTATTTGGACACAATATTCAAAAATTGAAGTAAAAACTGTTTCTCATCCTGATCTTTGTTCATATATTGACCATTGATGTATCAATTATGAAACCATTGAGAGATTGTAAAGCTCTCCAAGCTTCTGAATTCTCATCTTTAACATAGTTAATGAAAATGCCTGTTTGATAAAGGAATTGTGACAATTAATGAGGTAATACATGTAATAGGGTTTATAATTAGGAGAGATTAAAAAACCCAAATATGTAGTAGGAAAAGGAATGGAGGAGCCAAGGTAGGAGGAGAACAGGCTCTCAGAGAACTAGAGAAGAAGGCATAATGACACCAGGGATAAGCAGAGGACAAGGATCAGGGCAGGGAAGGCCCACCCAACAAGTAGGAATAATAACAGAGTAATGTTTTTTTCCAAAGGGCCATGGAGGATTAAGCCCTATGTAAAGAGGGCTTAGGAAAATAAGTGTGAGGTAAGAACACAGCCAGGACAGTTGCCACAACCATTCTAGAAATGTGGGTATTTAGGTCAGAGGATGCCTGGACAGCATGGAGGGCCTTAGTGATCTGTGATGATTTGGAATCACCATGTCATGAGCAACCATCTGATGAAAGCTTTTGATCTCTTCTTGTGGTTCCTATAAGAAAAATACAGGGAGATTTTAATCTATAGTCTTAAGACCCAATATAACTACATTTATATTTTGATATTTAGGGTTTTTTCTAATACATGATTTTATGTGTATTTTTATTGAGTGTGCATTTCATACAATAAATCTTATATTTAGATTCTCTCTCCCACCTGCACTGCCTCATAGCACCCTCCACTAGATTTCAAGCATTCTGTTACATGTGTTAAGGCCTACCCAGTCAGGCTCCTGTACCCAGATGTCCCTTGGTGCAAGTTCATCCACTGGAGTCTGGTCAGCCTATCAAGGGTCACTCACTTAAAATCAGCTCTCCCTCAACCAGCAATAATAAGCTGCCAATAGTTTCTTGCCTAAGGTTGGACCCTGCTGCTCATTACCCATGTCTATGCAGGGTTTTGTCTAATCGAATTGGCATGGATCTCATGACATCCCCACTGCTGCAGGTTTACAGGAGCATATATCTAGACTAATGACATTTTTTTTTTACTGTATGTTTAATGCGGACCCTTATATTTACAGATGAGTATACCACACACCACTCATCAAAGAAGCTTCTTTTGCAGGTATATGGAGACTATTACAGAATTCCACAATTAGTCACACATTGGCAATATTTTCCTGAGGGATACCCAGCCCTAAGTGACACATCTATCTATAATGTTACTCTGTGCTTATGGCTCATGGAATTTAGAACAAGTGGTAGAGAGAATACTAATACAACCCTCTACTCTCACCAGCAAAGCTTCCCCATGCAACAGAGGAAAATAAACACAGAAGCCCACAGTTGTCCAAGTATTAGAGAATAAGAGACAGTAGAGTGCTTGTCCCTGGATAGGATTCTTATATTAAACCTCACTCAGGCATGGCTCAGGGACCTTTGTGGAAGAGGAGGCAGAATGATTTGTAAGGGCCAGGGTTGATGCATGAAGATAACTAAACAGAGGCTTTCAGGTCTCTGGGAACTTGCTAATACAGTTTTATTTATTTATTATTTTTTATGTGTATGAGTGTACTGTCTGCATGTAGGTTGGTGCACCTGTGTCCTGCAATGCCGAGGAGGTCAGAAGAGGGCATCGGATTCCCCTGGAACTGGAGTTAAAGATGGTTCTTAGCCGCCATGTGGGTGCTGGGCATTGAACCCCGGTCCTCTGCAAGAGCAGTCAGTGCTCTTAACTGCTGAGCCATCTCTCCAGTCCCCACTAATACACTTTTTAAAAATGTTGTGATCATTCTATGTGTATAGTGTGGAATAAATGCTTCCCAAATTCATGTTATACTGGAAACAACTGCCCATAGCAATTTTTCAAAAACCATTTTTAAATAATTTCAAAATACTCAATCATAAGGATCTATCATAATCTATTCAGTATAACAATTGTCATATAGAGTCAGTGTTGTTTTTTGGTGTCTTTACCAATTTCATTCATATTTTATCTTAAAACATTGGGTTATATACTGAGGGCATGGAATATTGTGTTAGTGGAAGATTGCCATACAAGCCCTACCATGCTGCCTTGTGTTCTTTCAGCTAGATCTACCATTCTTCTCATTCCTGACTTTGTGTTTGCTAAACACCATTGAGCTCATGTTATGCTGGTCCTGTCTTACTGCTACACATAAGGTACTGCATAGAAGGGGACTGAACCAGGAATTAAAGTTTTATATAGGCTGAATTCATGATAATTTAAGCCAATAACTTTTAGATTAAACAATTTCAGGTAGAATTTTGAATTTCCCAGGCAAGTTTTTGCAGACTTAAGACCTCAACACCACCTATTTCCTGCACAGGTCATTGTGATAGGGTACCTACAATTTGTTATTTCTTTTTTCCTTATCTTGCCTGCCCTAATTCTTCATTTTTATTTTCCAGGATAAGTTTCCTATACCTAAGTTCACATCAAACTGCTTTTGGGAAAATTTCAAGATAAGACAAACACTATTAAGGATCGTGACATGTGATACTGAAATTTATTCTCGGATTGTTAATCGAATCTGGCTTGGAATCATGGAAAGAGTATAAGAACAAGCAATAAGGGAGGACATCTTACAAACATGTCTTCTGGACATAACAGAGGTGTGGCATGCATGAACCCATGGCAGTGTGGTTGCCTACACAAGGTCTACAGAAAATCAAGGCAGTCAGAATTCTGGACAAATGGGGGAGCTGCTCAGGAGGCCCCATTCCCTGGCTGAGGAGTCATTGGCAGCTGATAACTGCTGGGGGAGGAAGAATTAGTTTGCTTCATGGTTCTGGCCCTTGGTAGGCTGTCCATGCTCCCGTAGAAGGCCCTACATCTCTCACTAGCTTCTGCTAATGACGGAGCTCATAAATTAAGACTATCCTTGGGGTAATATTCATTCAACTATATATATATATATATAATTATATATTTTATATAGTCTTGCTTTCTATTACCTCTCTGCCTTGTGTCAGTCAGGACCACAAGGATGGACTTGGTTGGTGATGTCACTTAGATTACTTCCCAATATGGTCAAATTGAAGAAATTTCCATTTTCTACTTTTCATTATTTAAAAAACACAGGACATGGCCAGGAGTGGTGGTGCACACCTTTAATCCCAGCATTCCAGAGATAGAGGCAGGTGGATCTCTGTGAGTTCAAGGCCAGCCTGGTCTGCACAGAGTGAGTTCCAGGCCAGCTGGGGCTATAGGGAGACCCTGTCACAAAAAACACTAAAAAGAATAGGACATGAAGTTGGGATAGGACACTGTGAAGAGGGGCTGCAGGGGGAACTGGAGCAGGGAATTAGTGGATCAATATGATCAAAATACACTGTATTCCATGAATGCAAACCTCAGTGATGAAAATGTAGTTGGAAAATCTGACTTGCTAGCTTCTGCTAATGATGGAGCTCACAAATTAAGACCACCCTTCGGATAATATCCATACAACGAATGGCCATCTTGTCTTACCCAGTAATGATCTGTCCTTTTTTAACTGAGTTGTACCTTCAGCTATAAAGATAGTGAGAGCTAAAACAAAGGATTCCTTAGGAGAGTCCCATCCATACATGATGATGCCTACAGAGGCTGTTACATATGCCTGGGAGTTTTACATCTGCAGGAAACACAACAATGAGTTTTTAAACACTGAGGCCCAGCAACCTGACTGCCCCCTGCTTTGTACTTAAACATTTTATGTTCCATGTTTGGCTGGCCCTGTGTTAGTTCTTGTAGCCTAACCCTTGCGGAAAGCTAAGCAGTTGCTTGGTCTCCATCCTGTTCCATGTGATCCATTTGCTTCCAGAGGTGGCCTCTTGGGAATGCTCTGGTTTCAAGGTCCCCAGCATGATGTCATCTCCACGTTTTTAAGCCAGGGCTTTCATCACTCCTTTTCAGAATCAGTTCTGTTATTCACAGCAGTTTGGTTGTAACTGTGTTCAACTGTGCGAAATGCATTAGGCACAAACCTTCCTTTCAAAAGGAAGTTCAAGAAATACAAGTCCCAGGATTTGCTATGCAGAATTATGCTTATAACAAATAATTTTTCAGTGTACCCTTAGCATTAACTAAGAAGATCTAATTATTAATTAGATGATAAAACTAACCATAGCAATTCTATAATCTCAGTGGGGTAGTCCAATTGAAGTTCACTTCCCAATAATTTAACAGTGGTTAAATTATTTAATGTGGGTAGTCTGTGAGGTATCTGAAGACCAAGTATTCTTAAATTTTGTTGCTGGATCATTTTGGAATATAGTATTACTTTGAAGTCCTCTGCTGCATTATAGCCTCTGTGTTTGCTATGTCATAACTAGCAATAGAAGGAACAAACCTTCATTTCCCAAATTGTGCAGTTGTATCTCAGGATGCTAGAGCTAACCCACTTTGAAAATTTTCAAGGAACCCTCAGTAGTATTCCACATTTTGCAAGACCATGCAAACTTTCTATGTAAGATAGGGCAGGACTTCAACACTGGGTCACGTCATAATCCTTCAGATGCTTCCATATGGTTGCAAAACGCAAGGGGTTGGAGAGATGATACAGTGCTTGCTTCTCTTGTACAGGATGAGAATTCAATTCCCAGCACACAAATAATGTGGCTACTACCACCTGTAACTCTAGCTACCTGGGACCTAGTGCCTTCATTTTGCCCCTGGAAGCACATGCATGCATTGCACTTATACTCATTCACACACACACACACACACACACACACACACACACACACACACACATTAAATCTAAAGAAAACGAAAGAAACCCAACACATGTATATGTAAGAAAAGAGGAAAACAGGAACTCTCTTATTGTCTACACAATTGTGCTATGAAGCTAAAATTGCTCTTAAGACAAAATAAAAGCCAAACAATAGGCCATTGTGATGTCTTTGTGGGTAAAGTCACTTGCTATGCAAACATGATGATCTGAGTTTGACTCCCAGAATCCACATGAAGGTGGAAGGAGAGAGAAGACTGCACAGAGAAGTCCTCTGAGTTTCACATGTGCTTTATGGCATATGCACACATGCATATATATCATGTACACAAAATAATAAGTAAAACTTTTAAAAAGCAAAAAAAAGTATCACATGAAAATCACAATGAGGAGAAAATAAAAGCTGAGAAGTTATGTAGTGGACATATTAAAAAGTAATTTGGTCATATAAAAATAAAATACCTAGGTGTGGTGGAACATGCCTTTAATACCAGCACTCTGGGGGCAGAGGCAGGTGGATCTCTGTGAGTTCAAGGTAAGCCTGGTCTGTAGAGCAAGTTCCAGGACTGCTGGGGCTACAAGGAGAACCTGTATCAAAAAGACCAAAAAAACTAAAAGAAAGTATCTCCCTATAAATATGTTTTTTTCAGGGGCTGGAGAGATGGCCTAGCGGTTAGGAGCGCCGACCGCTCTTGCAGAGGACCCGGGTTCGATCCCCAGCACCCACATGGCGGCCAGGAGCCGTCTGAAACTCCAGTTCTAGGAGAACTCCAGCTCCAGGGGAATCTGAGACCCTCTTCTGACCTCCGCGGCGTTGCACGACACAGGTGCACAGACTTGCATGCAGACAGTACATTCATACACATACAGAAATAAATAATAATAAAAAAAATTAAAAAATAAATAAATATGTTTTTTTCAGAAAACTACTAGGAAAACATAAATAAATGTTAAAGCCATTTATAACCAAACATGATAAGCAGAATTACTAGGTATTTCTTTTGGCCTGGATATAATACTATAACCCTAGAAGTGCCAAATGCCAAAAGAATTTGGAACACTATTAAACTGGATTAACCCCTAAAGAATTGGGAGTCAGTATGAAATGTTCTTTTTTTAAATTTTTAATTCATTTATTTTTAAGGGATTCACAATATAGGAGCACAGTTACAGTTATTTTCAGATCACATTAACGTTGCTCAGTTTGCCATATAATTAGGTAATTGGTGTTAGCATCCACAGATGAGGGATACCATTTGTTGTTTGTTTTTCTGGGACTGTGCTACTTCACTTAGCATGATATACTCTAGTTCCATCCATTTACCTGCAAAGTTCATGATGTCATCTTTCTTTACCGTTGCATAGAACTCCATTGCATATATGTACCACATTTTATCTATCCACTTGTCAGTTGAGGGGCAATTGAGTTGGTTCCAGCTCTTTGCCATTGTAAAGAGAGCTGCAATAAACATGGCTATGCGTGTATCTCTGCAGTAAGATGAGTCTTCTGTATATATACCCAGGAGTGGTATGACTGGGTCAAATGGCAAGCTCATTTTGAGTCTTCCAAGGGTTCTCCACACTGCTTTCCATAGTGGCTGTACAAGTTTACATTCCCGCCAGCAATGGATGGGTGTTCCCCTTTCCCCACAACCTCTCCAGCACTTGGTATCATTTGTTTTCTTGATCCTAGCCAGTCTCGTTGGAGTGAGATGATATCTTAAAGTGGTTTTAATTTGCATTTCCTTAATTATTAGCGATGAACACTTTTTAAGATGTTTCTCAGCCATCTCTAATTCCTCACTCGTGAAGTCTCTGTTCAGCTCTTTTCTCCATCTTTGGAGTAGGTCATTTGTTTTCTTTCTTCTTTGTTTTTTGAGTAGTTTATATATTCTGTACCTGTGGTGAAGGTTTCCTCCCATTCTGGGGGGGTTCTCTTCACTTCCTAGTTTCTTTTGATGTACAGAGGCTTTTGAATTTATTGAGGTACCATTTGTCAATTTTTGACCTTAATTCTTGTGCAGCTGCTGTCTGATTTAGGTGCTCTTTTCCTATGCCTATATCTTGTAGGCTGCTGTCAACTTTTTCTTCTATCACCTTCAGAGTTTTGGCTTTCATGTTGAGATCTTTGATCCATCTGGAGTTGACTTTTGTGCAGGGCAAGAGGTAGGGGTTTAATTTCATTCTTCTACAAGTGGTGATCCAGTTTTGCCAACACCGCTTGCTGAAGAGGCTGTCTTTTCTTCATTGTGTCTTCTTGGCCCCCTTGTCAAATACAAGGTGCTTGAAATTGTATGTGCTCAAGTTTGGATCTTCAGTTTTGTTCCATTGGTCAACAGATCTGTTATTGTGCCAATACGAAGCTGTTTTTATAACTATAGCCCTGTAGTATAGTTTGAAGTCTGGTACAGAGATCCCCACTGTATTGGTCTTTTCACTCAGGGTTGCTTTGGCTATTCAGTGTCTTTTGTTTTTCCATGTGAAATTAAGGTCTTTTTTCCCAAGCCTGTGAAGAAACTCTTGGGGATATTAATTGGGTTGCATTAAATCTGTACAATAGTTTGGGTAGAATGGACATTTTTACTATATTAATTTTCCTAATCCATGAGCATGGGAGGTCTTTCCATATTCTGATGTCTTCTTCAATTTCCGTTTCGAGGGTTTAAAATTTTTGTTGTAGAGGTCTTTGATGTCTTTGGTTAGGTTTGTTCCTAGGTATTTTATTGTTTTTGAGGCTATTGTGAGTGGGAAGTTCTCCTTGTATTCCTTCTTCAGTTGTTGGTATAAAGAAAGGCTACTGATTTTTCTAGGTTAATTTTGTATCCTGCCACTTTACTGAAACTCTGAATAATTTCTAGGAGTTTTCTGGTGGAGTTTTTAGCATCCCTCTGGTAAACAATCCTATGAGCAAAAAGGGATAGCTTGACTTCCTCTTTTCCAGGTAGTACTCCTTTAATTTCCTTTTCTTGCCTTATTGCCCTAGCAAGTGTTTCAAGCACTATATTGATGAGGAATGGTGACAGGGGGCAGCCTTGCTAAGTTCCTACCTTTAAGGGGATTGCTTCTGTCCTTTCTCTATTCAGGATGATGTTGGCTGTGGGTTTCTCATATATGGCTTTGATTACATTGAGGAATGATTTTCTTTAAAAGGCAATTGTTTTTGGTTTCCTGTGTTCACTGGAAGATGTGAACCTCAGCTTTCTGCTCCAGCTCCTGCCACCATGCCTCTTGCCACAATGGACTCTAATTCCCTGGAATCATTCTGGCAACCAGAATATTAAAATGAAGAGCTTCCCACTCAGGAAAGCACACTGTGGAGAAGAGGCTGCACATGCCACTGCACACTCCTTGTCAACGATGCAGAACAAAATGGTCAGACAGATGTTCTCTGACCAGTGAACCTTCAGGGAGCCATAGGAGGAGATGCCATAATTTTGGTATACATGTGAAAAGCATATACACATATTTTGGAGCAATACAAATTGGAAGGAACAATAAGAAAAGGCCTGGGTCAAAGAACTGACTGAAACAGTAATCTTCGGCCCCAAACAATAAACCTCTGCATAGAAAAATTTTAAAAAGACTGAAAAAAAAGATGCCCCAAACAATAAACGTCTGCATAGAAAAATTTTAAAAAGACTGAAAAAAAAGATGCAAGACACATAATGGCAAAATGCATGAGCTCAGGTGGGGGGCATGGAAAGGGGACTGAGTCTAAAATTGGACTGAGAAATATGGTATGAATTGCACAAAGCTTACAGAAAAAAAAAACATAAAAACAAACAAGAAACCCCAAACCAAAACCCTATAATAAAGAAGAATTTCCAATAAGTCACATGACAGATTTAGGAAATAAATTTCCAGTAACTGCTTAAAAAAGATAATCGTTTAATTTAATTCTTGTTGATTTCATATACAAAGTTGTGTGATCATATTCACCAACCACCCTCCCTCATCTGCCGACCCAATTCTTTGCAGCTAGTTCTCCTATTTTCATGTCATTTTGAAGCACAGAGGCTTTTTAGTTTTGTGAGGTCCCATTTCTCAAGTGTGTGTCTTATTGCCTGTGCTACTGGTACCATGTTGACAGAGTCCTTTCCTGTGGCTATAAGTTCCAGTGTATTCTGTACTTTCTCCTCAGTCAGATTCAAGGCATCAAGGACATCAGCCTTGATCCATTAGGAGTTGAGGTTTGTACAGGGTGGGAGATAGGTATTTAGTTTCATTCTTCATGTAGCCGTGCAGTTTGAAAGCATCATTTGTTGAAAATGCTGGGTTTTGTCCAATGAGTGTTTGGGGCTCTTTGTAAAAAATCAGAGCTGGTGATGCATCTAGCATTTATTTAATTGTTCAGGATTTTGACTATCATGTTTTTGTATGATTCCTTATGAAATTAGAGATTATTTTTCAATTTCTGTGAAAATTTGTAACATAAATGATGGGGATTGGGTTGAATCTGTAGATTTGTTTGGGCAGGATGGTGTTTTCATATTAATCCTACTGATCCATGAGTATGGGAGTTATTTCTAAGTTCAAGTATCTTCTTTAGTTTCTTCAATGACTTAAAATTTTGTATTACATAAGCCCTTCACTTCCTTGGTTAGATTTATTCCAAGATATTTTATGTTTTCTTTGAGGCTATTGTGAATGGGATCATTCATCTTTCTTTCTCAGTATGTTTGTTGTTGGTAACTATGAAGGCTACTTTATTTTGCCTGTGTTTTATATCCTGTTACTTTGCTGAATGTTTTTAGCAGTACTGGTAGTTCTCTGGTTTAGTCTTTAGGATCTTGTATGTGTAGAATCATGTCATCTGGACATAAGGATACCTTGGCTTCTTCCTTTCCAATTTGATTCCCCTTTATCTCCCACAATTGTGTTATTGCTCTAGCTAAGACCTCAACTACTATATTGCACACTGATGGGGACAGTAGATATCCTTGACTTGTTCCTGAATTTAATGGTAATGGTTTATGTTTTTTTTATTTAGTATGATGTTGACTGTGGACTTGCTATAAATTGTCATTATGTTGTGATATGACCCCTGTATCCCTAAATTCTCCATGACCTGTATCATGACTTAATGTTGGATTTTGTCAAAGGTCTTTTTTTGCATCTAAAGTGGTTTATATTTTTGAGTCTGCTTATATAGTGGATTAGATTTACTGATTTTATACACGTTGAAACAGTCCTACATCTTTGGGATAAACATGAATTGATCATGATAGATAATCTTTTTTTTTTCTTCTTGCATTCAGTTCACAAGTATTTTATTAAGTATTTCATTTATGTTCATCAGACAGATTGCCCTATACTTTTATTTATTTGTTAGGTCTTTGTCTGGATTTGTATGAGAATAATGCTGGCTTCATAGAATTTAGGAATATTCCTTTTAAAATGTGCAGAATCATTAAGCAGTATTAGTATTAGTTTTTGAATATTTGGTAGAATTCTGTCCTGTATCCATCTGGTCCTGGGCTCTTTTTGGTTGGCAGGTTTTTAATTACCGTATTTCTCATTTGTTGTTATGGGGCCTTTTTTTTTGTCTTTTTGAGACAGGGTTTCCTTGTAGGCCCAGCTGGCGTGAAACTCACTATGTAGACCAGGCTGGGCTTGAACTCACAGAAATCTGCCTGCCTCTGTCTCCCAAGTGCTTGGATTAAAGGTGTGCACCTGTCATTTTGATTTAACTTTGCTATATTGTACATATCTAGAAATTTATTATTTTCTTTTAGATTTTCCAGTTTAGTGAAATATATATTTTTTAAAGTTTGTCCTTATGGTTTGCAAATTACCCTATGGTCTATAGCAATGATTTCTTTTCCACCTCTGAGATTATTAATTTGGGTCCTCTTTCTTTTGGTTGGCCAAAGATTTGTCAACCTTGTTTCTCTTTTCACAGAACTAGCTGTTCATTTCATTGATTCTTTGTATTATTTTCTTCATTTCTATTTCACTAATTAAAGCTTTGAATTTATTTATCTTTTTCTGTGTACTTTTTTTTTAGGTTTTTATTTTTTGACCCATGAATCTCAAAAAGGCCGTTGTAGTACACATACCTATAGGCAGGAATCAAGGTGTAAATTTCATTAAATTTACCCAAGCTGTTTTGGATGACTGTATGTTGTTAATTTGGGAAGCAAACTTAATTCCTTAAGTTAAATTATCCTACAGGTAAAAGAAAATGTTACAAGATGATACTGTACAACACAAAAATTATAAAGAACACTTGTATACATTAATACCAAAGTTGTTATACAAATTTTAAGTAAAACAAATGTGGACAATTTATATTTCCAATTAGCTTAAATGTTTTACTGTTTTTATTAAAACCTTTTAACCAATGTTGTTTAATATAGACATTTTTACTTTTACTAAGTCCTAAAATACCATATAATTTGTAGATAAAGTTTGGGCAAATTTGGATACTTGTTAAACTCACATCAATTAAATATACATTAATCGAATATAGACCATGTTCCCCTCCCTATCCTCCCACCCTACCAGATTCACCCTTTCAGTCAGTTCTTTGATGCAGTCTTTTCTGTTGTTGGTGTTGTTGTTGTTCTTTCCAATATGCATCACTCCCCACAAGAAATATTTACAACTAGGTTATTGGCACTAGCATCCACAGATGAGGGACACCATTCCTCGTTTGTTTTTCTGGGACTGTGCTACTTCACTTAATATAATATCTTCTAGCTCCATCCATTTACCTGCAAAGTTCATGATGTTGTCTTTCGTTACTGCTGCATAGAACTCCATTGTGTACATGTACCACATTTTCTCTATCCACTCATCAGTTGAGGGGCATTTGGGTTGGTTCCAGCTTTTTGCTACTGTGAACAGAGCTGCAATAAATATAGCTGTGCATGTATCTCTGCAGTAAGATGAGTCTTGTGGGTACATACCCAGGAGTGGTATGACTGGGTCAGGTGGTAAGCTCATTTTGAGTCTTTCAAGGGCTCTCCACACTGCTTTCCATAATGGCTGTACAAGTTTACATTCCCACCAGCAGTGGATGAGTGTTCCCCTTTTCCCACAACCTCTCCGGCACTTGGTATCTTTTGTTTTCTTGATCCTAGCCAGTCTTATTGGAGTAAGATGATATTTTAAAGTGGTTTTAATTTGCATTTCCCTAATTATTAGTGACGTTGAACACCTTTTAAGATGTTTCTCAGCCATCTCTAATTCCTCCCCTGTTGAAGTCTCTGTTCAGTTCTTTGCTCCATCTTTTGAGTGATTCATTCATTTTCTTTCTTCTTTGTTTTTTGAGTAGTTTATATATTCTGGAAATCAACGCTTTGTCAGATGTATCTGTGGTGAAGGTTTCCTCCCACTCTGTGGGCTTTCTCTTCATTTCCTTGATTGTTTCTTTTTTTTTTTTGTCTTTTCGAGACAGGGTCTCCCTGTAGCCCCAGCTGCCCAGCTGTCCTGGAACTCACTCTATAGACCAGGCTGGCCTTGAACTCACAAAGATCCGCCTGCTTCTGCCTCCCAAGTGCTAGGATTAATGGCGTGTGCCACCATGCCCAGCTGATTGTTTCTTTTGATGTAAAGACAGCATCTTCAGCAAGTGGTGTTGGCAAAACTGGATCACCACCTGTAGAAGAGTGAAATTAAACCCCTACCTCTAGCCCTGTACAAAAGTCAATTCCAGATGGATTAAAGACCTCAACGTGAAACCCAAAACTCTGGAGGGGATAGAAGAACAACTTGGCAGCAGACTACAAGACATAGGCATAGGAAAAGACTTCCTAAATCAGACAGCAGCTATGCAAGAATTAAGGTTGACAATTGACAAATGGGACCTCATTAAACTCAAAAGCTTCTGTCCATGTACTTTTTAAGGTGATGTTTGTTCTTGGTTTTACAAAGCATTTAGGTACATCTTTTTTTTTTTCCTGGTCTTTTTGATACAAGGTCTCCCTGTAGCCCCAGCTTTCCTAGAACTCACTGTAGAGACCAGGCTGGTTTTGAAGTCACAGAGATCCACCCACCTCTGTCTCCTGAGTGCTGGATTAAAGGCCCAGCAATCATTAATTTATATGTCTCCAAATTTCTGGAGTCGGAACTTACCACTGTAAGTTTTGTTCATAGGACTGCTAGGTGAGCAGGTTGACTGACTGGTCTGCATTGACTTTTGATTGGAGAACCAGGGGCAATTCCCTTTTGTGGTAACCAAGACAACATTTGTGTAACTTTTGACTGGTTCTATCTGGAGTAATGTACTTGGCTGTCCACACCTGCCATGCCTGAGAGTGTGCAGATTGATACAAGGGTGACCCTAATTAGGCCTGAGGAAGTAGAACAGTGGAAAGGGAACACAGGGGCCAGGCTCCTCACAAGTCTAGAGGGTGCAGGAAGGTGCTGGACTTATGAAGCCTGGGTACTGGAAGGCTGGAATTGGGAAACTCATTGGTGTGAAAGAATTCCCATGTGTGGCAGGACTTACAGGAATGGCAGGTGCCATTCATTCTCAGGTGTCCTGAGCAGGCTTGAGAGCTGAAGTGGCGAAGAGCTGGAACCAACGCAAATGCCCCTCAACTGACGAGTGGGTGAGAAAAATGTCGTACATTTACACAATGGAGCACTACTCAGCAGTAAAGAAGGATGACACCATGAATTTTGCAGGCAAATGGATGGAACCTGAAGCCATTATGCTAAGTGAAGTAACACAGTCCCAGAAAAACAAGCAGCGAATGGTCTCCCTCATTTGTGGATGCTGACAGCAAATCCCCAGATGAAAGGCAAACTGAATAAAATTATTGTTATATTTCTGTTTATCTGAAAGCAACTATGTTGTTATAATGTAAATCTCTTAACAGGCTCTAGAATGGATCCATCATTTACTTTCAGTCTCTGTAATTATTGTATATGAGTGGAAAGTGTGTATGTATATTTTAGAGTAATATAAAATTAAAGGAGGAAAATGTGAATTCCTAAACATAAAATTAAAAGACTGAGAGAAAGATGCAGGACAGTTATGGCAGAATGCATGATCTGGGGTAGGGTAGGGGGAAGGGAAAGGAGAATATGTCTAAACTGAACTGAGAAATGATGTCTGAAATACACAAAACATCAATAAAAGCATTATAAAAAATAAAAAATATTTTAATTTAATGTGTATGGTTTTTGTGCCTTCATGTATGCAAGTGCACCACTGGCTTGCAGGCTTGCAATGCCAATGAAGGTGTCAGATCCTCTGGAACTGAAGTTACAGAGGGTTCTTAGCTGCCTGTGGGTGCTGGTGTTCCAACCAAGGTCTCATGCAAGAGCAGCCAGAGGTCTTAACTCTCCATCCCACAGTTCTAGAATTCTTATTTGATGACATGAAAATTTTAAAAATTCATTTTTTTAACTCAAGCAAGAATACCTATTTATTTTGTGATTCCATTTGCTTAGCATACCCAGAAAGAGAAGGAAGAAATAAAATGAGAGGTTGTCCTGGGCTTGGAATGTGGGGGTGGTCGTGTAGTCTCTGGACTATGGGATGGTCCTGAGCTCTGGCTAGGGAAATATCTCTAACTTTTACTAAAATTTGGAATTTTTGCACTCTAAAAATTTTAATTTTGTGGTTTGTATGCTCATATAGCTAATTTTAAAAGCCTTAAATAGCAGGACCTCCATTGTTTTAGCCTAATTGGCAACTTCATAATGAACATGTATGTTGAAAATACAATCAGGAATTTTTTAAAAATTTTTTTATTAATTTTTATTTATTTCTGTATGTGTACGAATGTACTGTCTGCATGCAAGTCTGTGCACCCGTGTCGTGCAATACCGCGGAGGTCAGAAGTGGGTGTCGGATTCCCCTGGAGCTGGAGTTCTCCTGGAATTGGAGTTTCAGACGGTTCTCAGCCGCCATGTGGGTGCTGGGGATCGAACCCGGGTCCTCTGCAAGAGCGGTCGGCGCTCTTAACCACTAGGCCATCTCTCCAGCCCCACAATCAGGAATTTTTAAAACATTTTTATTCATTTATTATTTTTTATGTGTATGAGCGTACTGTCTGCATGTAGGGAGGTGCACCCGTGTCATGGTATGCTGCATAGGTCAGAAGAGGGTGTCAGATTCCCCTGGAACTGGAGTTGAAGAAGGTTCTTAGCAGCCATGTGGGTGCTGGGGATCAAACCCAGGTCCTCTGCAAGAGCAGTCAGTGCTCTTAACCGCCGAGCCATCTCTCCAGCTCCACAATCAGGAGGTTTTAAGCAACGTATCATACAGGAGATAAAGTATTTCCTATGGAATTGTTCATGTATCACTATGAATCCTGGAATTATAATAAACAAATCAAAACAAAAAACCCTCTGGAGTATAAATATGTTAAGGCCAGGTGAGGGTGCCCTTCAATTCCAGGCATCCAATGTCTAGTATGAGCCCTAACCTAAGCTCCCTACTTGGATGTGTGGGGACTTTTAAGTCCCCGTGGCATTCAATACTGTGGGTCCATTCTTAGGAAGAATGTAGGATGAAGGAAGGGTCCATTCCCAGAAAAAGAACACTTTGAAGGCAAAATGATTTCCTAGGATGGTTTGAGTGAAGCACACTGCCTATTTATATTTTGAACCTACTCTTGGGGTTTCAAGTCAGTTGTTGGGAATCATCTCTCTCATAATAGTTTGATTACCATGGAACCTCTAATCCAGGCCAGAAATTCCTCGCTGCCCACATTTCTTTCTACTTCAGAATGCGTATCTAATAGCAACCAATTACTTTTTCCTATTTTCTCACTTGGAATCTGTTTTGGGAGCTGGGAATTGCTATCTTACAAAATCAGTAACATCTGTGAGGAGGCCTGGAGCAGGGTGGGTAGTGGGCTGGCCAGCTTTCCTCCTTGCTGAGGCTCTTTTCCTCCTAAGGCATCACCCCGGGATTGCTAGGAATGTGTCCCTTGACTTTTCAAATGTCATTTCAACCCCTTCGTTGTCGATAAAAGCAAAATGAATTCTGTTTAAATGGCCAAAGTACTTAGAAGAACATGCAGAGCCTTCTAGATAGTTTCTCTTTCAAATACATGCACAAGCCTCTGAAGGTATAACCCAACTCTGTTTTGTGTTTGATTCCACGTTGCCCACATTTCCCACTCATTATTTGAACTGGTTGTTCAAGAAGTGGGGTTCAGCACCTGGATGCTGAGCCCTTTCCCATGCAGCTTCAGCAGAACTAATGGTGGAGTTGCAGCATCAATGATTAGAAACATTGCTCATTCCTGTAAGTATCCTTCAGCCACATAAAGGAAGTCTTCTATCATGTTCAGAAAAACAGTTTTGTTCTTGGGAAGGATACCCACAATACAATGAAGCTGGTGACTTCAAGAAAACCAAGAAAAGAAAGTGATCCTTTAAATTATACTGAATGATTCACTTTAGATCTCCCCCACACCCATCTGTATTCTTTGCCCAGACTGGTACCCTGATCCATCTGTCATTTTCAAACTAGGCAAGTTTAAGGGTGAAAAAGACAGTTTTGTTTCAGGGGAACTAATTGTGTTGTTGTTGAACAGTCTCTCTGCCCTTTGAACAGACAACAAAAGTGTCATTATCTGGATTTGGAAGCTGCTGATAAATTATTCATGCCACCAGAGATAACTCTGTCTCCATGCAGGATGCTGCGACTTGTTTTTCTTTCTAATAAAGGTTGATTCTGCTTTTGTCGACATATCTGGTACACCTGCACGCTTGAGGCAATCAGGTGTGATGCATGCTTGACACACACCCCTTTCCCATCATTCTCCAGGCTGTGGTTTTAAAATAGAATCCCCCCCAGATATTTTGTCTTCTTTTGTATGATAGATATATTTTTAGATGAATGGAGGGAACATATACAAGGTACTTATGATTAAAGATCTGACACCATACCTCACATTAATATCTAAATTTTCGATTGCAGGTACACATGCCTTTGAAAAGGAGGAATTGTTCAGAACAGAGACACTATTAATGAAACTAAGCTATTAATGTAAAACTCAATGAATGTTTCCTGAGAGTCTGCTCTATGACATTCACTTAGTGCACATTATCTCACTGAATCTACATCGCAAGTTTTCTTTGTTAACAAGGAGAACAAATCTTCAGAAAGAAGCTAAATACCACCCCGTAAGTGGTAAAACTAAAAACTGAAACAAGAGCAGGACTTCAAAGTTTGCTGCTGGTGATCCAACTGCCCTTTAAGTCCCTATTGTGCTAATTAGGAGGACGAGTGAGTGTTGGGAGTAGAAAGGCAACATTATCATTACTCCTGCCTGTGGGGATCAACACCTGGAGCTTATATATTTTGATGATCTTGCCATTCACCGGAAGGGCTTTGGGCTGTGCACTTTGTGGTTTATATCGCTCTGTCTTCAGAAACAAAATTGAGACTATGTCATGCAGCGTGGAATCCGGATACCACGGGTGCAGAATTTGAATCCGGATGTTTTGACAGTACTTCTAGGGTATAAAGCAAATTATCAAGAAAAGAGAAGCTACAGAAACCGAAAGAAGGTGTGCGTTGGTGTTTTCATTTTTTTTTTTTAATTAATTTTTATTGATGCTTTGTGCATTTCATACATTTTTTCCAATTCAGTTCAGGCTTATTTCCCTTTCCCTCCCCCCCCCCCCCACCCCATCCCAGATCATGCATTCTGCCATAACTGTCCTGCATCTTTCTCTCAGTTTTTTTTTTTTCATTTTTAGCTATAAGTGATAATCCATGAGTACAAGCATCCTTCATGCAAAACCTATCTGCAGGCTGTTGTGCCCAAACACCTACAGCCCCACCATCCAGTGGGGGGTGACAGGTTGTTTGTTCAATCAAGTTGATCAAATGAGTGTCCAGACTACATTGCTGTAGTTTCACCATTCACCCCAATCGCAGCCCTTACATTCTACCACGCCCCCTCTTCCGCAGGTTGTTCCCTAGGCTTAGAAAAGGGGCACAGGTGGATGAGAGGTAAAACAGTCCACTCTCTCTGGAGCTGTTGACTTGGACTCTGGTCAATTCTGGCTGTTTCCTTTCATGGGCTGACAGTTTGTCCAGGAATAACCTTTCGATCCTACTAATGAAGAACAAGCAATTAGATATATAGGTATTTAAGCAGCACTAATAGTTATGGTAGGTTACTTTAGCATAGACACATGTTTGGATATGTTAATCCATGAATTACAATTTTCCCCCCTGTTAAATATGACAGGGTCTTACTGTGGCTTATAACATCTAACCTGTAGAGGATGTAAGCTTGTGGCATCAGCCATGGGTTATTTCTCCAAGGGGAGAGCCAATAGCCAATTAGATTTGGGATATACAGGCACATGGCTGCCTCTGCTGCACAGTATTTCCAGGCAGGTGAGGTGTAGCTGGTGCTGACGGTGGAGTCTTGCTTGACTCAGGGAGACCCATATTTGCTTTATTGGTTTAGTGGCCTTTGGTAACACTCTCTGGCATTCCAGAGGCCATCTGTACACTTGCATGTGTGGTCTCAATACATCCCTCCCATGTTAACGTCAGGTCTTCGTAGCAGGGTCTTATTGCCTCTCCTCCTGTAGGTATCCCAACTTAGAGGCAAGGAGCCCTTACCTTTTGTGGGGCCTTGGATCCCCTGGCCAACATCCACCTGGTAGAACAATCCATTGCTGATGTCAGAGCTCCTGTATTAATATATTTTGCCTGAGTGCATAGCCCTAGGACTTTAGTATTATATTTGGTTCTGAACAGAGAGTAATCCCTTCCACAGTTCCCATGTCTAGTAGTCAATTAAAGAAAGCAGTTTTACCGGTTTTATAAGAGATTACCTCTACAATAGTTGTCTCCAATTTACGGTTGGGGAGAGACCTCATCATTGTCATATTTCTCCTTGTTCTATGGGTGGGAAGGCAAGGAAGTCTCTCATATCAGAACCTTTGTGGCACCTAGAAGGTAAGTTTCATTAGGACTCATTATAACTAGTTGTTACATGTAGGATCCACAGAGGGGTTCGATGTTTATGGCAATCTGAGGCTTTTGAAGAAATGCAGCCTGTATCCAAATGACACGCAGACTGTCAGTCTTGCTCAAGGATAAACCCTTCAGTTGAGCTCAAGACTGGCCAGCAGAGAAGTAGGAAACAGTAGCTGTTTGGGCATTCCACATGATCTATCTGAGAGGAACAAGTTTTGTAAGAAAATGGTTGGTGAATGAGTTTGCATGAACAGGAAGTGCATGAACAGGAAGTGGCTTTGCTTTCACCTAGGAAATGTCTCTTTTCCTCCCTCCATCTTGCCTTTCCACTGTCCCTCCTTTCCATGCAGGTGATTAAATCCCAGGGTCTCGAGCATGCTAGGCAAGTGGTCTACCACAGATATGTCCTAGCCTTCCTTCACTGGTATCAACTCAAGCACTTCCTAGTACTTTCTGGATGAGGTCACAGCTGTTATTCAACGAGGTTTGTCTTTGTAGGCTTTCTCTCTACTGATGTGTCATTAGTGAAAATTGTCTTAATGGTAAACAGAAAAGTAGGAGGAAAATATTTCCCCATTTTCCCAAGAAAGGGAGAAATAAATGGAGCAAAATTAAGAGCATTTTCAAATAAATGATCAAAAGTGAACTTAGCCTTGGATTTTCCTGTTTGGGGTAGTTCTTGTGATTGTTTGAATGAGAATGCAGATCTCAGTGGATCAGACCAGATGTTCTTTTCCCACTAAAAGTACTTGTCCAGGCAGGTTATCCAGGCAGGTCAACAGCATGCATTTGCTTCTCAGCAAGCCAGCCTGAAGAAAGATAGGGCTGGATATGTATGGCTGCGATGGCCACAGCAGGAAATGAACACTCAGTAATGCTAGATCTGGAAGCTTTGGCCTACAGGTGACTCATTACTTCTCAAAGAAACCCGCTCTGACTTCAAGGGGCTGAGGAAATAAAAATATTTCAGTGTTCTTTGAAGGAGAACTTTATAGATTGATCAACTTGGGGAAGCTGTGTGATGTATTTATTTAGTTTCTTATGGAAAATAGCAGCTCAAAGGAGAGAGGAAAGGAGATTGGGTGTTTCCAGATCACCTGAGTGGGTGCTTGACACTTGGGAGGGGGAGAATGTGGAAAAGATGAATGAAGTGGTTTTCTTTTCATTAGCTTTGGGAAACACACATGAAGCCCTCAAGTTACTTATTTATTCCTTCATAGATAACAGGTCACATAGTTGCAACATGGCTGAGAACTGTTGTGTAGGATTTATAGGAATTGCACTTAATCTCCACAAAATTGTTACTGACTTTGGACTTTATGTATTTATTTATTCATTCATGTTTTTATTAGTAGTGACTTATGCATTTCTTTTTCCATAGGTTGTTTCTGATGTGCGATTCTCTCAGATTCATCTTGGGAGTATAAGATCAGGATGACTCTACGGATTTTTTTTTTCAGTCAGACTTATAGAAATACAATCAGCATACACTAAAATGTCTCAATTTAAACACACAGTTCAATGAGTTTTTTTACTGAATTTTTGAGATTTGCAAATATATTTTGATTGGATTTAGATCCCTCCCCTATTCCTACCTCCTCTCACTACCCCCCACTCAATTTAATGTACTCTATTTTATATATATAACCTGTAAAATCTAATTTGTGTCCCAAAATGGCCTTCAGTGTGGGTTCATGGGTTAACCACTGGGGACGGTTAATTTACCAAATTTATTGTGGGTGTGTGCGTGTGTGTACATGCATGCTCATGTATGCTTATTCGGGTACACATGTGCACATGTGGGGAGGTCAGAGAACAATGTCAGGTTTGGGCTTTAGTGGCACCTCACTCCAAATAGTGTAACTTTTTTTCTTCTGGGTGCCAAGGCTACCTGCCCGGAGGTATTCCTTTCTCCCCTCTCATTTCTCTGTAGGAGCCCTGGGATTACAAACTTCTATACAATGTCTGGCTACAGTGTCTGGCTTTCTGGGGATTCAAAGTCAAGTCCTCTGGTTGTGTGGCAAGTGCTTTTACCCAAGAGCCATATCCCAACTTCTGAGTTTTGTCTTATGTCAATGTCAACTTCTTCTAGCCGTTATCAATATCCAGCATGATTCAATTCCTCCCAATTTCCCAGATAACCTCCCTCATCCTTTTTATACTGAAAAAATAAAAATTATAATAAAATCAGAAAAAATCTAATTACTTACTTGCGTAAACCATATTTTATGAAAAACAGATGTAACAGGCACTGGGCTGGCTTGTGAGGAACTGGGAGCCAAAGACTTGGATCTGCCTTCAAGAAGCTTATGGTATACTGAAAAGTAATTATAAATAACATTTCCAAAGACTCTAGTTCTTGGAGTGAATAATTCTGACCAATACAAAATATATCATATACTATTGTTATAAATGCAGAAATTCTGGAAAGAATTCATGAAACAAAAAAAAATCAAGATATGATTGTATCTTGATTTAATTTTTTTATTATTTGAAAATTTATAAAATATTTTATTATTTTTGTTTTAGTGCATGAGTGTAAGTGTACCCCCATCATGCAATGCCCATGGAGGTCAGAAGAAGGTGTTGGATTCCCTCAAACTGGAGTTACAGCCTGTTGTTATTTGCCATGTGTGTGCTGGGAATCTAAACCATATCCTCTGCAGGAGGAGCCAGCCAACTCTCTAGCCCTAAGATAGGATTAGTTTATCAAATATTAATCATAAAAATTTTATGCAGCATAAATGTACCCTCTTCCTCTCATGTCCTGATTCTCTGTACTTCATTTTGGATGCAGTATACTTTGAGTCAATCAATAATGTGTTATAACATAACAAATGGATAAGTTACAAATTTAAGACTATTCTTAAGATCCATGCTTTGAAGTGATTTAAATTCAAAGACTTCATACACAAAACTAATACCGCTAAAATCATAAAACAACCAAATTAAGGATGTGATATATAAAGGATTTATTCCTAATTTTCTAAACGTGTTTTAGAACTTAAGCCATATGAAATCAAATTTATAAAAAAGTAGAAGGGGGCTGGAGAGATGGCCTAGCAGTTAAGAGCTCCAACTGCTCTTGCAGAGGACCTGGGTTCGATTCCCTGCACCCACATGGCGGCCGAGAACCGTCTTTAACTCCAGTTCCAGGGGAATCTGACACCCTCTTCTGACCTCCGTGGCATTGCACAACACGGCGCACAAACCGACATGCAGACAGTACATTCATACACAGACAAAATAAATAAAAAAATGAAAAATAAAAAAGTAGAAGGAAAATTTGAAATACTCATTATTTTGTTCCAAATGAGCTGGAGATGTAGTTTAATGTTTGAGGACTTTCCTACCATTCCCATTCCTAGCACCACAAAGGATGAGAAGAAACAAAACTAGTAAAATAAGCTACATTTACCTCACAATCCTAGTCTATCTTATTGCTATTTTCTGATTGGTTTTATGTTATGATCTAGCTGTCGTGTTTGTTAGTGTGATACAAACTAGACACCCCTGGGAGCAAGAGGGACATCGTCGGAGAAATTTCCCCATCAGATTGACCTGTGAGCATGTCTGTGCAGCAAAGTCTTGATTTTTGAGTGAACTTTGAGGGCCCAGCCCATTGTGAGTGCTGACACCTGTGGGCAGGTGATGCTAGGTTGTGTAAAAAGCTGGGCTGGGCACAGGCCAGGAGAGCCAGCCAGCAAGGAGCATTACTCCATAGCTTGCGCGTCTAGTCCAGTGTCCAGATGCCTGCTTCCAGCTCCTGCTCTGACTTCCCTCAGTGATAGATTATAACTTGGAAATGTTAAGATGCAAAAAACCCTTTCCTCCTGAAGCTGCTTTTGGTCTGAGTGTTTTATCAGAGCAATGCAAAGCAAACTATAATATTCAGATTTTTCCATTTAACTTTAGTCCAACCATCATCTTCACACAAGTTTCTATCTTGTGTCCTATTACATCAATAGTTAATATTGCCATGGCTGACAGTTTCTGTACTCTTGCAGGGAGAGGCTATGTTTTTGTCTATGCCCCTTCAGTACCTTAAACAGCTGAGTTTTCACTATTTGTTAAATAACAAGATAAACAAATACTCATTGATGCTATTAAGGTACACCCTTTTTTTTGGCGGGGGTGGGGGGGTGGGAAGCAACTCTAAGAGCAGATAGAAAAAAGACTAAGAATATCTTAGTTAATATATTATGTCAGACATGCACAGGCATTGAAACAGATGCAAATGTTTAACCTGGTGATAGAACAGGAGTTTATTATGTGACAGGCATGAGTGAGAAAATATAGCACTTCAACTAAAGGTGTTATTTTGGTTCTTTCCAAGTATTTTTGGTCTTAGCTACTTGTCTTTAAATTGAGATGATGAAGCAAGGCTTCATGACAAAGAAAGATGATGCATCTTGAGATCTCAGCATCCATGAATGCTCAGTAACTAACAACTCTTTTTCTGGAGAGAAAATTGTGAAACAACTCTTTTTAAAAAAAATATTTATTTTTATTTTACGTGTGTGAGTGTATTGCTTTGCATGTATGTGTACCCCTGCCATGCAATACCCACAGAGGTCAGAAGAGGGCATTGTATCACCTAGAACTGGAGTTATGAACGTTATTAGTGCCTGTGGATTCGGGGAACTGACCCTGGATCCTCTGCAAGAGCAGCCTGTATTCACAACCACTCAGTCATTTCTCTAGCAACAACTAACAACTCTCATAGGAGGCCCCTTTGCATTTATAGAAACTGATCAAAGAAATAATCATTCAGACACAAGGTTTTCTGTCTTATTTTCCTCATGGAATGTTATCTGAACAGCATTACTACATCGAAGAATGAATTTCCTTCTTCAGAGACGGTGTGGTTTAGAAGTGGACACCTTCAGTAAACACTGGACATACAATTCCATAGATCAGTAAACACTGGACATATAACATCATATTTCAAGAAACACTGGGCATATAAGTCCATAGTTCAGAAATACTTGGCATATAACCCCATAGTTCAGTAAACACAGCACACATGACCTCAGAGTTCAGTAAACTCTGGGCAGATGACCCTGTACTAAATTCAGTAAACATCATTGGCACATATAAAACACATGCACGTGATAGCAGTGTGCTTTCCCCATTCTAGTAGGAGAAAAGACACCTTCCCACCTTCTCTGCCTTATTGAATGGATTAAGGGCCTAACAGTTCTTCATTTCTTTGAGCCAAGCCTGACATTGAATGTGCTTGCCTTTCCTGCTTTCAGAAATAATTAAGTGTTGAAAGCTTTGACTAGAAGGATTAGAGATATGAATTACAACTTGACAGATCAAATCAAATAGATTCTGATTTGATTACATTACTAAGTCAATTATTATTTCTTGTCACATTAATTATGGCAAGAGTTATAAAATCTGTCTTCCAATTATTCCCTAACTAAATCATAATGGTCATATATTCTTTGTGAATCTGTATAAGACCAGGCTACATATTTGTGCTGACAGTAAAGGAGGAACTGGAAAAGCAAAGGATTTTCATATGTATATGTTTAGTTATTTATTAAGTACCTGCTCTGCGATAGGCTTTGGACTTGGGTAGTGATGCTGGGAATACAAAAATAGAAAGATTTGGCCAGGCATGGTGGTGCACACCTTTAATACTAGCACTTGGGAGGCAGAGGCCCACGGATCTTTGTGAGTTCAAGGCCAGCCTGGTCTACAGAGTGAGTTCCAGGACAGCTGGGAGCTACAGGGAGACCCTGTCTCAAAAAGACAAAAAAAAAAAAAAAAAAAAAAAAAAAAGAAAGATTTGGCCTCTGTTCCCTTCAAGAGTCAGCGGGTCAGAGAATGTGACTGACTTAGACAAGAGAAAGTCCACCTGAAGACACAGAAAGAGGTCCTGGAAGCCACAGCAGGAGAAAGCAGACAGCCTCAGAGCAGATGATCCATCGGGAGACCTTCAGGGAGGGTTTGTGTTTTACATTGCAGTGTATTTTACCTCAATTTTATACTGATATTAAGATGTACTTAGAAATTATGGTGAACATGATTGAGAAAAAATCCTCGTCTGATGGACCCTGCATAGGAGGTCTTTTGCTGAGAAAGATCATGGGGAATAGGAGAGAAGGCCCAGGAACATTCTGAAAGGGTGTGTCCGATCTGGAGAACTCTGTCCACACCAATACACACAGCCAAAGTTTTAAAATGGAACCAAGGTGCGTTTATTGTTTAGTCAAAGTTGAATGGTTAGTTTGGTGCCTTGAGTTTGGGCACAGTATGAATAAGATAAGGAGAATTGTCAGAGAAGCAAAGAGTGGAGGTTCCTTCCATGAGCCTAGTGTCTGGCTAGCAACATGCTATGACCCTTAACTCACTTGAATCTCCTGTGTTCCTACTGAAGAAGATAATAGTCTCAGTGATTCACTCATAAGGAGATTAGAAGTTAGGGAGAGTTAGTGCCAAGAATGCAGGCAGTGTACAACAGTGCTAAGGTTCAGACTTGGTTCGCATTGTCTTAAAATATTGTTCAACTATGGGGTAATGTAAAAGGTGAACCCTGTCTTCCAGAAGGTGGCTCATAACAACTACTGTCATGCTCTAATTTCTTTCCATATATGCATTCGGTTACTATACATATAATTAAAATTACTGTGCCCTGGAAATTATATAGATATTACATAAAATGAATGCTAGAGATTAAACTCAGCAGCTCTGGAGGAAAGACTGGTCTGTCTAGTGGTTTGACAAATATTCAACGTGATGTAAAATTATATACACTAAGTGCACTTTCTTATTCAGGAATTAGAATCAGTTAAATATTCTAAAACAACAATTTCAATGAGATCCATAAATATAGCATATTATATGTAGTAACATGTTTGTTCTTCAAAATATCATAGGGCTGGAGATATTTGTTAATGGTGAATACTGTCCTAGCAAGCAGCAGGCCCTGGATTGGGTCCCCAGCACCACACAGAACAACAAGAACAACAAAGTTAGAAAAGTCACAAGCAAAAATGAAACTCCTAAATAATATAAAGTAGGCCCCATTATGATCTTCATCCTTCAGAAGTGGGAATTGAAGGGCAGGGTGATTAATTCTCCAGACCTAGGTCACAGGACTAAAAACTGACACAGCATCCAAACCCAGGCACTCTGGCTTCAGACCTCACATATCACAACAGCCTAGCAGTTACAAGCGCCGACTGCTCTTGTAGAGGACTGGGGTTCAATTCCCAGCACCCACATGGCAGCTGAAAACCGTCTTTAACTCCAGTTCCAGGGGAATCTGACACCCTCTTCTGACCTCCGCAGCATGGGTGCACCAACCCTCAGGCAGACAGTATACTCAAACCTACATGCGGACAGTACATTCATACACATGCGAAATAAATTTAAAAATTAATATTGCATAGAATATAATGAAATATTTTATTGCTATTTTCTGTATGGGGGAATTGAGGCATAGTACATGTCAAAGTCTCATCAAAATAAGGGGCAAACCTATGACATTAAATGGGTTACTTCCAGCACTAGTAGCTTACTAGATCAAAAGTAAACAATATAATTGGTCATCACCAAGATTGTCATAGACTTTTATGGCAAGGTGGAGATAGGAAAGTTGGCTTTCCTGGAAGGTATAACCTACTGGTTGGTTGGATGTAGTCATTGGTCCCCTGATATCCCCAACACCTTTCAGTTTTGGAGACTGGTGTTCTACCTGACATCTGGAATATCCTTAACCAAACATATACATGACTATGTGGTTCTTCCAGCCAAAGGCTTACAAAGGCAGCTATACTGTGAACACTATACCCAAGAAATAACTGCCTATTTTCACATTTTGGTTCGATGCCCCATTATCTGTGTAACCTTGGGCAAACTACTGATCCTTTCTATACTCGTTGAAGAGAAGTAAAATAGAAGCCTCCTCCCAGGGCTGCCATCAAAGTGAAGGACATATATGTTAAACTGAGGAAGTGCCTTCAGAGCCTGGTAGAAAATCAGTGCTCCATAGATTCAGCATTTTCAGCCCTGGGTGTGACTTCTTTTGGTGTTCATCATTGGGAATGGTGAGGTCTCACTCTGATCATGGTTCAAAACCCTCACTTGACCCCTAAACCCCTTACAGAAGCAACACTCACCTTTGCACGTTCTCTGCACCTGAGCTGTCTGTGCACTATGCCACATAGAAGTTCTCATCTGAAACCAGGAAGAGGCATCATTATTACTTTAAGAATATGCATAGATTATTAATTTCTATAGATACTAAAATGACAAAAAATGGTTGCACATTGCTGGTCAGGATCCACTGTCTGTTGAGTACTGTCTGGGAGGAGTCCTCCCCAGAGCAGTTCTACCATAGCTCTGGGCCAACCTGATATCTCCTTTCTTGACATCTGCTGCAAGAAGAAAGTGTGATTTGCATATAAAATGATATATATTCATGGTACATGATGTGATTATTTAAAATATATATGTACTCTGGATGGCTAAATACATTTTGTGGATTTAAAATAGCAGCTTATTGACCTAGCCTATTTCAGAATCTGAGATTATGCAGTAAATGCTTGTTCATATTTTAGCATTTATATAATTTGTTTCTTACAGGTTCATTTTGACTTTAATCATCCAGGCTTAATATAGGGATTCTGTATTTTGTCAGAAGTCTAATATTGTACTGTAGAAAGGTCTTGTATGTATAATGCCTGAAATAATTTGGCCCAAATGGTTGCTGCCATAGGCAAAATATCCAAAGGTTGTTCATTTGAAAATAATGACTCCTTTTCAGGATTTTTACATTGTGTTATTTGTTTTATGGACTATTCAGTATGCATTGCACCAACACTAATTACTGCACTAATAAGTCAGCGTGTTACCAAGATGTTTTGCCATTATAATTACAGCCACATGTTGTTGTCCTTCCCCAAATAGTCCAGGCTTAATTGCATCATTTTTCAGGAGAATTTATGTGGTGCAACTTAATTCAAAATTAGTGTATGACTAAATGAAGTACAAACCATTTTCTGCACTGCTCACAACAAGAAGTACTCTAAGGAGAAGAGTGACCAAGCTTCCATATTTCCTGTTGTCTGTGGCAAATTTTATGGCTCCAGTGGTAATTTATGGAATAGAGATCATAAAATGACAAGGAACTCTGTTCAACATGTAGAGAGAAGGTGACATCACTAGGGACATGTCCGCCATTCATTCTCACATGACCCTTGAGGATCGTTTTCCCTCTCTAACCCTCAATTTCCTCATGTGAAAATTGAACACGTGGTTCTGATGATCTCTGCTTCTCTTATTGAATGATGTTTGGCTCCTATGAGTATCGTTATCCGACTATGATATTAAAAGCCTGCAAGCTTTCAATGGATTATATTCTTCTGCTAGATAGCTTCCAATCACTAAAACAGACACCTGAGATAACTACTTAAGAGGAGAAAAAAGCTGATTTGGCTCAGAATTTTAGAAGTTGTACTTAATCCATGATTGAATGGCCTCCTTGCTTTTGGGCCTATGGCAAGACAACAAATCATAGGGGAGTGTGTGGCAGAACAGCACTCATTGTTTCATGGCTGGGAATGAAGGGAGAGAGAAGAGGTGGGTAGCTCCCACTTTCTCCCACAAGAGTGTGCTGGATAGCTTTAGTGTCAACCTAACACACCTGGGCAGAGGGAGCCTCAGTTGGGAATTTTCCCCCATTGGACAGGCCTGTAGAGAATTGTCTTGATTGTTCAGCGATGTGGGAGGATCCATCCCACTGTGAACACTGTCACCCCTGGGCAGGCTGTGCTGTATTGTATAAGAAAGCAGACTGAGCACAGACCAGAGGAGCAAGGTAGTAAGCAGCATTCCTCCATAGACTGTGCTTCAGGTCCTGATTCCAGGTTTATGTTTTGAGTTGCTAACTTGGGCTCCTTAAGTGATCAACTGTGACTTGGGAGATGTGCGATGAATAAAGCCTTTCCTCCTCAAGCTGGTATTGGTCAGAGTGTTTTGTCACAGCAATGGAAAAGTGAACTAGAACACAGGGCATACCTCCAAAGACCTCAATGCCACCTTAAAGTTCCTGCCACATATCAGTAGCATCCAGCTAGGAACTAAGAATTTTAAACACAGAAGAATTCCAGATCCTAACTCTAGCAGGCCAAATATTCAAACTGATACATAAAATGGCAATAAACATGGGTTATCGGAACTCTGCATCCTGAAACCACCCCCATTGTCAGGATTCACCCTTCTATTGCTTGCTCTTCCTCCTTTTCCCCATTCTCTTTACCTTTCGGTCAATAAAATCAAATATTTTTTGTGTGTATATGCACATATTGCTATCCTGGACTTAGGAATTTGATGTCCCAGAGATGATAGGCTTGCATATTTATATGAATGCAAAGTTGTCTCAGCCCTCTTGCCTGGCATAGTTAAGTTATTCTTTAGGTTGTAAGCTTAAGTTCCACTAGTGCTATTTGTAGGGTGATATAGAAATGTTAGGAATGCAATTTCTTCTTTCTCCCACAGACACTACACTGTGGCTGAATAAGGAAAAGTATTCTAGCTCATGGCCACGGGATCCTGTTAACCAGGCCTGTTCCTTCTTCAGACTTACAAAGAACTTGAGTTAGAGAGAGACCTCTTCCCACAACCAGACCATACAGAAAGTGTGGTGAAGAAAGAGAAGGGACTGGAGAAATATTTCAACAGTTAAGAGCACTGGCTGCTCTTGCAGAGGATCGGTGTTCAATTCCTAGCACCCACATGGAGGTTAACAACATTCATAACTCCAGTTCCAGGGATCTGATGCCCTCTTCTGACATCTGTGGGTACTGCATGATACAGGTGCACTTACATACATGCAGGCAATACACTCATTCACAAAAAATAAAAATAAAAAAATATTTTTAAAAGGAAAGCAGTGTAACACATCTGGCACATATTACTTGGGACTTCAAATTGTCACTCACTTTTATTCCATCTGGGCAAGTCTCTGAAACTTGCTACCTCACATGCCAATTAGAGACAATCCTACTCTTTTGTGTAATGAATTGTATATATTGCATGCGTTTTACAAGTCCATACAATTAGTTGGTTTATATGTCCTTAGTGGTAAGACAACATCTACCAGTCTACTTTTTCAGATACATTTCACATATGATCAAAATGGCTTCCTTCTCAGGATACTTCTTCCAACAGTCTGAAGTTTATCTTTTATGATAAATACATAACTCTATGGTGCCCATGACATGAGAGGTGCTGTCCTGAAATAAGGCATCTTCCTCAGTGATTTCCAAACAACGAGTGGGGACAGAGAGTCTTTGGCCTATGGAATGGTTGTCAATTGAGAAGGACAGTAAAGAGTGATGGATTCGTCTCTTCTTTCTTTAAAACATATGAACACTGCAATAGTTTCTTAAGAGTCAGGCACAGGGTTTCACACTTTGGATGCATTTTATCAGTGATGGGCAGGGAGGCTAGAGTATTCTAATAAGCTGCTGGCAATGCCATGTTGAGAAAGGCCCTGAATCTGCACATTTTCTCTCCAGGATGAGAGTCCTGATGGGCCTCAGCTTTATCTATGTCATCTCAGGTGGAGATCTGATTCTTAATTCCAAGCAATGTTTCTTAATCAAGATGACTTTGCCCCTCTGGAGACATCTGCCAACATCTGCAAACACTTGCGGTTGTCACCACTGGGGGGCGCTGCTGCATCTAGTGAATAGAGATGGCTCGTGATACCCTGGGGAATGCTACAGTGTGCAGAAAGGCTTCCTCGGCTTTATAATCCAAATGCTGATAGTCTGAGACTAAGAAAGCTTCATCTAAATAAATATTGATAATATTGCTGTAAAAGTTTACATGGATGGTGAGCATATGAGTCAGCGCCAGTTGTTACACCAAATATAAAGTGGACGTGAGTGAGACAATGAGACTGTATACAGAAAAGAGAAAAAATATTTTGTATTTATTATTTTTATTTTACATGTGTCAGTGTTTTGCTTGCATGCATGTGAGTACATCACCCATGTGCAATTCCCTGCAGAAGCCAGAAGAGGGTGTAGGATGCCCTGGAACTGGAAATACAAATGCTTGTTAGCTATGGTGTGGGATGGAAATCTAACCTAGGTCCTCTGGAAGTTTAACCACTGTGTCATCTCTCCAGCCCCAGAAAGAAAATGTCTTAACTGATTAGAAACAGAGGTATGACAAGAGAGTGGGGGAAAAGCAAGTTTAAGAATTAAAGCCAGCTAGAGAGATGGCTCAGCAGTTAAGAGCACTGGCTGTTTTTGTTGAAGACCTGGGTTCAAATCTCAGCACCCATTGGAGCCCCAGTTCCAGGGCATCTGGTGCCCTCTTCTGTCCTCCTCAGGCATTGCATGGCACAGGTGCACTTACACACATGCAGGCAATACACTCATACACATAAAATAAAAATGAATAAATCCAAAAAAATAAATTAAAACTTGAGTGACAAGAAAAATATTAACATTTCTAGTGAGGCAGTGCATAAATGTGCTTAGTTGGGCAGGTGGGGAAAGAGACAGAGTTAACTGATTTGAGTGTTTTGTTTTGCGTGTCTTCAGGTGTATGTAGAGTATTTGTAAGTGTATGTTTGTGTATGTTTGTGTATGTGCATGTGGAAGCCACAGGTCGACATTGGGTGTTTTCTTCTAGCATTCTTCCTTCTTATTTTTTGAGACAGAGGCTGTCACCAAGACCAGAGCCCACCCTTTCACTAGACTGGCTGGGCCGTGGGCCCCTGGGGTTCTCCTGTCTTAGATCTCTCCATGGCTGCTGCAGAGGAGCGCTTTACCACAGCTGGCTGCTCTGTGGGTACTGGGGATCTAGACTCTTCCTCACGTTCACATAGCAGACACTTTACCTGCTGAGCCATCTTCCCAGACTCTGAATTTTGATAGGCTGTGCTGATGTCAAAACGATCCTGGAGATACATCTAGAATAAGCTGGAGGAGGCAGCATGGGTTGTTAAAGCCCACTGTGCATGGGAGCATCGGCAATGCACGTGAAGTTGTGGGAGTGACCTGCAGCTTCTGACAGCTACTCTGTCTCTCTGGCACACTCAGGGGATAGAAATGGTCCACAGGTCTGCAACTCCACAGTAATCGCCCTCCACATAGCCCCACCTTACCTTTCTACAGCCACATTCTCTCTCTCTCTCTCAAGCTAAATTCCCCTGAGGTTAAGAGGTATTGTGGATATAGGAAAAAAGTAGCATCTGTTCCACACTCCATCATTCTAGAAAAAAATCATTCTAGAAAAAAAAAACACATTTTAGGTATTGCTGAACCACATTTTTGCCTTTGAAATCAGAATGTGAGTATTCCATCCCTTTAGCCATTTCACCTGGATGGACCCAGCCATGTGGAATTGGAGATGCCCAAGGTGTGGCAATTGCACTATAATCTTTCCATAAGATTAGAACCTTCCAATGATGTGACAGTATTAGAGGAAAACTCTTACTTCCTTATCTTTCTTCTTTTTTCTATTCCCCTCCTTTTAGCAAATGCTTGTATTTTAAGTATAGAATATTTTAGGGTTCAAGGTTAAAATATGATATGATAATAAAACCATTCATCATATTTTCTTACCTAGTCCTCCCCATGATTTTCCACAGATAGCCCAGTTATATTATTTTCACTATTCTAGTGGGTGCTTTGGGCTCACAATAGTTTCTTGCTTAAAGCCTACGTTGCCATTGTCTGTGTTGCTGCAACAAGATGTCAGAGACTGGGTGACTTATAAACAGTTGGATAAGTTCAGAAGGTTTAGATGGCCAAAATCAAGGATGCAGCAGATTAGACACCCCCCCCCACACCAATGGGTTTGAAATCTCCTGCCTCTGTGGAAACACTTGTGACATTACTGCAATGTGTCAGGAGCAAAGGCTGTAGGGATTCACTGGTTTATTGCATCCTTCTTGTTCCATAAAGAAGGCTGCCTCTTCTATGTGTAGTTGTATATCACAGCTTGCCTGCCCGTTGCATAAATTGAGTTCTGGATATGTAGAAGTAGGCACTCCCTGCCTTAGAAAATTGACATTCTGAAAGAAGAAATAATCCCAAAGTTGAACAAATCTGAAACAACAAGCCTATAGATAAATGGTAAGATAATGTTTCTCTGCGATTTTAAAGCATGCAAATCAAATTTGATTGAGAAATGATGCATGATTTATGGAAAAGGTTTAATAACAATAAGAAATAATAAAATAAATAAAGCATGCAAATCATTTGAGTGGCCAGAAGATGATTTACTGAGCAGTGGCATCTTGGATGACAGATCAATGAACGGGGTGAATCAATCAATGATTGGAAGGAAATACCAAAAATAAAGCAAAACAAACAAGGAGAGGGATGGTGGGGCCTGGGGCGAAAACACTGATCACCCAGACTGGAAAGAGCAGGTGTGGTTAGCATGAGACAGAGCTGGAGTTGTAGCTGGTGTCTAAGCTGCTGATCTCCTGCCAGGATGAGTGCTTTGTGTTGATTTTATTCCTACTGTATTTGGGAAACAAACAAAGAAGAGTTGTAGACAAGGAGTGTCAGTGTCACAGTAGTGTTTTATAAAGAGATAACCTGGTTGTTCCATGGAGAATTGGCCACAAGCTTGTAAATCCCAATATTTCTTGCCCTTAGAGTTATTAGATACCAGTAAACAGGCTCTTTGAAAAAAAATGGCATCCAACACCATGAAAGTTTCATCATATAAGTATTTGACATATGTGTTTATATGACTCAAAACAGAGACTTGGCTTTAAATTTATGCTCATTCTATTGGTGTGGGATCAACTATTCCAGGTCTCCTTATCTTAGTTTACTTATGTGAAACTAATCCTTGTTTCACAGAAGTGTTATAATGTAAAAAAGTGATCATAAAGGGAAAGATACCTGGCATGAATATTAATAATCTATTTCCAAATTAAGTTTTAATTCCAGAGCTGATAATTATTTGTTATAAGTGAACTGAGTGCTACTCAGTTTATTTTTTAAAATTTATTATTATTATTATTATTATTATTAATATTATTATTATTATTGGTCTTTTCAAGACAGGATCTCCCTATAGCCTCAGCTGTCCTGGAATTCGATCTGTAGACCAGGCTGGCCTTGAACTCACAAAGATCCACCTGCCTCCGCTCCCAAGTACTAGGATTAAAGGTGTGCACCACAACGCCCGTTTTTTTATGTGTATGAGTGTACTGTCTGCATGTAGGTTGGTGTGCCTGTGTCATGCAATGTCGCAGAGGTCAGAAGTGGGCTTCAGATTCTCCTGGAACTGGAGTTAAAGATGATTCTTAGCTTCCATGTGGGTGCTGGGAGTCAAACCTGGGTCCTCTGCAAGAGCAGTCAGCGCTCTTAACCGCTGAGCCATCTCTCCAGTCCCGACACTGAAATGTTGAAACAAGTAAGTTAAACCAATGATTAAGAATTGCTTTTGGAGCTGGGTGTGGTGGCGCATGCCTTTAATCCTAGCACTTGGGAGGCAGAGGCAGGTGGATCTCTGTGAGTTCAAGGCCAGCCTGGTCTACAGAGAGAGTTCCAGGACAGCTGGGGCTACAGGGAGACCCTGTCTCAAAAAGAGCAACAACACAAAAAGAATTTCTTATGGAACTGACCCATGGCATTTGCTAGTACATATGCTAACAGGTGCTTAACTGGTGCTTCCTGCTCTGGAACAGGATGTCAGAGCAGTCTGCTCTAGTGGGTCCCAAGGCCGTGCAGGCAGAATGTCCTTGAATTCCTCCCCCGCAGGTTCCAAGTGTATATTCTGTCAGTCTGAGCTCAAAGTGGTCCAACATTTTCAGCAAGACTCAAAGCCAAAGCCGCCTCCACATGACAACCAATTTTGCTTAAAAGCTGCAGCAGGCTGTGCTGACCCAGAGGAAATAAAGCCAATGTTCATTTAGCAGCTGGAGCTCAAAGGGAAGCGACGAGAGGGTACCAAAGATAGCAGCCTAGATTTTCCAGGAAGGGTGTGTTCTGTGCCTCATCTGGGTTCCTTTCACCAGGTCAATGCAACCCTCCATTGGCACAGTGAATATTGTTTGTTCATAGTTCAGTTGTCTCTATCCCCCCCATCCACCCCCAAGAAGTGCCGTTGGCACTCGGATCATACCTTCTCTTCCTGGGAAGTTGGGAGACAGCAGAAAATGCATGGGTGACATGGAGCTGCAAGGCCTGGCTTGTTGCCTGAAGATAGGCAGGTCTCTCTGTTGTAATTGATGATCTGGTGCTCCTTGTAGGGTCAGGCTGAAGCTGGCCCCCTGTTGACCCCATCTCCTTGGCTTCACCCTGTTTCTCGTGATCCTCACACTCCTTTTCTCCTTAGAATACAAACTTCAGAAAATCATTTGTACAGTAATCTGTCTGTGTTCTGGCATCATTACTGCTATCTCTCTGGTAGGAAACTAAGTAAATATTAATATTATATCTTGAGGTGAATTATTACATAACAGAATTATTTCCTAAATGCCAAAAGTCATGTGAATGAAATAAAGAAACCTGGAATATTCAGGAGGTATTTTAAACTTATCAATTTCCAATCTGAACATATTTATTGAGGAAACAAATTAGTCTACACAGACACGACAGAGGGCAAATACTATCGACAGAAACAAAAAGTACTTTAGAAGAGAAAGTCAGGGTGTACATAGTTCAGTGGGATGATGAATAAGGGAATCCAGTACACTTTACAGTCTCTTCTATTAGATTTTATGACTTCATAACTCTAATTGCTTCAATTTGAAATATATTGTATATATTAGTTTTGGTCTTTTTAAGTATAAAGAGGAAATATCTTAAAGTGTTTCATTGCAGCAACTAAAATCTCCCTGTGATGCTAGTTTATCTCTATGATTCTAAAATTAACAGCTAGACTGTTAATACTGAGCCCCTGAGTATAATGTAACTACAGATGCTAATGTGGTATATAGTAATTCATGAAACACTTTAGCTTTTGAATGTTTCTGCATTCTGTATTATTCGTTATCATTCATATTTTCCACTGGAGGAGAATGAGAATATGGATCTAATACTATTTCCTTGAGTTGTGTCATACAGAAGAAGAAGCAACAGTACCAGGCCTTTAGCTCTTGAAGAGTCAGCACTACCCATGTACTTGTGGATTAGACTGAGACATTCCATTTTCACACACTGATTCTTCAATCCAAAGTGTTCCATTTTAGTGTCTTTACTGTTCCAGCAAATAATCACAGACCCATTGAATTTCTGCAATATATATTTTTAAATCTTATATTCTTAAAGCTTGGAGTTCTAAAAATCATGGCTGACTAGCTGAGGTAATGGCAGAAGAAGAGTTCTTTCTACCCTCCAACCTCCCATGGTTCCTTCCCCTGCTCTTCTGACACTCTAAAGATTCTTGTGATTCTTTCTACCCCATGAGATAGTTCAGGGTAACACTCTTCTCAACATCAGGACATCTTCAAACATCACGTCTACAAACATTACCATGTAAAGGGACATATTCACAAATTCCTAAGACTAGGGTATCAACGTCTTTTGTTGGGTAGGGAATGGAGCTTTCCCTGAGGTGAAACTCAATGGAAATATGTATAGATTAAATTTCTAAGTCTAAGCCTACTTGAAATATTGGCTTGAAGAATAGTTTTAGGGGAATAGCAAAGAAGGAGAGACTAAAGAGTAGGCATATGGGTTGAAATATATGAATCTATGCTGAAATGACTGTCTTGGATTGTGTCTGCTATGCCATGCTCCAGTCTTGGTGTTCTGCAAACTCCACTCGTGGTATTGACTTTTGCTTTTGATCTGCCGATCGATCCTTTCTTACCTTTCTAAACATGCTCTTTGCATGGCCCACCTACTGTTATTCTTATTTTTTTAATTAATTATTTATTTATTTGTATGAATGTACTGTCTGCATGTAGGTTTGTGCACCCGAGTCATGCAATGCCGCGGAGGTCAGAAGAGGGTGTCGGATTCCCCTGGAACTGGAGTTCTCCTGGAATTGGAGTTACAGACGGTTCTCAGCCGCCATGTGGTTGCTGGGGATCGAACCCAGGTCCTCTGCAAGAGCAGTCGGTGCTCTTAACCGCTAGGCCATCTCTCCAGCCCACCTCCTGTTATTCTTTTCTGCCTCTTTGTCTCCTGTTAGTTCCTCTTTCCTCCTCAAATTTGCTTTGTGTCCTTCAGATAATTTCTTCTCTCTTTCTTAAAAGTGCCCCAACACAAGATGGTTTAAAAGTGTGAATAAAATAAAATTGTAGAGTTTACTAGTTATGGCATTTATTGACTGTGACTAATTGAGAATTTACTAATTTCTCAGTCCTTTTAGTTCATTGTCTATGCAACGTGGTGCTTCCTTTCTTCTACTAACATTGAGTACAAGGAATATTGCACCTACAGCACCAAGTACAGTGCCTGAGACATAGAAAGTTCGGAACAAGCTTTATCATGGCTGTCGCTGTTCTCATTATCCTGATCTTTGTCATCACTGTCTACCCTGTCTTCATTACCATTTTCTTCTCTGGAATATCATTGCAGTCTGTAGCTCCACGCTTGGTCAGTGATCTTTCAGTTTTCTGTCAAAAGAAGTCAATGAGGATTTCCATTGACATCTTCAAATACAAAAACTTAATGTCCAAATCTTCTTCTTTTTTTTTTTTTTCTTTCCTTCAGAAATTCTAATGGGAACTAAATTTCAAGGTGTTTGAGTCATAGGTCCAAGGACTTCATAATAGCTAATTGAGAACTTGGAAACAGTGTGTAAAGAAAGATTCTGTACAGAGCTGATGGAGTGCAAATTTGCTGAAATAGGAAGGATGTGATTATCACAGAAGATACGGAAGGTTAGATGCAGTTGGATTGTATGTATGGGAATTACCAGAAACTTTTTGTAAAGCATTTCAGTGACTAGAATTCATGAGCATTTCTCCATATATGGTTCCCCCTGGACATGTCTGAATTTAGACAATAGACCAAGGCACCTCACTAGCTCTTGATCAGGTAACTCTACTTCCTGTGCTTAGGCTAGTTTGCATCAATTGGAGCCACAAACCTGGGAAACAGAATAGGTCTAAATCCAAGGTTATATTTTTAGCAGAGCATTCTAGACCCAGCCTTAGGCAGAAAGTTTAGTACTGATACTCAATTTTTATTTTAGGATACTAATAGCCTAAATTACTGTTTATTGTTTGTGTCTTTTCTAATTTGCTTTGATTTTTACAAATGACATAAAGTGACAAAATTGTTGCATTTTATATTTATTTTAAAAATATTTTATTGCATTTTCGTGCATTTCATATAATAGATCTTAATCGAATTTAGACCTCCCTGAAGCCTCCCCTTAAGGATTTCATACATTCTGTCATATATGTTGTTAGATCTAGTCAAACGTTTGTACCGAGACATAGCTCGGTGCAAGCCCATCCACTGGAGTCTAGTCAGCCTATCTAGAGTCACTCCCCTAAAGAAGATCTAGATGGGGGCTGAAGAGATGGCTCATCAGTTCAGATCACTGGCTGCTCTTGCAAAGGACCTGGTTTTGGTTCTCAACACCCACATTGTGGCTAACAACCACCCCTGACTCCAGTTCCAGGGAATCCGATGCCGTCATCTGACCTCCTCAGACATGGGGTGCACATACATACAAGGAAGCAGTATACCCATAGACATAAAATAAAAATAATAAATAATTTATTTAAAAAGAAGATCTATTCCCTCACTCCACAGGTATCAGTTGCCAATGTTCCTCGGCTAGGTTTGGGGCCTACTGCCCATTTTCCTAGGTCTGTGCTGGGTTTTTGTGTGATTGATTCAGCATGGGTATCCTGTATGCTATCACCATTGTTGAAAGTACACATGTCCGAATTCCCAGAGGCCTGAAAGTCTCTTTTGCCTTATGTTAACACACTGACCTTGGCTCTTAGAATCTTTTTCTCCCTCTCCCCTAATGGTCCCTGAGCCATGGATGGGTGAGGTTTAAAATACAGGAGTCCTACCTAGGGACACACACTCTGCATCTTATATTTTTATTATTCTATGTATGTTGAAAACTATGAATTTATACTTATGTATTAAGATCCAACCCAATAACAAATGATTCACTCTAACTGACTATATTTGGAACTTTCTTCTTCAACTGTTGGGTTCCCATTACCCTTGTGTATTTACTTATTTGGGAAATTCAACACACATCCTTCATGCTCTAGCCCAAGCTTTTGTCTTCAATTCATGACTCAAAGTTTGGTTCCTGTCTATGTCTTGTATGAAATTCAGATGCTTCCTGACCCTTAAGTGGCCTCAACTGACCTCTGTAGAGCTGATCTGTCCCCAGTGCTGCTTCTGAGATCCGAGAAAAAGTCTGTGTCCCACGTCCCCAGCCTACAGGTCCACTCTTCTCTGGGATCCTAGCAAGGTGCATTGCATTTAGATGAAATTCCACTTGACAAATCTCCAGTAGACAAAGAACCCATAAAAGTAGTGACATATTCAGTCAGCAGGCTTCTCTGGTCACTGATAAATGTCCTACATTTCATGACAGCTAGAACTTCTTAATTTGGTTTTATGAGATAGCATTTGTATTGTCCTTTGGATAATTGTTTTCTTGCTAATTTCTTGGAATCTTAAGTCATTAATGCTGCATAACACCATGTATCTGTTACTTTTTGAGCAGAAAAGCTGGAAGCAGAGCCCATGGAGAAGTGGGGACCATGAGTCCAGAGGATCTCATCCGATGATGAATTTAATTAGCTGTCCTCTGTAAATAACAAGTGTGTTCAAAGTGCTTACAGGCTGGGCCATGGCTCATGAATACAATTAATTACAGAAAATGTTGTTTTTAAGAGATGAAATTGAGGAATAGAATGATGACCGAATGTGTAACACCTCAGCTCTGTCCATATGTCTGTGTCTTGAGGTCAGATAAAAGTTTTCAAAGTGACAAGAGAACTCTGAAGTGCCCTGTAAAAACTTTAACAGCCATGGACAATTGATTGAACTTTATTCATTCCTTAAAAGAGGAAAATGAAAATAAAACAATAGTAACAATGAAACTGAAATTATTTACTAGTGCTTAAGGTACCTAGAGCCAGCCTGGAATTGTGTGTGTATGTGTGTGTGTGTGTGTGTGTGTGTGTGTGTGTCTGTGTGTGTACACGTAGATGTCTGTGTGTCCCTATCTATGTATGTTTGTGTGTGTGATCGTATGTCTTTCTCTGTGTGTGCGTATGTGCATGCCACTGTTTGTGTGTTTATGTGTGTGTGAGATTTTTGTCTCTTTGTGTGGTAACTATGCCTCCGCGGGTGTCAATAATGTGTGTATGTGTATGTATGTGCATTATATGCATGCCTCTTGGTATGTGACTGTATATGTATGTGTATGTTAGACTGCGTGTCTGCATGTGTAACTGTATGTCTCTGTGTGTGTATTTTTGTAAGAGACTGTACCTATATGTTTATGTATTTGTGAGACTGTGTGCTGTGTGTCTCTGTGTATATGCCTTTGTGTTTCTATGTATATTTGTATGTGTGATTATGTGTTTCTCTGTGTGCAAATATGTGTGTTCAACTGTGTTTCTCTGTGTATATGTGTGTGACTGTGTATATGAGATTGTGTGTATGTGTAAGAATGTATGTGTGTGAAAATGTATGTCTGTGTGTATATGTGTGTGTGACTGTGTGCCTCTCTGTGTCTGTGTGTGCAGCTGTGTGTGTATGTGTGTGTAAGACTATCTCTCTGTGTATGTATGTGTGCATCTGTTTGATACTACGTGTCTTTGTGCATGTAGGTATGTATGTGTTTTGGAAGTGTATTCTAAATATATAGCAAAAATGACACAAACAAGCATCCAAATTTGTTAGCCTAATCTACTTTGTGTTAGACACTACTGAAAACACATCAGGGAGCTATGGAGATGGCTGTTAAGAGCACTGGCTGCTCTTGCAGAGGACCTGGATTTGGTTCCCAGCACCCACATGGTTGATAACAACTGCTCTCACTCCAGTTCAAGGGGATCTGATGTCCTCTTCTGAACTTTGTGGGTGTTGCATGAGATGGATGCCTTTACATACATTCAGGCAATAAATCATACACATAGAATAAAAAGTAATAAATAAAATACTTTTAAAAATGCATGCCATATTCAAAGTTTTGATTTGTTTTTGAAGCTGTCATTTGGGAATGGGTACACATTAAATTTGCTTGATTAACTCTGGACAATGAGACAAGCCATGTTGCCTGCCAGTGCCTTTCCCAGTTCTAGTAAATAAGCTCTTTGTCAAAATATATAAGAGAAATGTGATCATAAAAGTTGAGCTTTCTTTTCATTTCCATTCACCATTAGCGCAAGAGAAATTGGACAGTGCCCACCACTTAGCACATTTATCCAATTGCCCCACTTAGAAAAATGATTTAAAAATTGTTCTGAAGGGTTGGTTTTATTTAAGGAAGTTTATTTATTTTGAGATATATTCCATTGAATTTTTGTGCATTTCATACAATACATCCTAATCATATTTGGCCTTCCCTTTTCACTCTGCACAAACCCCTTAGTCCACTCACAGGTGTTCATGCATTTTGTCATAAATATATTTAGTCACGTTTGAATACCAGGCATCCTCTCAGTGTGAGATCATCCACTGGAGAATTTTCAGTCTATCTAGCATCACTCCCTTAAAGAACAACTCTCTCCTACCCACCAGGAATGAGCTGCCAATGGTTCCTTGAGAAAGTCACGGCCTCCTACCTATTTCCACACTTCTGTTCTGGGTTTGTCTGGGTTTACATAGTTGTGTGCATGCTGTCATGACTGCTGTAAGTTCACATGAACAAGGTCCCTGGAGCCTGTGAGACCATTTCCTTATAGTCACTCACCTCCTTTCCTGGCTCTTACAATCTTTCTGCCTCTTCTTAGTGGGGTAGGGATTTGGTGATCCAAAATTTTTCCTTTTTTTTTAAAAAAATTCTGTTTGAACCTATAATAAATCACTATTATAACAAAGTGCTATTTAATATGCAATTGTCAGATACATATATATATAAGATAATATAGTAATAATATATATAATATATATATATGTGGTGCGGTGGTGTGTGTGTGTTGGTGTGTGTGTGTTTTACCCAGACAAGAAAAACCATTATTCATTCATTCATTTATTTATTCATATAGCTTAAACGTTATTGTTTCAAGTTATAAATTAGCATTCATGGAGCTGGGACGATAGTCACTAGGTAAAGTGTTTGCTATTTAAGCATGAAGAGCTATCAGCACCTAGGTAAAAAGCCAAGAGGGGCTGCATGCACATGTCTAACTCGCTGCTGTGGATAATGGAGACAGGATGGTCACTGGGGATGACTAGCCTTCAGATTAGCTCCATGTTAAGTGAGAAGCCCTGTCTCAACGGAATGTGCTGGAAGTGATAGAAAGTGACACTGGACAGCTTCCTCTGCCTCCATGTCTACGAGAGGACGCTCATATGCACAAATGTGTTCATACACCTCAAATCTACGCCATGCCCATGCGTGCACACCCAACTACTCATACTGTAATATGTAAAGAGTATAGCACATTGCCCAAAGCAATATAGTTAACTAAAAATCTGCCCTACAAAATTATATTCTTAATATATCTACTTGCTACTTAATCTATACCGGTACTTTTAGGCACTGAGTGTAGATGAGAAAAGCAAGCAGATAAGGTTGCTGCTATTGTTGAAGTAATGTAGTGGTAGAAGGAAATATGTGCGTGAATCAATCAATCATTAATCATGATAAAAATCTGTAGGGATCACATATATGTCTGTTTTACAAAGTAACACCATAGTAGAGAAGATGAGAAAGACGGGCTTTCTAGGTGGCTTCTGTATGATGTCTGAAGGAGAGAATGAAGCACCTGTAAAAAGACACAGAAAATCCTTCCTGGCAGACAGAAGAGCATTCTCAGGTCAGGAGATGGGAAGAAGAATGAAGGAAGGGTGATGGGAATACTGTATGTTAGGGGAAATTTTACATAAGACAAAGTTATAGAAAGAACATTCTGGTATACATCCATCTAGCCCTACTTCTGTACATAGACATAATATTATATTGACCAGTTTCATTTAATAGTACTTGTTTCCCTAATGACCAGGCCTTACTTAGCCAGCCTTTTGGGAACTCTGAAAAAGCGTTGCCGATGGTTGTCCCTTCTCGGTCTGCAGTAATGCAGTCTAGATTCTTCTGTGCATTCAGTCACTAGATGCTGAATACACTGGGAAGAATATGACCTGCATAAAATGACCCTGGAGCTGAGGAAGACCTGGAGGATGTGATAATGGCTGGATGCCATCTATAGTTTATATTCAATAATAATCAAGAGAATCAAGTGTGGTATTATGTAAGAAAGTGTCTGCCCAAACTTTAGATGACTGTTAGCTCAGTAATGAAAATAAGGCATGCAAATTATACTCAGCTTTAGACTTCTTTTAATAACCAGGCAGATACCAGTTTACCTTATGTAGTACCCTCAAAGACAGAGATTCACAATAATGAGTAGTTAGCTCCAGAGTCCAGGGCTCAGCTGGGCCATTCTTATTCAGGCCAGACATGGCGGGTTTCTGTTGGACTTGCTTCTGCATCTGCTTGTGGTGCTCTTTTAGCACATTCATAGTTTAGCAGAGCCTTACACCATCTAGAAGTTAGATTAAAATGGTGGGGATGACTGAGCTGTGTGTCCTTTGTCACCACACAGACTAGAGCTGTTCACATGGCAAGGGTGACCGAGCTCCCAGGAGCAACGCATGGCAAGCCTCAGAGTGCAGACACCGTTCAAGCTTCTGCTCCTGTCTTGGCTAATCTCCCTTTGGCTAGAGCAAGTCTCAAGGCCCTGCTGGGATTCAAGAGTGGGGAAAGATTTACCACGTAAGTGAGGGAAGGCAATCACAACCACTGCTTGCAATTTATCAGAAGGATTCTTCCAAATATGCAGACACACACAGGCCAGCTGTACCAGTCAGCACCCCAGCTAGAAGATGACTCACCACAGATGGTTCCAATGAAGAGAGCCTAATAAAAAGACTGCTTGCCGAAATGTGGGCAGGGTTAAAGAAACAAACAAGGAGTGATGAGGTACCCAGAGAATAGCAACAGCTCGAAGCCATTAGCACCTCTAGGGCTGAAGGAACAAGGGGAGGAAAGAAATGGAGTTACCCGGGCCCCTGAGAGGTAGAGTCCTGAAGACATCCTTCCTTAGAAGTGGCGGCCAGCCAGGAAGAAGGAATACACCGGAAATTCACTTAGTTTTCATAGAAGCAGTTCTAACAGAGGGACTGGGGTACTCTGGACTTCTCAAAGGCATGTTCTTGGGTAAAAAGCACATGCGATACAGAATGAGTTGGGAGCGGGTTTCATCTGGACTCCAGGTTCACCCGATTGTCACACTGCGATCTAGCACAGTATAGCTCAGTCCCACTTGACATATAGGGCTGTCAGATAAGCTACATATTGAATGAGACGAGATAATCGGGTCGCTTGGGTAGGACAATGCTCTGAAGGGAAGTTAGCCCTGGTTAATTGCAGCCTACACTCACAGAGTTTGGAAGGCTGGCCCAGGAGTCACGTCTGGATGGGCTGACCACAACATCCTTCTCCACTGATTCCCCTCCTGCCCTAACTCTGGCTGAATCCAACAAGGGCCAAGGACCAGGCAGCAGGAGTTTCTCTTCCGTTATGCAAATTCTGATACAAAATTATTTCTAAGTACCTAAATACCTAAAAGTGGAGCTCGGGACCTGCTCTGCGTCCAGCTGTGTGTATGGCTGCTACACTTTCAGAGGCAGGAAGGGGGAGGGGTGGGCAAACTATAGACAGTGATCACAGAAAACCTGTGGATTTATTTCAAAGTTTTCTGAGATGTGTTAAAGTGGATGCTTAGTATTCATTCAACCTGGAGGAAGACATATTAAAGACAGAAAAGAGATTTTCTTCCTCTTCTTGGTCCTCAAGTTTGTCATGTGAAAAAAAATATTGTCATCTGTGTGCAACTGAGGCAAAGCAAGAAGAGCAAAAGAACAACTGAACTGCCCTGTCAGATATGCTTCCCCATAGTTTGTAGAAATCTTCAATTTCTTAGACTCATTTGAGGAATCTTTGTGTCCTTAAGGTGCTTTGGTCTATAGGTGTAATAAGCCTTTCTGAGCATAGACTGGGGATATTCAGGCTACTCTTGGGGGTGGTAGTGTACAGATGATGGCCTAGCAGTTAAGAGCACCGAACGCTCTTGCAGAGGACCCGGGTTCGATCCCCAGCACCCACATGGCGGCTGAGAACCGTCTGTGACTCCAGTTCCAGGAGAACTCCAGTTCCAGGGGAATCTGAGACCCTCTTCTGACCTCCGCGGCATCGCATGACACGGGTGCGCAGACCTGCATGCAAACAATACATTCATACACATAAAAAAAAAAAAAAAAGAAAGTTGTAAGGAAAACCCAAACATCAAATATACAATGCACCCTTTCTGGATGAAGGTATTATTCTAGATTAAAATCCAGCCTAATATTATTCTAGAATGCAGATAGTAGTCTGCTCGTGAGTTAGTGTGTACCAAATCCAGAGTGAAGCTTGGCTCTGGAAGTGTGTCTGGTTTAGTTTTGTTTTAGCAACATGCAAAAGGAGTACTAAACTGTAGCATGCCTCAGGGCACCTCATGGCTGAGGATCTGGCTTAGCCCCAAGGAGGAACAAGCAGCATGGCCTGGGTGGGGCACCGGTGTGCAGTGGCACGGAGTTGGGGGGCTTATGATTGGTCCTGGGAACTGACATCATTTGGTTTATAAAAGCAAGCTGTGGCAAGGAGTATGTATTTGAATTTCATAGTAACAGCATCACAGAATTCCCAGCCATTATTTTTATTAATTATTGTGCACATACAGGCTAAGGTAGGCCTGCATTTTGTTTGGGTGGCCAGTGGGGTGGAAAAAGGTTCCCTTTGCAGATCACCAGTCTGGGTAGCTGGTGTTGTGTGGGTTTTGGCTGAAGGGAGGTGATCAGCCATCAGCCTGAAATTCCTGTCCAGGCTCTGGGCAGGTGAGAAGTCACAGCCAAGAGTGGAACATGTGTCTCGTGGGTCCAGGCTAAGAGCCTAAGTTGGAGTTACCACTTAGGCTGGGCTATGGGAAGTAGCCAGCTGACCTCTTCGCTGGGGTAAGCTCCCCACAGTGTCCGCAAGACCGGCACTGTGTCCCCCATTCCCCTTAGGAGGGGCCCATGGTCCCTGTTAGCATATAAACAAAGCTTCCTACACTAGACCACATCGAGGTGTAAAAAGATTTTGTAGGGAGGGTGGAAGACAAGGGGGGACATTTTAAGTGGTGTAGGAAATCCTTCCTGTTGCTCTCAGACCAATTTAATAATAGGTTCTTTTAGTTGCTTATCAGAAGACCCCATAAGTTATTTATTTAGATTACTTCCCACATATGAATATTAAAAACTGGCTATCCTAAAAGTATGACCTATGGCTTTTAATATTTTAATGTATATGATGCTTGTTTCTGACATCTCTAAATTATGACAAAAAGCTTGTGAATTTATTTTATCTTGCTTATGGAAGCATGATAACTTACAGTTGGAGAAAGGCTTGAGATGTCAGTTCAATCCCCCTTATTGATTAATGTCTCTTCTCTGTGTTAGTAACTTTTTTATTTATTTTTTTTAATTATTTTTTATTAATTTTATTTATTTCTGTATGTGTATGAATGTACTGTCTGCATGCAAGTCTGTGCACCTGTGTCGTGCAACGCCGCGGAGGTCAGAAGAGGGTCTCGGATTCCCCTGGAACTGGAGTTCTCCTGGAATTGGCGCTTCAGACGGTTCTTGGCCGCCATGTGGGTGCTGGGGATTGAACCCGGGTCCTCTGCAAGAGCGGTCGGCGCTCTTAACCGCTAGGCCATCTCTCCAGCCCATGTTAGTAACTTTTTATACTGTGACTCAAGTATATTACACAAACAACTTATGGGAACGGAAGTTTGGGGCGTGTAGCTTGGGTGAGATTTCAGTCCATCTTGGCGGCGAAGGCATGATGCAGACACAACTCCAGTGATGGGTTGGGAGATTGACAGCCAGGACCAAAGGAGAGTATAAACTGCAAACATCCATGTCTGGCGACCTCCATTCATCACCCAGGCTTCACCTCCTAAAGGCTCCACAGTCTTCAAAATTGTGCCCAGGGCTGGAGACTGAATACCAAGCTGTGCACCCATGGGGAGCAGTGCAGATTTAAATCGTAATGCTCTGTAAGTGGTAGCCTGGCTCCTGCCTGCCTCTTACAGGAGATGAAACAGAAGACATTGATGGCGGCCTTCTTTCTAGCTTAGCTTGTCATTCTAGATCCACTATCTGCTTGCAAATATGTTTATTTCAGTCAAGGTGTTTTGGTCTGTAGAGAATAGGAAGCCATTTTCAACATAGCTTCAATGTCATCATGATTTAATTATTCTCCACTTCCCTACAACTCCCTCCTTAGGGCTGTTTGGTTCTTAGGCAAGATATCTGTGAAAGTGCCAGGCCACTTCCAGAAAAGTGACATATGCAGGGAAAGTCATCTTTCTCTTGAAGAATATGGACTTTTTTTTTTTCCAAGAAGTGATTCCAATAATCCACCAATGTCACTGATGAGAATTAGAACTGAGCCTGCTATGTAACCTATTCTTATAATCCCGGCACTCTGGAAGCAGAGGAAGGAAGGTCTCTGTGAAATAGAGGCAAACCTGGTTTACATAGCAAATTCTGGGCTAGCTGGGACAATAGGGAGAACGTGTCTCAAACAATACTAATACTAATACTAATATACTAATACTAATACCAGAATAAACAGAATTAGAATTAACTATTTATGTGAATTATTAGGGAGAAATAGACACAGAGGTTCCAATTTCATGGGCCCTGTTTACCTTTCTTTTGCCTGGATTTTCCTATGTATCTTCACAGCTTAGCTACCAAAATGGGATTAGGAAGAGAATATAGGTGTGGAAGGACACGGGAAATAATAGTTACTTAGGATCTTTTCAAGGATAAGGAGTAAATTCCTTGGTTGAAAGATTCAGCACATTCTAGTTATGGCATAGTAGTTTGGGTTTAGGCTTTGAAGTACAACTATTCAAGCTTTATTTCTAGTCACATTTTAAAAATATTTTATTTGTTATTTTTATTTTATGTGTAAAAGTGTATTGCCTGCATGTATGTAAGTGCACACATGTCATGCAGTGCATTCAGAGGTCAGAAGAGTGTGCTGAATTCCCTGGAACTGGAACTACAGATGGTTGTTAGCCACCATGTGGGTGATAGGAATTGGATCTGGGTCATCAGCAAGTGCAGGCAGTGCTCTTAACCACCGAGTCATCTCTTCAACCCTCATAGTCATGTTTTCAAACATTATTTTTAATTATGTGTATATGTGTGTGTATCTGTAGCTGTGATAGATCCCAGAGGAGGGCTATGGAACCCTCAAAGCTGGAGTTATAGGAAGTTATGAGCTGCCAAATGTGGATGCTGGGACCTGAACTTTGGTCCTCTTTAAGAGCAATACATGCTCTGATACACTGAGCCATCTTTTTAGCCCCAAGTCCCACACTTGATAATGTTCAATAAACTACTTAAAGTTTTTGTGGCTCTTTTTCTCCATCTGAGAAGTAGAAATAATAATTTTTCATATTTAAAAAATTGTTCCCATCCACAAATGAAGGAGATCATTTGCCGATTGTTTTTCTGGGACTGTGTTACTTCACTTAGCATAATGGCTTCAAGTTCCGTCAAGTGGCATGGTGGCGCACGCCTTTAATCCTAGCACTCAGGAGGCAGAGGCAGGTGGATCTTTGTGAGTTCAAGGCCAGCCTGGTCTACAGAGTGAGTTCCAGGACAGCTGAGGCTACAGGGAGACACTGTCTCGAAAAGACAAAAAAAAAAAAAAAATTGTTTCCATCCACAAATGAGGGAGATCATTTGCTGATTGTTTTTCTGGGACTGTGTTACTTCACTTAGCATAATGGCTTCAAGTTCCATACATTTACATGCAAAGTTCATGATGTCATCTTTCTTTCCACTGAGTAGTACTCCATTGTGTAGCTGTACCACATTTTTGTCATCCACTTATCAGTAGGGGGCATTTGGGTTGGTTCCAGCTCTTCACTATTGTGAAGAGAGCTGCAAAAAACATGGATGCACATGTATCTTTGTGGTAGGATGAGTCTTTTGGATATATACCCAAGAGTGGTATGACTGGGTCAGGTGGTAGGCTTATTTGAGTCTTTTAAGGGTTCTCCACATTGCTTTCCATAATGATTGTACAAGTTTACATTCCCACCAGCAGTGGATGAGCATTCCCTTTTCCCCATAACCTCTCCAGCATTTGGTGTCTTTTGTTTTCTTGATCTTAGCCAGTCTTATCAGAATGAGATGACATGTTAGAGTGGTTTTAATTTTCATTTCCTTAATTATTGATGTTGAACACTTTTTAAGATGTTTCTCAGTGATGTCTCTGTTCAGCTCTTTACTCTGTCTTTTGAGTAGATCATTTGTTTTCTTCTTTGTTTTTTGAGTAGTCTATATATTCTTGATGTTAATGCTCTGTCAGATGAATCACTGGTGAAGATTTCCTCCCACTTGGTGGGTTTTCTCTCTACATCCTTGATTATTTCTTTTGCTGTATAGAAGATTTTGAGTTTGATGAAGTCCCATTTGCCAACTGTTGACATTATTTCCTGTGCAGCTGCTGTCTGATTTAGAAAGTCTTTTCCGGGGCTGGAGAGATGGCCTAGTGGTTAAGAGCACAGACCGCTCTTACAGAGGACCCGGGTTCGATCCCCAGCACCCACATGGCGGCCGAGAACCGTCTGAAACTCCAATTCCAGGAGAACTCCAGTTCCAGGGGAATCCGACACCCTTTTCTGACCTCCGCGGCATTGCACAACACAGGTGCACAAACTTGCATGCAGACAGTACATTCATACACATACAGAAATAAATAAAAAAATTAAAAAAAATTTTAAAAAATTAAAAAAAGAAGTCTTTTCCTACACCTATGTCTTGTAGGTTGTTATCAACTTTTTCTTCTATCACCTTCAGGGTTTCAGGTTTTATGTTGAGCTCTTTGATCCACTTGGAGTTGATTTTTGTACAGGGTGAGAGGTAGCTGTTTGATTTTGTTCTTCTACAAATGGTAATCCAGTTTTGCCAGCACTGTTTGCTGAAGATACTATCCTTGTCAAATATGAGGTGGCTGAAATTGTATGAGCTCAAGTTTGGATCTTGAGTTTCGTTCCATTGGTCAATGGGTCTGTTTATGTGCCAGTACCAGGCTGTCTTTTTGACAATGACTCTGTAATAATTTGAAGTCTGGTACACCAAATCCCCAGATGAAAGGAAAGCTGAACAATATTATTGTTATATTCCTGTTTATCTGAAAGCAACTATGTTGTTATAGTGTAAATCTCTTAATGGGCTCTAGAATTGACCCATCACTTACTTTCAGACTCTGTAATTACTGTATATGAGTGGAAAGTATGTATGCATATTTTAGAGTAATATTAAATTAAAGGAGAAAATGTGAATTCCTAAACATAAAAAAAGACTGAGAGAAAGATGCAGGATAGTTATGGCAGAGTGCATGATCTGGGGTGGGGTAAGGGGAAGGGAAAGAGGAATATGTCTAAACTGAACTGAGAAATGATGAGTGAAATACACAAAACATCAATAAAAGCATTGTTAAAAAAAGAAAACAGGCTGAACATAGGCCAGAAAACAAGTCAGTAAGCAGCATTCTCTGTCTGTGGCTCCTGCGTCCAGGTTCCTTCCTGCCTTCCCTCAAAGACTAACTATTTTTCTTGGAAGTGTAAGAAGAAATAAACCTTTTTCCTTCTCCCCCCCAAAAAAATTGTTCCCAGAGTGCATGGGAATATATTTGTTAAAATTATTTAGAACATTTTCTGCCACATTGAACGATTCTATAAATGCATTATTATTAAGTAATTATCTGACTGTATAGGGGGCAAGTTTTTTAAAGTAACCTCTCTCATTATGCTTCTAAAGAAACAGGGTGAGATCTCCTGAGACAAGCTGAAGCGCAGGTACTGGATTACGAAGACATCTGAAGGAGGCAAGCAAAGCAAGCCTTCAACACAGTGAAGTGGCATCTAGACTCACATTGGAATACAGGCAAGGAGAAGTCCATATGCCAGGAACACGAAGAAGGGACAACACGGGAAAGGGGCAGGATAATCCTGAACCAAACTCTACCAATCCTATGGAAGATTCCTACAGTGGGAACCCCCTGGGGATGGCCCAGGACACAGATATCAGAAACAAAATTGGGAACATATTTAAAGAACTACAAGATTATAAAGAGCAAATCAAAGAACTAAGGAAAGAGAATGAAGAACTCAAGAAGGACCTAGAGAGAGAGAGAATGACAAACTCCAGAAGGAAGAAGAAATACTGAAAAGATCACATGCTGAAAAAGATAAGGAAACCAACTAGTGAAGCAAAGAGCTACAGGAAGAGATTGAGAAGCTCTAAAAAGAAGTAGAAATACTAAAGAAATCAGAAGAGGAAATGAAAAAGGAAATCAAACATTCATCCAATCAAGAGGAAAGGAATGGAAAAAGCCTCAGAAGTAGAATGGAGGAACCAGAACAAAGAATATCAGACCTGGAAGATAACACAGAACAACATAAACCTCAAGGAAAGATTATGAAAAATTTAAAAATACACAAAAGTGGAACAACCAGGAACTGTGGGACACTATGAAAAGATCAAACCTTTACATGATAGGAATAGAGGAAGGAGAAGAATCCCAAGAGAATAGTATTGATCAGATCTTCAACAGAATAATAGATGAAAATTTCCCCAAACTAAAAAAAGACAAACCACTACAAATACAAGAAGCACATAGAACTCCAAACAGACAAGATCAGAAAAGAAATTCTCCATGCCACATCATAGTTAAAATGCTAGACTCCCAAAACAAAGACAAAATCCTTAAAGCCACAAGAGAAAAACAAGTGACCTATAAGGGGAAACCTATCAGAATTACAACTGACTTCTCAATGCAAACTATGAAAGCAAGAAGAATGTGGAGCAAAGCATTCCCAGTGTTAAAGGACAATAGATGCCAACCCAGGTTACTATACCCAGCAAAAATGTCAATTATAGTTGAAGGAGAGAGAAAAACTTTCCTTGATATAAACAAGTTGAACGAATACATGTCTGGAAAACCAAACCTTCAGAGAATACTTGAAGCAATTCAAAGGAAAGAAGAAAGGAGCAACCATCCCCAGGCACCTAGAAAGAGAAATCAATAAAAGCATAACTGCAGAAAGAAACCTAAACCCAAACTGCAAATGGATAATAATGCAAAAGGAAGCAACACAAACCTATCAGTCATAACTTTAAATATTAATGGACTAAAATCCCCAATCAAAAGACACAGACTGGGAGATTAGATTAGGAAACAGAATCCATCCATATGCTGTCTACAGGAAACACATCTTACATTCAAGGACAGGCACCACCTGAAAGTGAAAGGATGGAAAAAATATTCCAAGCAAATGGTACCAAAAAGAAAGCAGGCGTTGCTATTTTAATATCAGGCAAAATAGACATCAAAGTAAAAGAAATCAGAAGAGACAAAGAAGGCCATTACATTTTTATCAAAGGAAAAATTCACCAAGAAGATTTCACAATTATGAATATATATGCCCCAAACTCTGGTGCACCAAACTTTATACAGACAGTTCTCCAGGACCACAAGTCACACAGTAACCCCAGTACACTCATAGTAGGGGTCTTCAATACCCCACTGTAAAGTTATGGCGTGCTCCGCCCCGGAATGAAAGGCCAGGAGGTCTAAGTTCTTTGGAGCAAAGTTTAATTCAGGGTAGCCGGGGCTAGGCTCAGGGGAAAGATAAGAGCCAAGCACAGAATGGCGCCTGGCTTGGGAATTTAAGGGAGAAGGTGGGAATGGGATTCAGTGAGAGTGGGGGTGGGTAGTGCACTCTACAGGAGTCTGGCTTTCAAAAAGGTGGGAGATTCCTGAGTAATTGGTGATGGCTCCTGGGCCTCCAGTCTTAGGTGTTTCTGCATTTCAATGGGGTTCTGGAGCTCACACCCTGACACCCACTGAGTCCTTTGGATAGGTCAACAGGACAAAGAATAAACAGAGAAACATCTGAACTGAAAGATATGATACACCAAATGGACCTCATAGACCTCTACCGAATATTCCACCCTAATACCAGAGAATACACTTTCTACTCAGCACCCTATGGAGCATTCCCCCAAATCGACCACACACTGGGACACAGAAGAAACCTCCACAAATACAAAAAGATTGAAATAATTCCATCATTCTATCAGACCACGGTACAATAAACCTCAACATCAACACCAGGATAAGCCCTACTCCCTACAAGAACACATGGAGACTAAACAACACACTCTTGAATAATGAATTGGTCAAGGAAGAGATAAAGAAAAAAATAAAAGCATTCCTGGAACTGAATGACAATGACAATACAACACAAAACCTATGGGATACCTTAAAAGCAGTCCTAAGAGGGAAGTTTATAGCCCTGGGTGCCTACATTAGAAAAACAGAAACAGCACAAGTGAACTATCTAACACTACAGCTAAAAGCACTTGTGAGGCAACAACAGATGAACACTAAACGCAACAGACAGGAAGAAATAACAAAAATCAGAGCAGAAATCAATGAAATAGAAACAAAGAAGACAATACAAAAAAATCAATGAATCCAAAAGTTGGTTCTTTGAGAGAATAAACAATATAGACAGACCGCTAGCCCAGTTAACCAAAAGAAAGAAGGAACAACTCCAAATCAGTACAATAGGTGATGAAAAGGGAAATGAAATATCACAACAGACAAGGAAAAGATCCAGACAATCCTATGGGAATACTTCAAAAACCTATACTCTACCATTTGAAAACCTAGAAGAAATGGATGAATATCAGAAATCCTGGGACTCAACAAAGCTCAACCAAGAAGAGATCGACAGCTTAAACAGACCCATAATACATGAAGAAATTGAAGATGTAATAAGAAACCTCCCAACTAAAAAATGCCCAGGCCCAGATGGTTTCACAGCCGAATTCTATAAAACTTTTCAAAAAGACCTACAACCATTATTACTGAAACTGTTTAGAAGGATACAATCAGAGGGAATTCTCCCAAATTCCTTCTATGAAGCCAGTATGACTCTATTACCAAAACCAGGCAAAGATACAACTAAAAAGGAGAATTATAGACCCATTTCCCTAATGAACACAGATGCCAAAATTCTAAACAGGATACTGGCAAATCGCATACAGACCCACATCAAGAAGATCATCCATCATGACCAAGTTGGATTCATACCAGAGATGCAGGGATGGTTCAACATACGAAAATCAATAAACATCATCAAACACATAAACGGAATCAAAGACAAAAACCACACCATCATCTCAATTGATGCTGAAAAAGCCTTTGACAAAATCCAGCATCCCTTCATGCTTAAAGTCCTAGAAGGAATTGGATTGGAGGGATCATTCCTCAATGTAATCAAAGCCATATACAGGAAACCCACAGCCAATATCATCCTAAATGGGGAAATGACAGAAACATTCCCTTTAAAGGTAGGAACTCGGCAAGGCTGCCCCCTGTCACCACTCCTCTTCAATATAGTGCTTGAAACACTTGCTAGAGCAATAAGGCAAGAAAAGGATATTAAAGGAGTACTAATTGGAAAAGAGGAAGTCAAACTATCCCTATTTGCTGATGATATGATTGTTTACTTAAGGGATGCTAAAAAACTCACCAGAAAACTCCTAGAAATATTAACATGCTTCAGCAAAGTGGGCAGGATACAAAATTAGAAATAAAAATCAAATGGCCTTTCTTTACACCAAGAACAAGCAACTGGAGAAAGAATTCAAACAGACCTTCTACCTCACAACAGCCTCAAAAACAATAAATACCTAGGAACAACCTAACCAAAGACACCAAAGATCTCTAAACAAAAATTTTAAACCTTTAAAGAAGAAATTGAAGAAGACATCAGAAGATGGAAAAACCGCCCATGCCTATGGATTGGGAAAAATTAACATTGTAAAAATTTCATTCTACCACAAACTCTTGTAAAGATTTAATGCAATCCCAAATCAAAATCCCCAAGAGTTTGTGAAGACACAGGCTTGGGAAAAAAAATTCCTTAAAGTCATTTGGAAAAACAAAAGACCCTGAATAGCCCAAACAACCCTTAGGGAAAAGAGCTACACAGGGGGGAATCTCTATACCAGACTCACTCACTATATCACTATACAGGGCTATATTTCAAAACAGCCGGTACTGGCACAAAAACAGACCTGTTGACCAATGGAAACAAAATGAAGATCCAAACCTGAGCACATACAATTTCAGCCACCTCATATTATTGACAGGGGGCCAAGAAGACTCAATGGAGAAAAGACAGCATCTTCAGCAAGTGGTATTGGCAAAAAACTGGATCACCACTTGTAGAGAATGAAATTAAACCCCTACCTCTCACCCTGTATGAAGTAACTCCAGATGTAGCAAAGACCTCTACGTGAAACCCCAATTCTGAAGTGATAGAAGAAAGTTGGCAGCAGACTACAAGACATAGGTTGTAGGAAAAGAGTTTCCTAAATCAGACAGCAGCTGCGCAAGAATAAAGGCAACATTGACAAATGGGACCTATTAAACTCAAAAGCTTCTGTAACTCAAAAGAAAAATCACCTGGGCTGGGCGGGGTGGTGCATGGCCTTTAATCCTGCACTTGGGAGGCAGAGGCAGGCAGATCTTTGTGAGTTCAGGCCCAGCCTGGTCTACAGAGTGAGTTCAGGCCAGCTGGGGCTACAGGGAGACCCTGTCTTGAAAAGACAAAAAAAAAAAAAAAAAAAAAAAAGAAAGAAACAATCAAGGAAGTGAAGAGAAATCCCACAGAGTAGGAGGAATCCTTCACTGCAGAAACATCTGACAAAGCATTGATTTCCAGAATATATAAACTACTCAAAACACAAAGAAGAAATAAAACAAATGACCCACTCAGTAGATGGAGCAAAGAGCTGAACAGAGACTTCACAAGTGAGGAATTAGAGATGGCTGAGAAACACCTTAAGAAGTGTTCAACATCACTAATCATTAAGGAAATGCAAATCAAAACCACTTTAAGATATCATCTTACTCCAATAAGACTGGCTAGGATCAAGAAAATAAATGATACCAAGTGCTGGAGAGGTTGTGGGGAAAAGGGAACACTCATTCACTGCTGGTGGGAATGTAAACTCATGCAGGCACTATGGAAACCAGTGTGGAGAACCCTTGGAAGACTTGGAATGAACTTGCCACCAGACCCAGCCATACTAGGTATGTACCCTCAAGACTCACCCCACTGCAGAGATACATGCACAGCCATGTTTATTTCAGCTCTCTTCACAATAGCAAGGAGCTGGAACCAACCCAAGTGCCCCTTAACTGATGAGTGGATAGAGAAAATATGGTACATCTACACAGTGGAGTTCTATGCATCAGTAAAGAAAGATGACATCATGAGCTTTGCGGGAAAATGGCTGGAGCTAGAGGACATCATGCTGAGTGAAGTAACACAGTCCCAGAAAAACAACTGACGAATAGTATCCCTCATCTGTGGATGCTATTGCCAATTACCTAGTTGTAAGTATTTCTTGTGCACAGCCCCTTGAGCTTTTGTCCAAAGCAGTTGGGAGTGATGCATATTGGAAACAACAACAACAACAGAAAGGACTGCATCAAAGAACTGACTGAAACAGTGAACTTCTGCTCAAAACAGTTAACTTCCACATGAACAATATTGAGAAAGACTGAGAAAGAGATGAAAAGCATGTTTGGCAGAATGCATGAGCTCTGGTGGGGTGGGGGGATGGGGGACAGGGGTCCAGATTTGATAAAAAATATATAAATAAATAAATTAAATAAAGAAACAGGGTAACATTACAGTTCCATTAGAGTGCTTATAAAATTTCACATGCATAAGCCATCTGCCCTAAATTTGTGTTTGTAACGCACTAGGCAGTGTGCTGTGAGAAGACAGAATGAATCCTGGAATCTGACAGATCATGGAATTCACCTCGCTCAGCATCTTACTGAGGGGTGGGGAGGTGAGACCCCCCCATGACGCTATTGAATTTTAACAGTTTCCTTCATATAGAAAATTGAGAATGAATTCTCTTTCTTGGACGTTATAAATTTTGAGTGAAACAGCATACATAATCCACTTTCCCAAGTGGCACACAGTGGGGTTTGTCAAACCTAACAGATGACAGAGCACATCTGTTCAGGTTATGTAGGGGTCTTATCAGTTCTCTTTTCCTAGGTACCTGTTTTTCATGGCCTCTGTGAGGGATGGGAAGAAGCAGAAGCATTGGCAGGTCTGAGCTGCCCAGGTCAGTGCTAAAGTGACGCTCAGATCTGTCACCCATTAGAAAAATCTACCAATATGCATATATTTGTGGTTGAATATTTCCAGTGAATCACAATCTTATCCACTTCACACAATTTTTCAGAATTCAAAATTATATAGATTTTGTAGTGAACAACAAAAGAAGCATTTTAATTTCTTTTCTTTTTTTCTTTTATTTTTAACAAGTTTGATTGAATATGTTTTAAATCAAATGATAACATTAAAACTATATACACATAGTTGTCATTTATGCTAGTTATGACTTCTAAAGTTTCCTTGAACATTATATTATCAAATATCATGCTATGTTGTTCCTTAAAGAATTACAGAGGTAAATTCTGAAGTCTCTGAACACAAAATCTTCATGTATCAATCACTATGTAACTTTGTTACCATTTTCTTTCTTTTTGGTAAAAAAAATTTAAAATCAACCCTCTTAGAATGATTCAAGCATACACTACAAAATTGTTCATTAAGGTTCCCATGTTGTGTATTAGATTCGCAGGGTTTACTCATTTTGTATAACTAAAATTTTGTAGCTTTAATCAAGAATTTATTATTACCTTCTTCTACTGTATAAAGCCATCCCCATATTACTTTGATTTATGTATGCTTTGTTATAAAAACACCAGATTCTTTAAAAATATTTTTATTGAAGTTTTGTGTATTTCATACAACATTTCTCATTCCAATTTAGATTCATTCCTCCTTCCATCCCCCCTATCCCATGGGAGCTCATGCATTCTGTAATATATGTCTTGCATCTTTTTCTCAGTGTTTTTAAAGGTTTTCTATGCAGATGTTTGCTGTTTTGGGCAGAATTTTACTGTTTCAGTCAGTTCTTTGACCCAGTCCTTTTGTTGTTGTTGTTCCTTCCAATTTTTATTGCTTTAAATTATGTGTGTGACATTTACCAAAATTATGATGTTTAAAAATACACTATAAATTAATCCCAAAACATATTTAGGAATTCACATTTTTCCCTTTAATTTTATGTTACTTTAAAACATGAATACATACCCTCCACCCATATACCAAAATTACAAAGTCTGAAAATAAGTGGTAGGTTAATTCTAGAACCCATAAAGGGATTCACATTATAAGAGCACAGTTGCTTTCAGATACAAAGAAATATATCATTAATGTTGCTCAGTTTGCCTTACAACTAGGGATTTGGTGCTAGCATCCACAAATGAGAGATACCATTCATCCTTCCTTTATTTTTCTGGGACTTTATTTTTCTATTTACTTCACTTAGCATAATGTCTTCTAGTTCCATCCATTTAGCTGCAAATATTATGATGTCATCTTTCTTTACCACTGCAGAGAACTCCATTGTGTAGATGTACCACATTTTCTTTATCTGCTCATTGGTTGAGGGACATTTGGGTTGCTTTCAGCTCTTCGCTATTGTGAAGAGAGCTGCAATAAACATGGTTTTGGATGTTTCTCTGGGGCAGGTTGAGTCTTGTGGGTATATACCCAGAGTGGTATGACTGGGTCAGATGGTAGGTTTAATTTGAGTTTTTCAAGTATTCTCCATACTTCTTTCCATAGGGGTTGCACAAATTTGCATTACCACCACCAGTGAATGAGTGTCCCTTTTCCCCACAACCTCTCCAGCATTTGTTGTCATTTGTTTTCCTAAACTTAGCCAGTCTTAGGGGGTAAGACAAAATCTTAAGCTGGTTTTAACTTACATCTCCACAGAGTGGGAGGAAACCTTCACCAGTGATACATCTGACAGAGGCTTAACATCCAGAATATATAAATTACTCAAAAAACAAAGGACCAAGAAAACAAATGACTCGATCAAAAGATAGAATAAAAAGCTGAACAGAGACTTCACAAATGAAGAAATGAAGATGGCTGAGAAACATCTTAGAAAGTGTTCAACATTGCTAATAATTAAGAAGATGGAAATTAAAATACTATATTTTAGTCAGGCTTGCTGGCGCACGCCTTTAATCCTAGCACTTGGGAGGCAGAGGCAGGCAGATCTCTGTGAGTTCAAGTCTAGCCTGGTCTACAGAGCGAGTTCCAGGTCAGCTGGGGCTGCAGAGAGACCCTGTCTTGAAAAGACCCCCCCCCAAAAATACTATGTTCTTATTCAGTACATTGTTACTTCATTAGCATCAAATTCAAAGTTAAGAGCTTGTACTTTATGCTTTGAACAAAGCTTATAGAACAATGTGGTTTCTACCTAAAGCAATTTATTTTCTTAAGAGTGTGGCCACCAGAGTTGTTTCAGCTTCCAGGCTGAGCACATTTTCACCTCGTTGCTTCAGGACTAACTGTATTAACACACAGCCTTCAAGAGGTCACCCATGTCTAGCCCTTTTTGAGAACCTCTATAGCAAGCATCTGGGGAAGAACTGGACGGGTCCTCTGTCCTCACTCCGCTTCTCACACAGAAGCTGAGAGATGCATTGCTGTGCAGCCGCATCTGGGTGGGAACTATGTAGCTCTCTGTTGCTGTCAAGGCATGGAAACTTCTGCTTTCTCTTCCCTCCATCTTCAGAGAGAAAGACGCAAACTGCAGCAAGATCATCGCTTCTTCCTCAGGGCAGAAACTGACAGTGGTAAGACGACGGGAGAGTGGCAGGGCCGGAAAAAGAAGCTGCCTTGACTGCCAAGCGCAGCGCTTGCTTCTGCTGCCAGCTCCAAGTCTTTGAATGCAGACGTTCTGTGTAGCAACAGGAACTCACTTCACGCACCGCATCTGCCCCGGGCTCTTTCCCAGTATAGTTTCCTGCTCTGAGGCTGTCCCTTGGTGCTGCCACTTCCCCCTCTCTTCCAGCCCTCCACGACAGCTTTCTGTCAATTGACTCTCCCCCACAAGTCTTTTTTTGACAAATCTCGGAGATGCAACAGCTGGTCACCCTTCAAGACTTTCACATGTCTCCCCTGCGACTTCCACAGATTCTTCTTTATTGATTTGATTTTTCTCCATTTCTCATCTTCTATTTTCCAACAGTTTACATTCTTTTCTATAGCTCAGTAGCCCTATTTGAAGTCCCTATCTTGTAACAACTTCTGCACATATGGACTTTCCAATCGCACAGTGTTACAGAACAATAATAGATGTTAATGTATTTCTGTTCAAAAAGGATTTGCACAAACAATCCTACCAGAACTTCCCCCTGAGGTAAGCAGCTGTTTTGAACACTTATTTTTATGTGCTTTTATTTTATGAAAGGCAGACTAGCTTCAAAATAATAATTACAATTATATATATATATATATATAAAACCATACATGCATACATCTACCTGGTAATATTTAAATAGAGTAATCGTGTTACATCTGAGTCCTTGGAGGACAGGACCTGCTTCTCAGTGTCCTTCTCCTCTACTGGTTTGGGATGTAGTGGGTATTTAAGAGAAACATGAATCCATTAGTTAGTATGTAATGGTTAATTTTGATTTTCAATTTTCTTGGGCCTAGAAATGCTTAGGGGACTGGTGAAAAGGACCCCTCTGGTGATGTCTGGATTGTCTTTCCAGGGATGACTTAGTCAATGACCAAGTAACGCCATGCCTTGAAGAACACATGATGTTCTTGTGTTACTGGGATGCAGTCAGTCGAAGGCAAGATTGAGCCCTAGTTGGAGGAGAGACTTCCCAGGGTTTTGTCCTCAGGCCTGTATCTTGCCCTGGTTTCTTTTTATAGTTTTCTTTCTGTCTCTGCTCTGGCTTGCCTGGTTTGACTGGAACTTATTTCTTCCATATACCATAGTGCCCTTCTGACATGATCCTAAAGGAGTTCCTCCACTATGCTGTTGCTGTTAAGTATCTGATCATGCTGATGAGAAAATGAAACCATCCAGAGTGAATGTGTGATCTCTGAATCCCAGACCTCCTTGGTTGAGATTATTCCAGAATTTTCATTGTACTCGCATCCTCAGAGAGAAGTTCCTGAACACAGCAATCGTATCTTATGGATATGTGCTCCATACGTAATGTCATAGCCTAACATAATATAAAGCCATGTATGTATAATCAAATTATGTTTGTAAATTTATTCTTATAAAAATAAACAAATAAAAATACTGCCTTAGCATAAGTAACATTTAAATACTATATTAATGTATTGTCTGATATGTAAATGCTGGTAAAGTTAAAGAAAAGAATATTCTTCAGATCCTTGAGCAAAATTCTTGGCAGAACAGCCCACAAACACAGGTAATTTCAAGACCTACAACTGCATGTCAGTGACTCAACTTTACTATCAGGATTGTCATTATAATATACCTTATAACAAGCAAAAGATATGTTAGACATTGGGAATAAAGATTAAGAATTAACCATGCACAGAAAGTTAAGATTTCCTATTAAATATATGTTGTTAGGAAAAAAATGTGGAAGAAAACATTTATTGACTTAGTGACTTTTATCTCTATGGAAATAACTATGGGACTAGAACACTTTTTAATATAATACATTTATTGATGTTTTATGTATTTCATATATTATTTTCAGTAAAATTTAGACATATTCCCATTTCCCTTCCTCCTATCCTGCCCCAGTTCATGCATTCTGCCATACGTATCCTGCATCTTTCTCTCAGTCTTTTAAAAGTTTTAGTCTGTAGAGCTTTATTGTTTTGGGTGGAATTTAACTGTATCAATCAGTTCTTTGACCCAATCCTTATGTTCTCTCCCATTTGTATTGCTCCAAAACATCATATATGTACCAGAATTATGCCCTCCAGGAATAAACCGTATGTTAACTATAAAATATGTTTAGGAATTCACATTTTTTCCCTTTAATTTTATATTACTCTAAAATATGAATACATACCTTCCACTCATATATGTTAATTATCATGTCTGAAATTAAGTGGTAAGTTAGTTCTAGGAACCATTAAGAAAGTCACATTATAATAGCACAGTTGCTTTCAGATAAAAAGAAATATAACAATAACATTCCTCAACTTCTCTTTCAATTGGGGAATTGTGTGCTAACATCACTAGTGAGGGATACCATTCCCCAGTTGTTTCGGGGGGACTGTGTTACTTCACTTAGCATAATGGCTTCAAGTTCCATCCATTTTACCTGCAAAGTTCATGATGTCATCTTTCTTTACCACTGCATTTTGTAGATGAATGAACCTCTCTCTCTCTCTCTCTCTCTCTCTCTCTCTCTCTCTCTCTGTGTGTGTGTGTGTGTTTATCTATTTTGCTAAGACCATAATTAAAATAAAAACTCCTGTACTTACACTACTTTCTGGGACCTTACAATGTGTTAGGGAAGATCCTAGGGACAGATCATTATAGCTCTACAAAATCCCAGAGATGGCTGCTGTGCAAACCTTTCAAGTTCCTGTAGACGTGGGAGTTCTCACTCCTTGGAAGATAAAGTCAGTGAAATTCCTCAGATGTGTTTTTGTTTTCCTCAGATGCTTTTTATTTTGAGTGACAGAAAACTTATATATAAGAGCTTTAAGTGGGCATGTTGGCATATGTCCATAATCTTAGCATGAGGGAAATAGAGTCAGAAGGCTCTAGAGTTGAGAGTCATTCTCAGCTAGAGTGGAAGCTAATCTGAGCTACATGAAACATTGTGTCAAATACTTCATGTGAGAGGGGCTTTTGCTATGAAGTATTTCATGGACAACACCACACCTCAGGCTGAAGAGAATTGGAAATGGATCACTGTCAATCATTCTTAGTGAAGATTGCTCACTTCTGTCTTTTGGTCACTTTGCCAGAGATTATAGCCATTAACACTTGCAGTGTTTTATATCTTCCACCTTTAAACACTGATAAAAGTCTGCTTCAGTCAACTATCCACATTATAAAGTCACGAGGCCAAATTTTTTCTACAGTGATAAGGTGATATTTAATTTTAATTTTCCACTTGACACAATCTACAATCACCTAGGAAGGGAGCGTCCAGGAAGGAGTAACTAGAGGTTTCCTGAGGGAATGTCTGTGGGGCATTACCTTGATTATGTTAACTGGGGTGGAAAGATCCACCTACTGTGGGTGGCATGTTCCCTGGTCAGAGGATCGTGGATTGTGCAAGAGTGGAGACCAGGAATGAGCTTTGGCTTACTTGAATTCACTCCCTGTTCTTTACTCCATACCATGAATGTATCCTGACCAGCTGCTTCAGTTCCTGCAATGACGGACTGTGGTCTGGAATTGGGAGCCGAATAAATCCTTTATCCCATAAGTTCCTTTGGTCAGGGTGTTTTGTCACAGCCACAAGACAGGAAACTTAGTTTGGCAGGCACCCATTTATTTCAGTGCCAGGACAAACATGAGAATTATGTGGAAGGATTACTTAGAAACTGGCAGTATCTACCAGAGAATATTTTTATAATTTGAAAAGTGTTGAATCTTCCAAGATGGATCATAAGATTGGATTCCTTTTTGGAAGAGTGGTTCAGGAAGCATGACCTGCAGGCTTCTGAGGATCTCAAGATTGATCCTGGCATCCATGAAGTTGAAACTCGTTTCTTAATAACCCAAAAAACCCCTAAGACATTTTTCTTTGTCTTTCTTTTTCCTTAGGATTTGCACTGATGGAGACAAGGGAGCGGTGGCAGAATCTGAAATGTGTTAATATGGATCCACGCAATGGAAGAAAGTTTAAGTTATTACTATATTCTTTAACCTTTACATAGAAAACTAAAAATGTAGCTTTCTTTAAGAATGTCCTTTAGGGCTGGAGAGATGGCCTAGCGGTTGAGAGCGCTGACTGCTCTTACAGAGGACCCGGGTTCGATCCCCAGCACCCACATGGCGGCTGAGAACCGTCTGAAACTCCAACTCCAGGAGAACTCCAGTTCCAGGGGAATCCGACACCCTCTTCTGACCTCCGCGGCATTGCACGACACGGGTGCACAAACCTACATGCAGACAGCACACTCATCCACATACAAAAATAAATAAAATTAAAAAAAGAATGTCCTTTATTAAACACTAAACATTTGTATGTTTATTTAATTTCCTTCCCATATAATATCCTTTGAAAACTATGTGCCAAAATAGTTGTGTCATAGTGTTTTTGCTCTCGCCAAAGAATAAGTCTGTTTAAAAAAAATAGTTCTACAATTGTTTGAGCTGCAAGATCAATTAACTGTTATTTTTTTCATGAAATACTACTTTTATTTGGAAGAATAATTTATGCACCATTTATGGCTTTTGTTTCCAAACTGGATAATTATTTTATACAAAATAACTAATAGTATTTGTTGTTAATGGTAAAATCTGAGCTTTTTGAGAAATCTAAGAACTTTGGAAGTCATCTGTGCTCCTCTGTGAACCTGATGATTTCCTAGTACTTGAAGATGCTTCTGAAGAGATTTACAGACATTAATAAATATGATTTAAAAATATATACTTAATGTCTTATCCTTTGGAAGACTGAACCCAATATTTTCTAATGATCTATTCATGATGCTATAGAGATCATGCCTAGATAAAAGATCCACTCAAGAATCACCAATGAATTTTAATATAGCAAAATCTGAAGAATTCATTGGTATGTCATCAGGTTTAATGCTTCAAATATTCTGAGAAATTATTCCTTGTTCAGTTTTCATGAATATTCAAATAATAATATGAAAAATCCTTCCAAAGCCTTTTCTTTCTTTTTTTTAATGCAATACTTTTATTGATGTTTTGTATATTTCATACATCATTTTCAGTTCAATTTAGACATATTCTCCTTTCTCTCCCTGTCCCCTCACCCCAGTTCTGCCACATATGTCCTGCATCTTTCTCTCAGTCTATTTAAAGCTTTTTTTCTGTAGAGGTTTATTGCTTTGGGCAGAATTTAGCTGTATCAATCCATTCTTTGACCCAGTCCTTATGTTGTTGTTGTTTGCTCTCATTTGTGTTGCTCCAAAATATGTCTATATAAATGTCATATATGTACCAGAATTATGCCCTCCAAGAGTAAACTGTATGTTAACCCCCAAATCAGTTTAGGAATTCACATTTTTCCCTTTAATTTTATATTACTCTAAAATACGAATACAAACCTTTCACCCATATACGTTAATTACCAGGTCCGAAATTAAGTGGTAAGTTAATTCTAGGGCCCATTAACAGATTCAAAATATAACAGCACGGTTGCTTTCAGATAGAAAGAAATATAACAATAACATTTCTCAGCTTGCCTTTCAGTTAGGGGATTTTGTGTTAGAATCAACAAATGAAGGAAACCATTCCCCATTTGTTTTTTGGTGATTGTGTTACTTCACTTAGCATAATGGCTTCGAGATCCATCCATTTGCCTGAAAGTTCATGATGTCATCTTTCTTTATCTCTGAATAGTACTCCATTGTGTAGATGTACCACATTTTTGTCATCCACTCATCAGTAGAGGGGCATTTGTGTTGGTTCCAGCTCTTCACTATTGTGAAGAGAGCTGCAATAAACATGGATGCCCATGTATCTTTGCAGTAGGATGAGTCTTTTGGGTATATACCCAGGAGTGGTATGTCTGGGTCAGGTGGTAGGCTCATTTTCAGTCTTTTCAGAGTTCTCCACACTGCTTCCCATAATGGTTGTACAAGTTTACATTCCCACCAGCAGTGGATGAGTGTTCCCCTCTCCCCACAACCTCTCCAGCATTTGATGTTTTTTGTTTTCTTGATCTTAGCCAGTCTTATCAGAATGAGATGATTTAGAGTAGTTTTAATTTGCATTTCCTTAATTATTAACTATGTTAAACACTTTTAAAGATGTTTCTCAGTCATCTTTGCTTCTTCATTTGTGAAGTCTCTCTTCATCTCTTTACTCCATCTTTTGAGTGAGTCATTTGTTTTCTTACTTCTTTGTTTTTTGAGTAGTTTATATATGCTGGATGGCAATGCTCTAGATGTATCACTGGTGAAGGTTTCCTCCCACTCTGTGGGTTTTCTCTTCACTTCCTGGATTGTTTCCTTCACTGTAAAGAAGCTTTTGAGTTTGATGAGGTCCCACTTGTCAGCTGTTGACCTTATTTCTTGTGCAGCTGCTGTTTGATTTAGAAAGTCTTTTCTTATTCTTATGTCCTGTAGATTGCTACCAACATTTTCTTCTATCTCCTTCAGAGTTTTGGGTTTCATGCTGAGATTTTTGATCCACTTGGAGGTGACTTTTGTATTGGGTGAGAGGTACAAGATTAATTTTGTTCTTCTACAAAAAACCAGGATCATGTGCTGAAGATGCTATCTTTCCTCCAATGAGTTTTTTTGGCCCATTTATCTATTATGAAGTGGCTGAAATTTTATGAGCTCAAATTTGTATCTTTAATTTTGTTCCACTGTTCAACAGGTCTGTTTTTCTGCCAGTATCAGGCTGTCTTTACGACTATAGCCAGGTAATGAAGCTTAAAGTCTGGTAAGGTGATTCCCCCTATATTGCATTTTTCACTCAGCTTTAGCTATTCATTTGTTTTTCCATATGAATTTGAGGATTTTTTTTTCCAAGTCTGTAAAACAACTCTTGGGGATTTTAATTTAGATTGCATTGAATCTGTATATTAATTTGGGGAGAATGGACATTTTTACTGTATTAATTTTTCCAATCCATGAGCATGGGGGGATTTTCCATCCTTTGAACTCATCTTCAATCTCCTCCTTCAGGGGTTTAAAATTTTTGTTTTAGAGCTCTTTGATATTCTTGGTTAGGAATGTTCCCAGGTTTTTTTTTGAGGCTATTGTGAGTGGGAAGGTCTTATAGTCCTTCTCCAGTTGCTTGTTGTTGGTGTAAAGAAAGGCTACTGATTTTTCTAGGTTAATTTTGTACCATGCCATTTTACTGAAACTCTTAGTCATTTCTAGGAGTTTTCTGCTGGAGTTTTTAGCATCCCTCAGGTGAACTATCATATCATTTGTAAAACAGGATAGTTTGACTTCCTCTTTTCTGATTAGTATTCCTTTAATTTCCCTTTCTTATCTTATCGCCCTAGCAAGTGTTCTAAGCACTATATTGAAGATGAGTGGCTATAGGGGGCAGCCTTGCCAGATTCCTGCTTTTAATAGGAATGCTTCTAATTTTTCTCCATTTAGGATGATATTGGCTGTGGTTTTGTTGTATATGGCTTTGATTATATTGAAGAATGTTCCCTCTAGTCCAATTCCCTCTAGAACTTTAAACATGAAGGGATACTGGTTCTTGTCAAAGGCATTTTCTGCATCAATAGAGATGATTGTGTGATTTTTGTCTTTCAGTCCATTTATGTGTTTTATGATTTATGTATGTTGAACCATCCCTGCTTCTCTGGTATGAATCAGACTTGATTATTATGGATGATCATTTTGATGTGAGTCTATATACCATTTGCAAGTATTTTGTTGAGAAGTTTTACATCTACGCTCATTAATGAGATGGGTTTATAGCTTTCTTTCTTGGTTGTGTCTTTGCCTAGTTTTGGTATTAGAGTGATGCTGGCTTCATAGAAGGAATTTGGGAGCTTTTCCTCTGTATCCTTCTGAATAGTTTGAGGAGTAATGGTTGTAAGACCTCTTTAAATGCTTTATAGAATTGTGCTGTGAAACCATCTGGGCCTGGGCTTTTTTTTTAGCTGGGAGTTTTTTTTATTACATCTCCAATTTCCTCAAATATTATGGGTCCCTTTAAGCTACAGGGAGACCCTGTCTCAAAAAGGCAAAAAAAAAAAAAAAAAAAAAAAGACTGTTCTTTGAAGGTCCATGTCTTGGTTTCTTTCCAGGGAGATCTCCTTTTATGCATCTTCTATAGGACTGCTAGAGGTCAGCGTGGATTTATTGTGTGCTTTTCCCATGTTGTTATTTTTTTTTGTTGTTGCAGGTTTGGCATGTGGGTTTAATTTTTTTGTTTGGATTCTGGTGCTGATCTCAAATGTTAATATGGGGAAATGGGTGGTCACTCACTGTGCTTCCTCTATTTTGGTTGTGCAGCCTAGAATCACTAACACTGCACCCACTGGATTGCCTGCCCCACAACTCCACCAGCTTACTGGATCATCTGCACCACAATCTATTGGGGGGGGTTGCTCCCTTGTATTGCACATTGGCCTCCTGAGCATAACTGGGTGACTCTGCCTATGCCTATCATGCAGGAGAAGGGGTGTGGTGTTCCGTCCCTGAGGCCCAGGCTACTAGTGCTGGTGCTGGCTCCCTGTGCTTCCCAGCCCACCTGAGCTGGTACTAGAACATTAGAAACGGAAAAGCCCAAGATGGCAGATTACATCTTTCAAAATAAATTTCCACTGAAACAAACACTTGAATGGACCCACAAGATCAAATATGGGAGAAAAATAAAATGGAAGTGTTTATAAAATTCATCATAAGTGTTGGAAACACTCTAAACTTTAAGGTAACTTAGTGAGGAACAGAAATAGACCAATGAGAAAATATTAGCAACTCAAGAAAAATCCTAAATAGTCATAAATCTCTGAACACATTTATTTGATAATGCTGGCAAATCTAGGCATCATAAAGCACTTTGAGGTAACATGTATTTAAATACTGCATTAATTATTTTATGAAAAATGAGTCCTAGAAACATGCACCTAGAGATTAATATGTGTATATAGATGCAGATATAAAAAGAACTTAAAATTACATGACATTGGAATGTGTAATGTTTTTTCAATAAATTCATGTCATGTTGCACAGTATCATTTAGTGATCTTAAATACGGAAAACTATGTTAGCTATTAAATCCTATTAATATTTGATAAACAAGCCCTGATCCCAACATATACATGCATAGAAATGTCTTATAGCATCCATAAATACTTACAGTTTCTAAATTTTAAAAAATAGATGAATCAGACTCCATAAAAAAAATCAAAGATAGAAAGTACCAAGAAATAAGGATTATAAGTAAAACTAAAATGAACTTCTTAACTGAGGATTTCTTCAGCATCTCAGATGAATACTAATTTATCTATTTATATCATGCCACTATAGCAGAAACAAGATGAGTCAATTTGAAAAAAAAATAATCAAAGGCCCTGAATCTGAAGTTCTCTGAAAAATTTAAGAACATTCTAAATGTTTTAAAAACTTATGAAGAGATATTTAATTTACCTAGTAAATGGATGAATAGTGTAAGTCCTGATAAAACATTACTGGTTAAAGAAGGTGTGTATATGTGTGTGTGTGTGTGTGTGTGTGTGTGTGTGTGTTAGTATCTAGCAAGGTCATAGCAAAATTAGTGTGATCATTATAAAAATCTTTTTGTCTACTCAATTTTAAAATGAATATATCTTATGGCTTAGAAATTTAAATTTTATCAAATTTATTATAAGATGTACATATATATGTGGGTAACATGTATTTGATAGATTGTATATTATAGTTTGGCATAGAATGAATTATAAGATATAAGAATATAAATTTATAAGAATGAATAAATTATGGCATATCTATATTATGGAATATTATATTTGAGTTAGACATAATAAAAGTTGGATTCCCTTGCAGCCTTGAATACTTCCAATCTAACTACCCTCAATCCCCCCCCCTTGCTGGTCTTGGGCTCAGACCAGCTACTTCTTTTTTGCCTCAGATCTAAGAACTACCTTCCTAACCCAGACTAGCTTCATCCTCTAGTGAAGTTTGTTCGAATCTCTACAGCCCGTCCTCTTCCCCACCTTCCCCTGGACTTCTGATCTATCTGACACAGCCTGGCTTTCCTACCACCCTGGTGAGTCAGATCCCACCGACTGTGTCTTGATTCCTCTGCCATCTGAGCACCTCCAATCCCCCATCTCCATTCTAGCTTTGGGCCCAAGCCCAATCCTGTTCTTCTACCTCAGATCCCTGGACTCCCCTCTTAGACCTGCCCACTGCATCCTGATCCTTTGTACCCAGACTAGTTCAATTCTCCATCTTCCTTTGTTAGATTCTTTACATGCATCTTGTCCTTGCCTCCCTTCCTGATCTGCCTACCGCTATCCCACCAAGTACACCTACCAGCCTACTACCCTGCAAGAACCAACTAACTTTACATACTTGAGTGAAAAGTGACCACACTATATAAAAAATATAAACAGAAACAATACTTATTTAAACAAAGACACAAAAGTAGTAACAAAAAAAAAAATCCATATGCCCAAATGACAATGCAAAACTACATTGACCAGATCATCAGGAGGATTAGAGAAGAATAAAACTTCCCTATGAAAGGCATACCTATACATATTCAGGAAGCACAAAGAACACCAATTAGACAGGGCCAGAGCAAAAATTCCCCACAGCATATCATAGTAAAAATATTAAATGCACAGAGCAAGGAGAGGGTCCTGGTGTAGTAACATGCTCCTTGTAAGATAGATGCAACCCCTTCCTGCTAAGGGAAAGGAAGTGTCAGCCACCTGCTGCCACTTGGCTAAGCTGGCACCTTGGTACAAGTTGCCAGATGGCTACTTTCATAGCCTGACCTGAGTGACTACTGTATTTCTCAGGTCCTCAGCCTTGGGTTGGGGGAATGCAAACCCATCTGGCCAGGACTATTCCACCTACTTGGGGGTGACAATTCTCCAGATAGGCTGATGGCTGATCTTGAGCCTACACTGCTGGCAATTCACTCCACAGGTGGGTAACCTGTTTGGCCTCTGTCCAACCCTACGTTAACACCAGGCTGGTGGTCTGATGGACCCCAGTCCAGCCCCTACCACATGACACTTGAAATTCAGGTAGGCTCCAACCTGTACACATATAAAGTAATGGATTCAGGAATCATGCTTTGATGGTAATGAAGAATCTACTTTATGGTATGCTGCAGATCAATTTTATAGGCAGAATGACATCATCTCTCAGGGCCAATCCCATACCCCTGTACCATGTCCCCTGTATACATCACCCACTACCTCTCCACCCAGCATCATGGGGTCATAATCTGCTATCTCATGGGATGGAGGCCGGGGAGCCTCATGACTCCCACCTTATGCCCCCTGGGAGATGCTAGCTGAAAAGCTAGTCCCTAACTCAAACTAGATCTTCTCACATACTGAAAGTTGCTAGAGAAAACAAGAAATTTCCGGGTGTGGTGGCGCACGCCTTTACTCCTAGCACTTGGGAGGTAGAGGCAGGGGGATCTTTGTGAGTTCAAGGCCAGCCTGGTCTACAAAGTGAGTTCCAGGACAGCTGGGGCTACTGTCTCAAAAAGACCAAAAAAAAAAAAAAAAAGAAAAGAAAACAAGAAATTACACATATAGGAAAGCATGTCAGAATTACAAACAACTTTTCAATGCAAACTATGAAAATCAGAAGAGCCTGGACCAAAGTATTTGCAGTTCTTAATGAGCATGGATGCCAACCCTGACTACTTTATCCACCAAAACTATCTATCAATCAAAAGGGAAAGGGAAATATTCTATGACATGAGTAGGCTGAAAGAATTCATGTCCATAAAACCAGCCCTACAGAGAATACTCAAAGCAACACATAGGAGCAAAGATAGGAATTAGTATACCCATGAGGTTACAGGAAGGAAACAAAGGAAGGTATAAAAGTAGAAACACAAAATAGGGCCAATAACACAAACAAGTTAAAATGAGAGTAACCAATTTTATATACCTTTCAATAATAAGTAACTGGAAATAACTATGGCTTCAACTTCACAGTAAACAGACACATGCTAGTGGAATGAATTAAGAAAGATAATCGACTTAAAGTCATAGGGATCAAAACAAATACACATCCATACACACGTGCACGTGCACACAAATATGCAAGAATACATATACATATGTACAAAGGATAAAAGGTTGTGAGACCAATCTGTGGGAAGAAAGTTACATATTATCTTATACTCAATGAGAAAAAATCATTTCCACAATTAAGGTTGGGTTTAAGTTTCCACAGAAGTCTGTCTCCTGAGCAAGGGAAGCAAATTTGCACCTTTGAAAAAGACAATCAAGAAGAATCACTGCTCCAGGGCAAGAGTGCTGGAGAGTACTTTAGGGCTTCCCCAGCTACACACAGAATACTGTGAAGCCAGCCCTTCCCCCACCCGCCTTCGCTGTCTCCACTGTTTCAGGAGCAGGAGAGGGCACAGAACAACAAGCCTTGGACTATATTAACCAGAGTATTTACAAACAGCTACAAACTGTAAAGATAACAGCTTCATTTTGCTTTTGGTCTTTTCAAGGCAGGGCCTCCCTACAGTCCCAGTTGGCCTAGAGCTCACTATACAGACCAGGCTGTCCTTGAACTCACAGAGACCCACCTGTCCTGGCTTCCCTAGTGCTAGGATTAAAGGTGTGCACTACCACAGCCTACTCCACAAGCCTAGAATTTACAGGCTCAATTTGCCTCACAGAAGACTGGCCTCTAGAACGAGATCCTACAGGAAGTTTAGCAGACAGAAAGAAAACCCAAGCCGAATTAACCACTGCAAAGACATTTTTTACAGAAAAAGGTTTCAAGGAGAACCTTTAAAACACACTTAAAATGTAGCTGGCTTTTCACAAACTTCCATGCAAGCCGATGTTGGCAGGCCAATTCCTAGGTAGGGAGTTGCCTCCACAACCCAAGCCAGCCTAGAACTGCTCTAATGTGCTCCTCAATAGAAGGCTTGTAGTAAATGCCTTGAGCTTGCTCCACAGGCATGCCTGCCCTCCCTGCCTCTGTCTCTGCCCCCATGACCTTTGCCACCTAAACTGTGGCAAGAAGGTTGAAGCCTGGGCTTCCCTTCTGGGCTGAAATTGAGGCTGCGGGGTAGATTCCAAGCCCACTGAAAAAGCCTCTAGAAGGCAAGTGGATGGGAGAGGAAGGACCCCTCTCTTACCCCTCTCTGAATACCCATAACCTGGGAAGGCTGGAGAAGCAACAGATGCCCCCAATCCAAGGAAGCCAAAACAGTACTTAGGGGCTCCATAAAGGCGCCCTGCTTGAGAGGGTGAAAACACACGACAGTGCAGGTCTCCCAAAGCCTATCAGAGAAAGGGTCTCTGGCGCACAGGCCAAGTCCCCATCAGTGCCATCCACAGGCATACCAGCAGAGTCAACATGATAATTCCCTCTGCCTCCCTCCTAAGTCTGTGCCTTCAATGATTCAGAGCTGCTAAACTGCCTCCATGCCACATCTTGAAACACAGCAGCTACAGCAAACCACGGCACACAGTCAACTAATACATGCCATACATCACAAAATAATTCCTCCTGAAACACAGCTTCCTTAAAAGTATCATTTCCCATCTTGCAGATAGTGTAGCTTACCAAACTGGTCTCCATGCCCCACATTTGATGTGCCAGATGTAGGAAGTTTTCTTTGTAATGAACAGGTACCACACAGCCCTGCTAAGGGAAGGGGAACACAGTACCTGCTTACAGCCACTGTAGGGAGCTGGCCTCTCGGCATGGAGACCAGCCAGCCACTTCTGTAGCCTGGGCTGAGAGGTACTTCCACCTCAGGCCCTTATCCTGGGACGAGACAACGTTTCCACTCTTAGCCATGACATCCCCCCTGCTCAGAGACTGCTGACCCCTGGACAGGAATGTCAGGCTGATGGCTGTTGGCCTATCTTCTGCCTATGTCCACTCACGACACCAGCTATCCAGGATGGTGGTCTGCACTGGGACCTCTTTCCAACCCACTGGCCACCCGAATGAAACGCAGGGCTGCTTTGGCCTGTATGCATGCAAAAATTAAAAAAAAAAAAAGATGGCTGGGAATTCTGTAATGATGTTAATGGGAATTCAATTTATTGCTTGCTACAGTCTGCTTTTATAAACCAAATGATGTCAGCTCCCAGAGCCAATCACAGTCCCCCCCCCCAATTCTGTTCCACTGCACATCGTTGCCCCATCCAGCATCCGCACGTAGGCCATGCTGTTTGCTCCTCCTTGGGGTGGGGTCAAAGGAATCTCCTGACTCCCATCCACATGGTGCCCTGAGGGGTGTTAGCTGAGAACTAGCCCCCAATTCAAACTGGATCTTCCTACAGGTAACCTATGAACTTTTTGTTTATTGTTTTTTGTTTATTGCTATTGGTGTTAATTATAAGCTGCAACTTTTAATTGAGAATGTAAACAACCAAAAATATATGTTCTGTTTTGTTTTGAAATAAAATAAATAAACAAATAAAAAATACAAACACTTAAAAAAACCATAAACACCATTAAATTTGAAAATAAGAAATAAATGGATGAATTTCTAAATTCATGTAAACCATGAATTAGACTAAGAAGAGATCAATAGCTTAAACATACCCATAGCAAGTAAGGAGATTAGAACAATAATACAAAACCTTACTAAAAAAATAGCCAAGGCCCAGATGGATTCACAGCAGAATTCTACTGGACATTCAATAATGATCCATGGCCAAAACTTCTTTAATTATTCAAAAAGATAGAAACAAAGGCTGAACTCCCAAACTTCTCCTATGAATCCAGTATCACTCTGTTAGCAAAACCAAGACACAGCAAAAGAGCAAACTATATAGCCCATATCCTTAATTGGCAGAGACACAAAAATTCTCAACAAAATACAAATAGCATACAGACACATATCAAAAAAGATCATTTCCTCATGATCAATCTGTTTTATGCCAGAGATGCAACCATGATTTAATATACACAAGACAATAATAATAATAAATCATATAAATAGATATAAAACAAGAATCACATGTTCATTTCAATTGATGCAAAAAAGGCCTTTGGCAAAACCCAACATATATTCATGTTAAATGTCCTAGAGAGAATTTGACTGGAGGGAACATACCTCAACAGAATTAACTCTATATACAACAAACACACAGCCAACATCATTCTAAATGGAGAAAACCTGGGGGCATTCCTATTAAAATTATGACTAAGACAAGGCTGCCCACTATCTCTATTCCTTTTCTTTCTTCTTCTTTTTTTTTTCAATACAGGGTCTCCCTATAGCCCCAGCTGTCCTGGAATTCACTCTGTAGACCAGGCTGGCCTTGAACTCACAAAGATCTGCCTGCCTCTGCCTCTGCCTCCCGAGTGCTAGGATTAAAGGCATGTGCCACCACACCCGGCTTCCTTTTCAATACAGTGCTTGATACTCTTCCTATGGCAATAAGACAAGAGAGGGAGATTAAAGGACTATTAATTAGAAAAAAAATTAATGGGGCTGGAGAGATGGCCTAGCAGTTAAGAGCGCTGACTGCTCTTGCAGAGGACCCGGGTTTGATTCCCAGCACTCACATGACGGCTGAGAATGGTCTTTAACTCCAGTTCCAGGGGAATCTGACTGACACCCTCTTCTGACCTCCATGGCGTTGCACAACATGGATACACAAACCTACATGCAGACAGCACATTCATACACATAAAAAATAAATAAAATTTGATATAAAAAATTAAAAAAATAAATAAAATTTGAAAAAAAGAAAGAAAATTTAAAATCATCACCATTTGCATATGATATGACATGTTTTGTAAGAAATTCCAAAAATTCAACCACAAAATGACTATAAATGATTAATAATTTCAGTACTGTGGCAAGTTATGAAAGCAACTTGCAAAAATCCGTAGCTTATCTATATACCAATAACAAGCAATCAGAAAAAGCATTCAAGGAAATCTTCCCATTCACAATGGGAAGAAAAATAAAATATCTAGGAATAAAACTAACCAAAGACATTAATGATCTCTTAAACTTAGGGCAGATGGCTTATGCATGTGAAATTTTATACTTACAAGCACTCTAATGGAACTGTAATATTACCCTGTTTCTTTTTTTTAATTTATTTATTTATATATTTTTATCAAATCTAGACCTGTGTCCCTCCCCATCCCCCCACCCCACCAGAGCTCATGCATTCTGTCAAACATGCTTTTCATCTCTTTCTCAGTCTTTCTCAATATTCTCCATGTGGAAGTTGACTGTTTTGAGCAGAAGTTCACTGTTTCAGTCAGTTCTTTGATGCAGTCCTTTCTGTTGTTATTGTTGTTTCCAACATGCATCACTCCCAACTGCTTTGGACAAAAGCTCAAGGGGCCATGCACAGGAAATACTTACAACTAGGTAATTGGCAGTAGCATCCACAGATGAGGGATACCATTCGTTGTTTGTTTTTCTGGGACTGTGTTACTTCACTCAGCATGATGTCCTCTAGCTCCAGCCATTTTCCTGCAAAGCTCATGATGTCGTCTTTCTTTATTGCTGCATAGAACTCCATTGTGTAGATGTACCACATTTTCTCTATCCACTCATCAGTTGAGGGGCATTTGGGTTGGTTTCAGCTCCTTGCTATTGTGAAGAGAGCTGAAGTAAAGATGGCTGTGCAGGTATCTCTGCAGTGGGGTGAGCCTTGGGGGTACATGCCTAGGAGTGGTATGGCTGGGTCGGGTGGCAAGTTCATTCCAAGTCTTCCAACGGTTCTCCACACTGCTTTCCATAGTGACTGCATGAGTTTACATTCCCACCAGCAGTGGATGAGTGTTCCCCTTTCCCCACAACCTCTCCAGCACTTGGTATCATTTGTTTTCTTGACCCTAGCCTGTCTTATTGGAGTAAGATGATGTCTTAAAGTGGTTTTGATTTGCATTTCCTTAATGATTAGTGATGTTGAACACTTCTTAAGGTGTTTCTCAGCCACCTCTAATTCCTCACTTGTGAAGTCTCTGTTCAGCTCTTTGCTCCATCTATTGAGTAGGTTTTTTGTTTTCTTTCTTCTTTGTTGAGTAGTTTATATATTCTGGAAATCAATGCTTTGTCAGATGTTTCTGCTGCGAAGGTTTCCTCCCACTTTGTGTGTTTCCTCCCACTCTGTGGGCTTTCTCTTCACTTCCTTGATTGTTTCTTTTGATGTACAGAAGCTTTTGAGTTTAATGAGGTCCCACGTGTCAATTGTTGACCTAAATCAGTTGCAGCTGCTGTCTGATTTAGGCAGTCTTTTCCTATGCCTATGTCTTGTAGTCTGCTGCCAACTTTTTCTTTTATCACCTTCAGAGTTTGGGGTTTCACGTTGAAGTCTTTGAACCATCTGGAGTTGACTTTTGTACAGGGTGAGAGGTAGGGGTTTAATTTCATTATTCTACAAGTGGTGATCCAGTTTTGCCAATACCACTTGCTGAAGTGTCTTTTCTCCATTGTGTCTTCTTGGCCTCCTTGTCAAATATGAGATGGCTGAAATTGTATGTGCTCAGATTTGGATCTTCAGTTTTGTTCCGTTGGTCAACAGGTCTGTATTCGTGCCAGTACCAGGCTGTTTTTATGACCTGTTTTTATAGCCCTGTATATAGTTTGAAGTCTGGTAATGATCTCTACAATGAAAATTTTAAGTCTTTAAAGAAAGTGATAGAGGAATATAACCAGGGATGGAAGGACTTACCATCCTCATGGATTAATAGAATTAATATTGGGAAAATCACTAACAATAAAAGTAATGAATAGATTCAATGCAATGTCAATCAAAATACCCATGGCATTCTTCACAGAGCTCACGAAAACCATCCTAAAATTCATATGGAATCAAGAAAGACTCTGGATAGCCAAAGCAATCTTGAGCAAAAAGAGCAATGCTGGGGGATAACTACACCAGATCTCAGATCTCAAAACAACATGCTACTGGCACAAAAACAGACACTTATATCAATGGAACACAACAGAGGACCCAAACATGAGTATGTAAAATTACAGCCAACTGATAATTAATTAAAGTTATTATTATTACAAGTTATTAAAGTTATCATTATTACAAAGGTGCCGAGAATACACAATGGAGGAAAGAGAACCTTTTCAAGAAATGGTGTTGATAAAACTGGATTTCTGCCAGGCGTGGTGGTCCACACACCTTTAATCCCAGCACTGGAGAGTCAGAGGTAGGCTGATCTCTGTGAGCTTAAAACCAGCCTGGTCTACAGAATGAGCTCCAGGCCAGCTAGAACTAAAAGGGAGACACTGTCTCAAAAAGACCAAAAAACAAAACAAAAAAAAACCCAACCCAAAACAAAACAAAACTGGACTTCAATTTCAATTGGACCCAATTTCACTCAGCACAAAAAAGTAAAATCTTTTGTCGTTTACACAATGGAATTTTATTCAGCTTTTAAAGAAAATTGAAGTTACAACATTTGCAGGTCAATGGAGGGGACTAGAAACAATCATCCTAAATGAAGTAACTCAGACTCAGAAAGACAGTCATTGCATATGCTCTTTCATATGGTATGTATATAGCTAGTAGGTGCTAGGTTTGAATCCTTACATATGTGTGTTTCAATTGGAAAAATCCATCGAGGTCAGGATATAGGTAAAAGATGATGGATTGGGAGATTTCATGGGAGAGAAGATTGAATGTAGTGACATAAAGACTGAAGAGGGAATAAACATGATGGGAAATGTAAGCAGGGCAGAGGATGGGGTATGGAGAGGGAAACTGTAGAAAATTTTAAAGTATACACATATACAATACAAAAAGATTTAAAGAGCAGGGGGCATTGCCCCTACTAGACACCATAGCCAGGCAAAGAAAATGCCCAATGTCTTTGGAACACTTTTAAGTTGAGTTCTTAAAAATCGTACTTGGTATTGTTTTCTTTGGACAGGCTTCATTGAAATGAGATACCATTGTATACTAAATTATTTGCAAATTATCTTCTTATGAAATATATTTGCTTGCAAGTATTTTCTTCCATTGAAACCCTGTTCTTCCTTTTCTGTATAGACACTATATAACTGATATAATATCATTTGTCTATGTTCTATTTGTTGTGAAAGTTTTTGGTATTATATCCAAAATATTGTAAACATCAATGTCAGAAACCCCTCTTCTACAAAATCTAAGAGTTCTCAGATTCAAGACTTCTATTTAGGTCTTTAATGTATTTAAAGGTTTTGTTTTTGTGTTTGGGGTTTTTAGCAGGCTATCCAGTGCTCTTCCTTCTTTTACATGTGGAAATTCAATGGATCAAACACTTCAATATAAAGCCTGAAACTCCAAAATTTCTAGAAGAAAACATAGGCAGTAACCTACAAGATATAGGTATAGAAAAGGACTTTCTAAATCAAACATCAGTTGCTCAGGTCAAAAATCAATAAGTGGGACCTCATTAAGGCACAAAGCTCCTGAAGAGCAAAAGAAACAACCAAGGAAGTGAAGAAAAAACCCTCTGAGTGGGAGAAAATCTTCACCTACTACACATCTGATAGAGGATTAATATCCAGATTATACAAAGAAATAAAAAAAAGACACAGTAAAATGATGGGCTATGGATCTGAATAGACAGTTCTCAAATGAAGAAATAAAATTGGCTATGAAAGTGCTCAACATGCTTGCACCAAAGGACATCTGGGTACAAATGTTTTGATCAGATAGGACTTAACATGTATGACAGAACGCATGAAGTCTGGTGGGAGGTATGGGAAGCATGGATAGGGGAGTGCATCTAAATTTGATTAAGAACTATTGTATTTAATACACAAAATCTGAGCTGGGTGTGGTGGGGGCACACCTTTAATCCTAGCACTTGGGAGGCAGAGGCAGGCGGATCTTTTTGAGTTCAAGGCCTGGTCTACAGAGTAATTTCCAGGACATCTGGGACTACAGGGAGACCCTGTCTCGAAAAGACCAGAAAAAAAAAAAAAAAAAAAAAAAAAAAGAAAATTACACTATACATTTGTACTTCTTTATAATTGTGCACAATGCAATTATCATAAGACCATTATCATATTAAATGTATATACACATATATACCAGTTCAAAACAATAAAATCCTTCTGCAAAGGTGCACAAGCAACTAGTAACAGCAGTTATCTCCAAGAATTAGTTGGTAACACTTGTATTTCATAGGAAAATGTTAGAAATATCCCAACTCTGAAAATATTTTAGTTATAATATTCTTTATTACCGTAACCATTGGCAGTTTTTTTTGCTTAAAGGAGCTTATAATTATGAGGAGGGAAACATATGATTGCTTTCACACTAAAACAAAACAAGAAATGTGTTAATGACCATATTGTATTGAAAAATTATACAAAACATTATAATATATGCACAAAATGTGAAATGTATTCATTTGGCGGTAGCCCACAGAAAGGTTTTCTATTTGAATATTCTGTATGTATTGCATTTGTGGTGCAATATATTTTATTTATAAAACTAATAGAATCAACCCTAGGAAAGGCAGGCTGAGACCACAATGACCTCATTAGAATCTCGTAAAGAATTTACAGTGCTGACTCTCATCTCTCAGCCCTGTCATAAGAGAAACACCCCCCACCAGGTCTTAGGTAGGGTAGGGGAATTCATGTGAGGAAAATCGGGGCTATGCAGGATATCTCATCAGCATTCAGGAAACGGGGAAAGAAAAGCAAGGCCTAACACAAGGATCACAGACTCTGCTTTCTAAGGCAGAATAATGTGTTTGGAGGGTTTGCGCTAGGGGATCATCAGATGGAATAGCATGTTACTAAAAATAAAAATGAAAATCGTTCACATGGTCCTTGTCAAAAGTTCTAGGATGGGTTCTGGCACTAACTAGCCATGCTTTCTTTGCAATGTTGCTTACTAGAGTAGCATATGGCTGTTTTGTTAAAACCTCATAGACACATGTCTGCTCAGATAAATTAATGTTCCCATCTCAACTGTATGATTTGGCAGGAATAACACACTCGCTAGCCAATGTGTAGACTGACCCACACGGATCCCCACTGAAGGATCTAAAGGGAAACACTACATGCTGCTGACAAGCACGGCACTTTCTTCTTAAATATTTATCAGTAATATCTGGGGACCTATGCCTAGCATCCTGTGTGATGCAGTTTTGTTAGAATTTGAAACTTGGAAATGGTACAAAATTTCTGAAGATGGACAAACCATTGTTTAGATTTATGGGGTAACTAAGGCACCACGTTACTTACCAAGAAATGAGTTTTTGTTCCAAAGGTGAGATGTGGGTAACATACATGTAGATGGCAGACACTGACATATAAACCCCCTTCTAATGGTCCAGTGAAGTAGAAGGTTTGGAAGACTTCTTAGGTTGTATTATTAGAAAACAAACTTGGCTCGTTTGTTGTTGTTGTTCTTGTTTGTTGCTTGAAAGGATCTCCCTATTCCCAGTCCATCTGGAGGTTAATGATGATGTGGACTAGGGTGGCCTCCATCTCACAGAGATCCAACCTACCTCTGCCTTTCAAGGGCTGAGATTAAAGGCCTGCAATAGCATGCCTGGTGTATATAACATGTCTTATGTTAAGATATTCTTGTCCTGTTTGACTCCCTCCACTGTTCTTCCAATCTCTTCAACCATTTTTTTAACATTTTGTTTTCTTGGTCTTTTCGAGGGTCTCCCTGTAGCCCCAGATGTCCTGGAACTTACTCTGTGACCAGGCTGGCCTTGAACTCACAAAGATCTGCCTGCCTCTGCCTCCCAAGTGCTAGGATTAAAGGTGTGTGCCACCACGCCCGGCTCTTCAACCATTTTTGTCACCCCACACAGTTTCATGCACGTGCTACTCCTTTACTGGAGGGAATATCAAGAAATTCCAATGTTTTGGCTCCACTGTACATGCCAAGAACTATAGGACTACATGCATTTACCATGGATGTTGTGTAAATTAAGATATATAATTGCATTTGAAGTGGAACTGACATTTTTTTATTTCAAATCTCAGCACAGCTGGGTGTGGTGGCACATGCCTTTAATCCCAGCACTCAGGAGACAGAGGCAGGTGGATCTCTCTGAGTCCAAGGCAAGCCTGGTCTTCCACAGTGAGGGCCAGGCCAGCCGAGGCTACAGGGAGACCCTGTCTAAAACATATAGAAAACAAAAACAAGAACAAAAGCCAATCAAACCTCAGCAAGTGTAGCCAGCCACAGGCTAGCACAGCGGGCAAGTGGGCATTCCAGTCACATAGAATATGAGTTCAAGTTCTCTCTCCTTGCCACAGATATTAGCATCTAGGATTGTCACTATTCTCTGAGCCTTTCCTCATCTGTAAACAAAAAAAGTAAGTGTCAAGGTTATATAATGTAATGAGGGAGTGGCCATCAAAATGCCTGCATAATTCAAAGACAGAGAGGAGCCCAGAGGTATACAGAGAGCCTTGGTGGGTGGGGTCCTGAGATGCATCTGAGCTGGGAAAGCCAGTAGCTATTCAGGATTCTCTACATTAAAGAATGGCTGCCCTTATATTTGTTTAATATGAACATTAAGGATTTGGATGTGGTCCTAAGGTTGCCCAGATAAATTCTTTAAGAAAGGCTGTTCATGAAAAATATAACACTTCCTAGGAACTACAGAGTTCAATCAGCTATATTTTCTGAAATCAAGTTTGACAATGTCTTCAATATCAGTTGTGTGTCTTACCAGCCATTTTGGTAACAGCTAAGGCATTGCTTCTCAGTTAACGGCCACATTTTAAACTAGTTTCTGATTTTTCTTTTAGAACTGCAACAAAAACACACCTCTTTATCTCCATCTCTGACTCTGCCTCTGGCTCTTTCAGTCCCTGCCACCCCTTGAGCTTCATACAGTTTCTTGATTTCATGTGATAAAATAAAGTCTTGGTGGTATTCTATGGTTGTTGATAGCAATGTGGTTCTAGAATGTTCCTTCTGTACTATTTTTCTTGGGCTAACATTTAAGGGAAAATGAATCTGTTTGGAACTGCAAAAATTCTTACATGTACTGGGTATGGTGGCTTATGCCTGTAATCTTAGCAATTAGGAGGCTGCAGTAGGAAGATCACCATGAATTCGAGGTCAGCCTGGGTTAGGGTAAATTTCAGACCAACTTTGGCTAAATTGAGAGCCTGAGAAACAAAAATAAAATAATGAAAAAGTAAAATATCAAAATGCCAGATGTTGTTGGGAGTGTTAAACAATCTTTTGTTTTATTAATGATTTAATCTTTGAAAGATGAAGCCTGTGACAAATATGGCATTATGACACTACTTCAAAGCTTCCAAAACTGCAGGAACAGCAGAATCAATGATTCAACTCATGTGATTTTAGCTTCATTTTACAAGGACTAAATACAAAAACAAACTTAGAAGATGAAACATTTGGACTGATTTGTCAATTAAAATGCCAGAACTTTCATTATATTGCCAATTTAATTTTCAGAATTTCTTTGCACTTTGGAAATTTAACAATTGATTCATAGTGTCGTAATTGGAGTTTTGTGCTGTAGGCAGTGTTAAACTTGATTGCTCTGCTGTCACTCAGACCCATTTCACGACCTCTGGTGTGGTCTATCAGGCAATATGTCTCCAAATAATTTGAAATGGGATTTAGCAAAGATTATGGACGCCCAGTCTAGGATTCAGTGAAGTCTTGAATGAGTATAACTCAGGGGCTCTCTTGTCCTGATCAATCCCCATCCTTAAAGCAGAGGGCCTTCTGGGACAGAACAGAAAAGGGGGGTAGCAATATTCCTGTAAAGACTTGAGACATTCTTTTTAAAGCTTTTTTTTTTTAAATTTAATTTTATTTATTTATTTTCTATGTGTATGAATGTACTGTCTGCATGTAGGTTTGTGCATCTGTGTTGTGCAATGCCATGGAGGTCAGAAGAGGGTGTCAGATTCCCCCGAACTGGAGTTCTCCTGGAACTGGAGTTCTCCTGGAATTGGAGTTACAGATGGTTCTTGGCTGCAATGTGGGTGCTGGGGATCGAACCCGGGTCCTTCTGCAAGAGCAGTCAGCGCTCTTAACTGCTAGGCTATCTCTCCAGCCCCAACATTCTTCTACTTATACTGCAGTTTACCTGAGAAATTTTTACAAAACCCCAGGTAAATAAGCATAGAAAATGGGTATAGAAATCAAACATTTATTGATAGTAAGTCATAAAGGCATTTAGCTTAAAATAATTCTTTGACACACATGTAATTTCAGTGTTTATTAAGACAAAAGCAAATTTGTAAGCTAATGATGTAGATATGCATGTTTATTTTAAAAAAAGAATTAAATTTGGGCTGAATAGTTGATACTATTGAATTAACTTTTTTCAGACTTGATCGATATTTTGATTTTATAATCAATGGTGAGGAATATCTATTACAAATATGGCATAAATGTGTTTAGGACAATTTCAGGAATTGTTGGAAATTCTTTCCTAATCCAAAAGTAAACTTCCTTTAACAATTCGTTTTTATGTAACTCGAGTTAGCAACTCAACCAACAGAATTTAGTTCAATAAAATACAAAGATAAACTCTATTGACATTTAGTGTGCTGAAGAGTGATGGTAGGAAACTCTTAAGAGTCTGTTTTTTATAACCATTGTGTTTCTATTTGAGCAGAAGACTTCTTGTGAACAGTAACAGCCCTGTGACTCACAGCATGCACTGGGTGTGACTCTGAGCTGAAGTGTTCTAGGCCTGGTCATGTGGCTTGCTCAGAACAAAGTACAAATGATGTATTCTCAGCTCCATGGCACATAATAAAACTGGCAAGTGTGCCAGAAACACCTCATTATTCTTGAGTTGGGTTTTCATAAAATATTTTCATTATTACTTTTATTCTTATGTATATGAATATATTTCCTGCATGTTTGTAAATGCACCCATGTCATGCAATGCCCATGGAGGTCAGAAGAGGACACTGGATCCCCTGGAACTGGAGTCCTGTGAACTGAACCTGGGTACTCTGCAAGAGTAGTCAGCACTCTTAACCACTAAACCACCTCTCCAGCCCCCGTGAGTTGGATTTTAATATTTCATTTATTTGATTTTATTTTTTACGTGTGTGACCGTATTGCTGGCATGTAAGTGTACCTGTGTCATGCCGTACCCACGGAAGGGAGAGGAAGACATTGGATTCCCCTGAAACTGCAGTTACAGATGGTTGTTGGCTGCCATGTGGGTGCTGGGAACTGAACCCAGATCCTCTGCAAGATCAGTCAGTGTTCTTAACTCTTGAGCCATCTCTCTAACCCCCATGAGTTGGATTTTAAATTAATTTCCCACCATTGTACTTTCAGAACCATTTTATGGCTCTTATATTTAGTCATGTGATCTCCTATGGGGTTGCAACAAACAGTTTAAGAAGCTGGACCATGGTCTATGATGTGAGTGACTCCATTTAGAGAAAACCACAATGTCCATCCTAGGGAGGCAATAGCTGAATTGCCCGCCTTCACCCCATGAGCAGGGTTCATTCTTATTCTTGGTACAGTGACCACTTCAAGAACATTTTTTTTTCTGTCTGTATAAACTGTATTTCTTTGTCTCTAATTGATTAGAAGGACTTGGGCTTGACTGTTAAGACCAATGAATTGAGAAAACAGAACTATGGGGTATTAGATCAAATTCTTTTTCACCCTCTCTTTGCTCCTGCTTCAGTCCACAAAATGGAAACCCCCACATTCCTGGGAATACTAAGAAGCAGCCCCCTGTTCTCATTATCCTTTCTCCACCGTGTACTGCAGTTCAAACCATTTTCTCTTTGATGGCAGACACCATGCTCATTAAAACAGTGCGTGTGTAAAGAGACATAGAATTAACATTGCACCATACCTCATATCCCTAGGCACACTCTTCCTGGAGCATTTCCATGTACACTCAAGACTGAGAGTTCTTGATCCTCAGATGCTACTGAGCCTGTTTATGAAGCTGCCAGATCTAAAAGAAGAGTTGATTTCTAATGTGAGACGTTCACAGAAACTGGAAATTGCATAGGGCCTGTGTCATAGGTGAAGCACTGTTACCACTTCTGCTCCAAAGAAGGGAAAACAGAAGATGGAGATTATATAATTATATATATAATATATTATATATAATATATATAATCTCTATATAATATATATATATATATATATATAATTATATATATATGATATATATTATTATATATAATATATATCATATATATATTATATATATATTATATATATAC
>VZQC01012486.1:32256-239575 GCA_009823505.1 Rhizomys pruinosus | reverse complement strand
TTCACCTATGACCTATATATATTATATATAATATATATTATATATAATATATATATATAATATATAATTATATATGGCTGGAAGATGACTAGGATCCAAGAATGCCAAAGCCTTTTGAAAATTAGTTCTGCCACACTACCTCCAGCACCTGGGCATCTCTCATTGAATTTAGAGTAATCTGGGATCTACAAAAGATGAGATTCTCCTGCTATGTTTCTGATTTGGCTAGGTTGTCTTCTGAATGTGTTAGTGAGGTCTAGAGCTGAACAACAAACAGAAGCTTTTCCTGCCTTACACAATTCACCACACACAGGGGTATTCTACCACAACCTTCCCGCATATTTAAAAGCCGGTGATATTAATGAGAAGCTGTTATTTCTTCTAAAAGAGGAGCTACATTTCAGGATCACCAGCTAGTGGCACTTTAGGTGCTTGTCTTCTCACCCACATGCTATATGCTAAAGCACCTGTTGGTGGTGGATCAGGGAACAGTTGGCAGTGAACTACAAGTGTAAGAATTTGAAGGTAACTAGGTCTTATTACCGTATGCCTGCATAAAAATATTATTTCCTGACTGTGCGTAGAGGAACAGAAGCCTTGTGTCTGCAAAGATATGAACATTTGCTGGGGAAATTTATGTTGATATATAACAGCATATGGTCTTTTTCATCATGGATTCATGTACAGGAGGCAAGCTTTGTGCTCACAGTTAGAGGCATTAAGGATGAAGCCATGGAAAGTGGCTTAGCTTGCATTTGTCTTAGCATCTATGGACAAGCACAATATCCATTATCCATAGGCCGTCACCTTTCCCAAAGAGGAGAGGCTATCATGCTCTGGAAAACACGATCTTTGGAATTATCAAAGGGTCACTGGCATTCCCCTTAGATCTGGGCTCCAGTGAGAACCACCTCTCCACGGTTTAAAGGAGCCACAAAGAGCTTCCAGTGTAACCCAGATCACAGAAGCCAGGAAGAACAAAAACAGATTACTACTAATATGTGAAGATAATCTATACCTGTTTTAAAAGAAATGAAGTGGAATCTAAATGTTCCAGGAAGTAAGATTGCCATGCTTATGATTGATGAATTTGATTGGAGTTTTTATTTTATTGACTTTCTGTTATCATATAATGGCCAATTTAATATTTATCCTCTGTTTATCTTCAAAAACCTTTATTTCAGTTGCACTTAATGTTAAAAGAAGGTTGGCTTACATTCAGATGTTAGACTTGGGTGTATGGTGACAGGAGCTGAGATGCAGACCCTTCCTTTGGCCTCTCAGAGCCTGGGCCATGCCACAGGGACTTCCAGACCCTGGCTATGAGTAACCAGCATGCGTGGCCCCCTTGTACCTCTCCTGCAGGAACTGGGTGGATGGCAGTGTTGGCCAATCTCAGCAAAACATGACTCCCAGTAAGATGATGTCTCAAAACTGGATCCCCCTAATCTGAGGAGGAAGATGTGGAAACCGCAGTTACCAAGAAAAAACAAACTGAAATTTCCACCATAAAACAAACAAACAAACAAACAAACAAACAAACAAACAAACACCACATGCAATCCACCTGTGTCTCCTTGAGCAAAAGAAAAATTTGGCATTCTCCAATATTAATGTCCCTCTAGTGAGAAATTCAAACCAGCAAGTAGCTATTGCCTTTGTTTGCTGAACAAAAATAAAAATTCTCTTTCTCACTGACAAGTATAATCATGTAGATGGAGTGATGGAGACTGAAAGATAGTAGAAACCAGAATAATCAAAATTATGAGCCCTCCTGTAACCCTGGAACTGTGGTGCCCCCCAGACCCCCCTTGAACCTGAAGCTGTGGTCCCCTCTTAGTGCCATGGTCCCCTCTCATGAAACTGGAGCTGTGGTTTCCCCCATCCACATGAGCCTGGATCCAGGATCTCCTCCTGTGAACAGGATGGTGATCCCCTCACATGAACTTGGAGCTTTGGTCCCCAATCATGAGCCACAGTTCCACCTTGCTCTGGTGATAGGCTGGAGGAGGAGCAGATTGGAGGATGGAGCACTTCCCTAAGGAGGACAGGGGAGGTCTCTGCAATTTGTAATTCTGTTCTTTTAATTTAATTTAATTTAATTTTTTTTTATTTCTGTATGTGTATGAATGTACTGTCTGCATGTAGGTTTGTGCACCTGTGTCGTGCAATACTGCAGAGGTTAGAAGACGGTGTCAGATTCCCCTGGAACTGGAGTTCTCCTGGAATTGGAGTTTCAGACGGTTCTTGGCTGCCACGTGGGTGCTGGGGATCGAACCCGGGTCCTCTGTAAGAGCGGTCGGTGCTCTTAACCGCTAGGCCATCTCTCCAGCCCCTGCAGTTCTATTCTTGGGAGGGATGATTCTCTGGAATGGACTTCCCACCCCCTGAGGGCCAGCTACTGTCTTCACCCCACACATGATCTTAGGCACACAGGGCTTGATATTTGGTCTCACCCTTTAAAATCAAGAGATTTACCCTTACTTTTCTTTTTTTAAATTAATTTATTTATATTTTTTATCAAATCTAGACCTGTGTTCCCCCATCCCCCCACCTCCCAGAGATCATGCATTCTGCCAAACATGCTTTTCATCTCTTTCTCAGTCTTTCTCAATATTCTCAATATTCTCAATATTCAATGGGGAAGTTGACTGTTTTGAGCAGAAGTTCACTGTTTCAGTCAGTTCTTTGACACAGTCTTTTCCGTTGTTGTTGTTGTTGTTGTTGTTGTTATTGTTGTTGTTGTTTCCAATATGCATCACTCCCAACTACTTTGGACAAAAGCTCAAGGGGCTGTGCACAAGAAATACTTACAACTAGGTAACTGGCACTAGCATCCACGGATGAAGGATACCATTCGTCGTTTGTTTTTCTGGGACTGTGTTATTCACTCAGCATGATGTCCTCTAGCTCCCAGCCATTTTCCTGCAAAGATCATGATGTCGTCTTTCTTTACTGCTGCATAGAACTCCATTGTGTAGATGAACCACATTTTCTCTATCCACTCATCATTTGAGGGACATTTGGGTTGGCTCCAGCTCCTTGATATTGTGAAGAGAGCTGAAATAAACATGGCTGTGCATGTACCTCTGCAGTGGGGTGAGTCTTGAGGGTACATGCCTAGGAGTGGTATGGCTGGGTCGGGTGGCAAGTTCATTCCAAGTCTTCCAAGGGTTCTCCACACTGCTTTCTATAGTGGCTGCACAAGTTCACATTCCCACCAGCAGTGGATGAGTGTTCCCCTTTCCCCACAACCTCTCCAGCACTTGGTATCATTTATTTTCTTGATCCTAGCCAGTCTTATTGGAGTAAGATGATATCTTAAAGTGGTTTTAATTTGCATTTCCTTAATTATTAGTGATGTTGAACACTTCTTAAGGTGTTTCTCAGCCATCTCTAATTCCTCACTTGTGAAGTCTCTGTTCAGCTCTTTGCTCCATCTATTGAGTGGGTCATTTGTTTTCTTCTTTGTTTTTTGAGTAGTTTATATATTCTGGAAATCAATGCTTTGTCAGATGTATCTGCGGTGAAGGTTTCCTCCCACTCTGTGGGCTTTCTCTTCACTTCCTTGATTTGTTTCTTTTGATGTACAGAAGCTTTTGAGTTTGATGAGGTCCCATTTGTCAATTGTCAACCTTAATCCTTGTACAGCTGCTGTCTGATTTAGGACGTCTTTTCCTATGCCTATGTCTTGTAGTCTGCTGCCAACTTTTTCTTCTATCGCCTTCAGAGTTTGGGGTTTCACACTGAGGTCTTTGATCCATCTGGAGTTGACTTTTGTACAGGGTGAGAGGTAGGGGTTTAATTTCATTCTTCTACAAGTGGTGATCCAGTTTTGTCAACATCACTTGCTGAAGATGCTGTCTTTTCTCCATTGTGTCTTCTTGGCCCCCTTGTCAAATATGAGATGGCTGAAATTGTATGTGCTCAGGTTTGGATCTTTGGTTTTGTTCCATTGGTCAACAGGTCTGTTTTTGTGCCAGTACCAGGCTGTTTTTATGATTATACACCTGTAGTATAGTTTGAAGCCTGGTATAGAGAGCCCTCCTGTGTAGCTCTTTTCAGTCAGGGTTGTTTTGGCTATTTGGGGTCTTTTGTTTTTCCAAATGAATTTAAGGACTTTTTTTCCAAGCCTGTGAAGGAACTCTTGGGGATTTTGATTGGGATTGCGTTAAATATATACAAGAGTTTTGGTAGAGTGGACATTTTTACAATGTTAATTTTCCCAATCCATGAGCATGGGAGGTTTTCCCATCTTCTGATGTCTTCTTCAATTTCTTTCTTTATAGGTTTAATATTTTTGTTGTAGAGATCTTTGGTGTCTTTTGTTAGTTTTGTTCCTAGGTATTTTATTGTTTTTGAGGCTATTACGAGTGGGAAGGTCTCTTTGAATTCTTTCTCCAGTTGCTTGTTCTTGGTGTAAAGAAAGGCCATTTATTTTTTATTCTAATTTTGTATCCGGCCACTTTGCTGTTAATGATTTCTAGGAGTTTTCTGGTGGAGTTTTTAGCATCCCTTAAGTAAAAAGTCATATCATTAGCAAATAGGGATAGCTTGACTTCCTCTTTTCCAATTAGAACTCCTTTAATTTCCTTTTTCTTGCCTTATTGCTCTAGCAAGTGTTTCAAGCACTATATTGAAGAGGAGTGGTGACGGGGGCAGCCTTGCTGAGTTCTTACCTTTAAAGGGAATGTTTCTGTCATTTCCCCATTTAGGATGATATTGGCTGTGGGTTTTCTGTATAAGGCTTTGATTACATTGAGGAATGATCCCTCCAATCCAATTCCTTCTAGCACTTTAAGCATGATGGGATGCTTGATTTTGTCAAAGGCTTTTTCAGCATCAATTGAGATGGTGCTGTGGTTTTTGTCTTTCATTCCATTTATGTGTTTGATGATGTTTATTGATTTTTGTATGTTGAATCATCCCTGAATCTCTGGTATGAATCCAACTTGGTCATGATGGATGATCTTCTTGATGTGGGTCTGTATGCAATTTGCCAGTATCCTGTTTAGAATTTTGGCATCTGTGTTCATTAGGGAAATGATAATTCTCTTTTTTAGTTGTATCTTTGCCTGGTTTTGGTAATAGAGTGATGCTGGCTTCATAGAAGGAATTTGGGAGAATTCCCTCTGATTGTATCCTTCTAAACAGTTTCAGTAATAATGGTTGTAGTAGGTCTTTTTAAAATGTTTTATAGAATTCTGTTGTGAAACTATCTGGGCCTGGGCATTTTTTAGTTGGGAGATTTCTTATTACATCTTCAATTTCTTCATGTATTATGGGTCTGTTTAAGCTGTCAATCTCTTGTTGGTTGAGCTTTGGTGATTCCCAGGATTTCAGATATTGATCCATTTCTTCTAGATTTTCAAACTTGGATACAGAATAGGTTTTTGAAGTATTCCTGTATGATTTTCTGGATCTTTTCCTTGTCTGTTGTGATATTTCCCTTTTCATCACAAATTGTATTGATTTGGAGTTGTTCCTTCTTTTTTTTTTTGGTTAACAGGGCTAGAGGTCTGTCTAAAAAGAACCGAATTTTGGATTCATTGATTTTTTTTGTATTGTTTTCTTTGTTTCTATTTCATTGATTTCTGCTCTGATTTTTGTTATTTCTTCCTGTCTGTTGCGTTTAGGGTTCATCTGTTGTTGTCTCTTGAGTGCTTTTAGCTGTAGTGTCAGATCGTTCACTTGTGCTCTTTCTGTTTGTCTAATGTAGGCACTCAGGGCTATAAATTTCTCTTAGGACTACTTTTAAGATATCCCATATGTTTCGTTGTGTTTTATTGTCATTGGCATTCAGTTCCAGGAATGCTTTTATTTCTTTCTTTATCTCTTCCTTGACCCAATCATTATTCAGAGTCTGTTGTTTAGTCTTCATGTGTTCTTATAGATAATAGGGCTTATCCTTGTGTTGATGTTGAGTTTTATTGCACTGTGGTCTGATAGAAGGCATGAAATTATTTCAATCTTTTTGTATTCGTGGAGGTTTCTTCTGTGTCCCAGTATGTGGTTGATTTTGGAGAGTGTTCTGTGGGGTGCTGAGTAGAAAGTGTATTCTCTGGTATTAGGGTGGAACATGCAGTAGAGGTCTATGAGGTCCATTTGGTGTATCATATCTTTCAGTTCAGATGTCTCCCTGTTTATTCTTTATCCTGTTGACCTATCCAAAGGACTCAGTGGGGTATTCAAGTCCCCTACTATGAGTGTACTGGGGTTACTGTGTGCCTTGTGGTCCTGGAGAATTGTCTTTATAAAGTTTGGTGCACCAGAGTTTGGGGCATATATATTCATAATTGTGAAATCTTCTTGGTGAATTGTTCCTTTGATAAAAATGTAATGGCCTTCTTTGTCTCTTCTGATTTCTTTTACTTTTATGTCTATTTTGTCTGATATTAAAATAGCAACACCTGCTTTCTTTTTGGTTCCATTTGCTTGGAATATTTTTTCCATCCTTTCACTTTAATGTGGTGCCTGTTCTTGAAGGTAAGATATGTTTCTTGTAGACAGCATATCGATGGGTTCTGTTTCCTAATCCAATCTCCCAGTCTATGTCTTTTTATTGGGAAATTTAGTCCATTAATATTTAAGGTTATGACTGATAGGTTTGTGTTGCTTCCTTTTGCCTTATTATCCATTTGTGGTTTGGGTTTAGGTTTCTACTTCTGCCGTTAGCCTTTATTGATTTCTCTTTCTAGGTGCCTGGGGATGGTTGCTCCTTTCTTCTTTCCTTCGAATTGCTTCAAGTATTCTCTGAAGGGTTGGTTTTCCGGACATGTATTCTTTCAACTTGTTTATGTCATGGAAGGTTATTCTCTCTCCTTCAAATATAATTGACATTTTTGCTGGCTATAGTAACCTGGGTTGGCATCTATTGTCCTTTAACACTAGGAATCTTTGCTCCAGGTTCTTCTTGCTTTCATAGTTTGCATTGAGAGGTCAGTTGTAATTCTGATAGGTTTCCCTTTATAGGTCCCTTGTTGTTTTTCTCTTGTGGCTTTAAGGATTTTGTCTTTGTTTTGGGTGTCTAGCATTTTAACTATGATGTGGTGTGGAGAATTTCTTTTCTGATCTTGTCTGTTTGGAGTTCTATGTGCTTCTTGTATTGGTATTGGTTTGTCTTTTTTTAGTTTGGGGAAGTTTTCTTCTATTATTCTGTTGAAGATCTGATCAATACCATTCTCTTGGGATTCTTTTCCTTCCTCTATTCTAATGATGCAGAGGTTTGATCTTTTCATAGTGTTCCACAGTTCGTGGTTGTTCCACTTTTGTGTATTTTTAAAATTTTCATAATCTTTCCTTGAGGTTTTTAGTTGTTCTGTGTTATCTTCCAGGTCTGATATTCTTTGTTCTGCTTCCTCCATTCTGCTTCTGAGACTTTTTCCATTCCTTTTCTTTTGATTGGATGAGTGTTTGATTTCCTTTTTCATTTCCTCTTCTGATTTCTTTAGTATTTCTACTTCTTTTTGGAGCTTCTCAATCTCTTCCTGTAGCTCTTTGCTTCGCTGGTTGGTTTCCTTATCTTTTTCAGCATGGGATCTTTTCAGTGTTTCTACTTCCTTCTGGAGTTTGTCATTCTCTCTCTCTCTGGGTTCTTTTTGAGTTCTTCATTCTCTTTCCTTAGTTCTTTGATTTGCTGTTTATAATCTTGTAGTTCTTTAAATATGTTCCCTATTGTGTTTCTGATATCTGTGTCCTGGGCCATCCCTAGGGGGATCCCACTGTAGGAATCTTCCATAGGGTTGGTAGAGCTTGGTGCGGGAATATCCTGCCCCTTTCTTGTGTTGTCTCTTCTTCGTGTTCCTGGCATATGGGCTTCTACTTGCCTGTATTCCAATATGAGTCCTAAATGCCTCTTCACTGTGTTGAAGGCTTGCTTTTCTTACCTCCTTCAGATGCCAAAGTAATCCCAGTTGGGGAGGTGCTCTTTAGCTCAGGCCCGGTACCTGGGCTTCAGCTAGTCTCGAGAGACCTACTTCCCTTTATTTTTCTATAGCTCTTCTAGAGCCCCAGTATACCTTCACCTGTACCCTACAGAAAATATAAAACACCTAATTTAGTTTCTTGAGGGAAAATCAAACAACAACACAGTCTGGGAAGTTAAAAACATACTGTGATAACAAACTTGATATAATTCCCAAATGAAAATTATGCAATTGTATTTTAGAATGTAAATTCATAATTCTTCATACTACTATTATTTTGGACTATTATTTATTGACAAAGCTGTACTTCCAAGCTTTAGTAATAGTGGGAAATTCATCACTGTTGCTATAATGTAAATTTGACATTCATTACTTTTCCAAATTCTCCAGTCTATACAGAGTTTTTCATTGCAATCATGTTATTTTTTAAAAGCAATACTAATAAAAAATAGATGTGGTCCTGTCCTGTGAGCCCAAGACTGTGGTCTCTTCCCATGATCCTGAGCTGTGAAATTAGAAAATTGAAATTAGAAAACCAAAATTCAAATTCTACCCCGATATCAGTGCACAAATTATGAGCCAGGAACCTTGGCTACTTTATCCAATGTGGTGAACTTAGTAATTTTCCTGATTATTTTGTTTTATTTTGATAATTAAACTGATTCTTTGACAATTTCATGCATGTAAGTAATGCATTCTGGTTATTCACACCCCACCCAGTTTTATGTCCCTTCAACCCCTGTCAATCCCCACTTCTCCTTGCAAGTACCCTTCCCAAATTCATGACTATGTTTTGTGACCTACTGAGTTTAACCAGGGCCATCGGTGTGACCATAAGTTTGGAATTATCCATTGGAGTCTAGTGACATCACTGTTGGATACAGAAATGAAAAAAAAAAAAAAGACCGCCCCTCCATCCAGCGGAATCCACCAGAAGCAGTAGTTTAGCAAAGGGAGGTAGGACCCCATGAGACCTCCCTGATTTATTATGATCCATAAGTAATTATTGATATGCCCAGCCTTTTCAGACCCAGTGCAGGAGCCTGGGTCATCATTGCCTAAGGATAGCACCTGACTGCCCTTCTTCTTATTCTTCAGCTTTTACATTCCTTCCACCAGGATGCTCTTTGAGCTGCAGAGGGAGTGAGATGAATGTACTGTTTATGACGCAGCATCTGGGGTGTCTCTTGAGCAGCTATGAGTCTCTGCATTTATCACATTTGATTGGAAAGAGAAGCTTTTATGACTAAGGCTGAAAGTTGGATTTCTATTTGGATATAAGTACTCCAGATAGAATGGCTTTTATCAAACAATCAAATGATGGCAGATTATGGTGAAGTTGTATAGAACACTTATTGACTTTTAGTGAGAGTCTAGCCTGGTATAACCCCTATGGCACTCAGTGTGGAGGCTATATTACTCTTGGGAGCTATAATACTCTATATTACTAGAAGGATTCTATTCAACTGCAGAGGTACTTGTTCATCCATGTTCATCACAGCTCTGTTCACAGTAGATAAGATATGGAATCAGCATAGATGACCATCATCCGATAAATAGGTAATAAAAATGTGGTGCATATACACATTCCAATTTTATTTGGCTGTTCAGAAAAATGAAATTTGTAGGTAAATGTATAGAACTAGGAAATATACTAAGTAAAGGGAGCCAAGACCAGAAAGACAAATGCCACGTGTTCTCTCATATTTAGATCCTACGTTTTGGTCTCTAGATTACTGTGTTTTATTTAGTACCTGTAGAGACAAGAATCTACATAGGGGCCACTGAAGAGGGGTTACCTCAAATATCACAGCAGAATATAGGCTAATGGTTGCCCTTTGTTCTTAATAAAAGGTGCTAGCAATATGAATGCCAGCAATATGAATGAAAGTGTTTTTATGTATGTATGTATGTATGTATGTATGTATGTATGTGTGTATGTATGTATGTATGTAAGTATGTATGTATGTAAGTATGTATGTATGTAAGTATGTATGTAAGAATTTGAGAGTGAGCAGGGACACATGAGGTGAGTTGACAGTGGACAGGGAGGGATAAAATAATGCAAAAACTGTACTCATGCATGAAACACTCAAAAATAAACAAATAAAAGAAAGTATTTGTAAACAAGAGAGAGAATAAATATATGTATAAACATAAAAATATGTGACTGTTTGTTAGTTTGCTGTGACTGCCATAATGGAATACCACAGGTAGAGGAACTTGAGCAACAAAAATTTATGTTCTGAGGAGTTTAGCACATGGCTGTGAATTTGATGTCTTCTAAGTGCTTTTCCTTATTTTATAGATAGCCATCTTCTTCTTGCCCTCACATGGACTTTCTTCCTTACACACACACACACACACACACTCACACAAACACACTCACACGCACATGCACAAACACACACATAGATACACACACAGTGTTCATGTGCCAAATCTTCTCTTATTATGAAGACAGTTATTATCAGCTGGGTTCCAACTCACTGTAAGGTACTCATTGTTTTGTTATTGCTTTTCTTTTGAAAATTTTTATTACATTTTACTTATTTTGTATGCAGGTAGGAGCACACGCCACTGAGTGTTTGTGAGCCCAGAGTACAACTTTCAGGAGTCAGTTCTCTAATTCCTCATTTAGTGGTACCAGAGATCTAACTTAAATCATCAGGTGAACAACTTTCTCCACTTAGCCATCTGGACAGCATTAAGTTCCTCATCTTTATCTGTAAAGGCCATGCCTCCACCACACACACATACACACACACACACACACACACACAGAGACAGACAGAGAGACAGACAGACAGAGACAGAGAGAGAGACAGAGAGACAGAGAGGGTGTGGTTAAGCCTACAATATGAATCTGAGGACATAAACCCACAGAACCTCTACATTCCCATTACTTTCACATACTTCCTTGATGGCTTATGGCTTTGTATAGATATTTTTTCTCATTGTTTATAAAAGATATAAACTAGGGGGCTGGAGAGATGATTCAGCAGTTCAGAGCAATGGCTGCTTTTGCAGAGGACCTGGGTTCAGATCCCCTCACCCACAGGGCAGCTAACAACAGTTTGTAACTCCAGTTCCAGGAGATCTGATGCCCTCTTCTAACTTCTGCGGGCATTGCACAACATAGTTGTACTTATACACATGCAAATACACTCAGACACAAATAAAAAAATTTTTTAAAAATTGTAAAAGGAGAGAAACTAGGTCACATGCTCTTTTCTAAACACTGCATTCATAACTATAGCATTAAATCAACAAATATCAACGAATTTGCAAATAAAATGAGTGCTACAATTTAATATCAATTATGAGATAAAAAGAATACACAGTATTCATGCCTAAATTCCTGGAAGTTTATGTTTTCTTTAAGTTCTGATTAGAAGCTTTTTGGAGTGGGGTGTACACAGACAACCACTGGGCGGCCACCTTCTGCTCTCCTCTGCTTGCTGACACTTGGTCAGCTCTCACCTGTTCCCAAGCCCTTCCTTTCATTCTGCTCCAGGGCTACAAGCTCTCTGCTCCATGCCCCACCTCATAGCTCTACTCTTCCTTGGTAGTAAGTACTAAGCAAAGTCCTGCCCCACAAGTCGATATTCATGTCTTTCTGGTCTTTGTTCCCAGCTTGAATCTATCTACTGCTTACCATTTACTCCACAGTTTGGATTAAGGATTGGATGTCGGTAACTATCTAATTTATTGTCACATATGAGAACAGAGACAGTAGAACGAGTGTGAATCTTTGCCTTCTCCGTCTTCTTTGTCAACCAGCCATCCCACCGTCTCTGATACGCTACTCTGTCTATATTAAGACTTACTATAGCGCCTGCAGCTGTTCATTCATTCTCTGTCCTCCGGGCTAGATAGCAGGAGCAGCCAGAGGAAAGCAGGGACTGTCTCTGTCTTCTTTGTGTTGGTTTCCCTTTAATCTAATATAGTATTTGTTGCAAAATAGACATTAATAAACTTCCAGGAACTATGGTGAGGAGCTAAGGAAGCTTTGGGTGATAGCTCGGTGGATAAAATGTTTCTCATACAAGCATGAGAACATGTGTTCAGATCCCCAATATCTAACCTATAAAACCACCACTCAGAAGGTAGAGACGGCCCAATCCCTGGAGTTCACTGGCCATTCAGGCAGAACAATAGGTGGGATACAGGTTAAAAAATTGAAAATAGAGTGGGGAAGAACTCAACATCAATCTATGATCTCCACATGTACATGAATACACACACACACACACACAGGTAAACACACAGGTAAACACACAGAGCAAAGTTACTGAGTTGAGTGGTCAAAGCTTGCTTCCTCAGTCCAAACTGTTCCCTTACTGCCGATATTTGATACATTATTTAGCCTAACACTGTTGATAAAATGGAGAAAATTACAATAGTTATCTCAGAGATGTATTGTGAAGATATGCCAAAAATGAAGTTATTAAAGCATCTGAAGTGATGTGTGGCATATATAATATTTCAGAAAAAGTTTGGAGTTAATATTGGTAGCTAATGAGATGTTGGGATGAGAGAGGACTGGTAGAAGTGATTTCTACATTGACTTTTGCAATAAGTTGAAGTTGGTGCCACCTATAAAATTTAGGTCACATTTTTTTCTTTGAAAAATCATTCAGTTATTAGTTAGCATAGAAGTAATGGGCTTCATTATGGCATTTTCAATGCACATATATTCTTTTACTTAGATTATGCTAAAATAGTTAAAATTAAAAAATAAAACAAAACTAAGAACAAGTCAAAAAGATACATTTTAAGCATAGCTCACTCATGCATTACTACCAAATATGTCTTGATGACCGTATAATGTATGGTGTCTTTAAGTGCAGCTCTCTTCACAATAGCAAGGAGCTGGAACCAACCTAAATGCCCCTCAACTCACGAGTGGATAGAGAAAATGTGGATAGAGAAAATCTACACAATGGAGTTCTATGCAGCAGTAAAGAAAGACGACATCACGAGCTTTGCAGGAAAATGGCTGGAGCTAGAGGACATCATGCTGAGTGAAGTAACACAGTCCCAGAAAAACAAACAAAGAATGGTATCCCTCATCTGTGGATGCTAGTGCCAATTACCCAGTTGCATAATTTGGAGTAATACAAAGGAGAGGGAACAATAACAACATAAGGACTGGGTCAAAGAACTGACTGATACAGTTAAATTCTGCCCAAAACAACAACCGTCTGCAGAAAAAAAATCCTTGTAAACACTGAAAGATACAAGACATGTATGGCAGAATGCATAAACTGGGGTGAGGGGAGGGGCAGGGGAAGGTATCCAAATTGGACTGAAAAATGATGTGTGAAATATACAAAATGTCAATAAAAAAGAACTTAAAAAAAGAATAAATATCATGGGAAAACTTTGATTTTCATATAGTTTCTCCTAGGAACACAACTGCATTAGAGGATCCCTGTTCTTTGTGTTGAATTATCATTTAAAATAATTATTTTTTTTTGTTGAGTTGTAGCTGTTTCTGTGTGCATGGATATGTATTCCAAGGTACATATAGAGAGGGAGGAGAACATTCAGGAGTCAATTCTCTCCTTTCATTGCACCCGAGATTCAAACTCAGACCATCAGTCTCAAAGGTAAGCACTCTGCCTGCTGAGCCATCCTTCCTCCCCCAGAGTTTTCATTTTTTAAAAACATTATTGTTTTCCTATTACACAGTATACAGTAAGACAATGCATTAATGTTTCAAATGAATGAGGGCAAGCAATTTGATAAATTGCTTTTCTTGATAAAGTTCACTGTTAGAAAATTTTTGGGAAATGGCAACTGGTAAATAACTTGCAACCAATTCTTGGTAAAATAAGAATAACCATATTCTTCTTATGGTGTTCTGCGGATTAGATTATGTTGTTGAGTTGAAATACTTGCCACCCAATATAGTCTGTAGTGTTTTTCATTTTCTTTCCTCCAGTGAGTCATCAGCAAATGGGGGCGTCATTTTTATTTTTCAAATTTTCATAGACTGAAACCTATATAGCTATGCGTAACTTGGCAAGAAAGGCTTGTTTCTACTTCTCAGAGAGTATTCAATAAAAAAACCCTTATGTTAAAAAATGTTAACTTTATGATAGAAAATGAATGCTAAGAGTAGAAAAATTTTCCATGGTATTAATGCTTTGTATGAAATATGGATTCAACACTTGATTAGTTCATAGATTGTAAAGACCACATATATCCACAAACTTGATCAAGACTTCAGATCCCTGACTTGAAACAAATTATAGTAAGATCATTATACTTATGAGTACATTTACTGTTCATGCAGGCAAGATGCAAAAATCGAATATGCTTCATTGGTAATTGCTTAACAAATAGTTCTTAAGCATGCTCTGCTTGCTAGATTTTGTACTAACTTGTAGACCAGTGTGGAAGCTACAATCCAGTAGAGATGGGAATGAAATCTGCTGATGTGCTAAACTCCATGAAGAAACATGGTGTATTGCTGTAGAAATATGGGAGGCGGTGCTAAATCAGCTTGGTCATAAACGGCCTCAGCTTGCAAGGTCATAAACGGCCTCAGATAGAAGGTAACATATAAGTTTGGTTTTGAAGCATGAACAGGATTTCTGTAGGTGGGAAAGAGATTGCCAATATTTGATAAAATGTGAAACCATGACATATTGTTGCTAGTGACTGTGATATTCTTACAGTAGCCTGCTCTAGCTGTTACAAATAGAATTGACTATAAGTTTTTCTTAATTAATCAGCTAGGCAGAAACACAGTGAGAAAAACCATCTTCTATTGACTTTTTCCCCTCTTTTGGGTTGAGTGTCATGTGACATCACTATTTTGGAATAAGTTGCACAGATTGCTGCACTATTGCTTTCTAAACATTGAGGCTATCTCTACATTTGCTCTCTTGATTTCTTAATGTAAAGTATCTTCAAAGGCCATGTGCAGAGATTACATTGTATCGGCTTTGCACATACCATGTCATCTTTCTGATTATGATGACCAAATTACAGAAGCCTCATTATCACACGTACGAAAAGAAAATCAGACACCATAATTGTTGTGGCTTTCTGATGACATGCCATCTGGAAGCGGTACAGTCACACAACTGACATGGATTCTGCAACAACTAAGTAGATGAAGCTGTGGTCTAAGGGACTGGATACATATAAACATAGACCCATGCATACACACAAACACACACACACACACACATACTTGTGTTCACACAAACACGTGCACACTCTCAGCAAATTCTGATATATTACGCGCCTGTTCTGTGGATGACTGTCCTGCAATGACCTCCTCCCCTCTCAAAGAAGCAAGACTCCACTTCCAGCTATGGGTAATGGGATTGCATTCTTTTGCACAAACGCTGACAGGCTAGTTATAGGATTTCATTATTTTGGAGGTAATTTTGTTCTGTTTGTTAGAGCTGGATCTGAGAAAGAACCAGTCTTTGGTGGAGAAAGCTACATCATATGACTCTCACTCGGCATTTACCAGAAGCCACTGACTTCAACCTGTGAAAGTCTTTTTACTTCATTATGATAAAATCCATACACTGTAAAGTGCATTACTCTAAAGAGTATAATTCAGTACACTATGTTCAGTTATGGAAGTATCGTCTGTACTTTAGGAACACTTCATCACCCCTCAAAGCTACCCCAAGTCCTGCACCTGTTTATCGAGATCTACTTCTTTCTTTTTCTCCCCAGCTCCTGACAATCACTGGTCTACTTTTTGAACATATCATTTTAATATAATTATTTTTTATTGGTGCTTTGTGCATTTCATATATCATTTTCCAATTCAGATCAGGCATATTTCCCTTTCTCTTCCCCCCTACCACCACCCCATCCCAGATCATGCATTTTGCCATAACTGTCCTGCCATCTTCTTTTAGTTTTTTTTTTTTTTTTTCATTTTTAGCTATAAGTGATAATCCATGAGTACAAGCATCCTTCATGCAAAACCTATCTGCAGGCTGTTGTGCCCAAACCCCCACAGCCCCACCATCCAGCGGGGGGTGAGGGGTTGTATGTTCAATCAAGTTGATCAAATGAGTGTGCAGACTACATTGCTGTAGTTTCACCATTCACCCCAATCGCAGCCCTTACATTCTACCACGCCCCCTCTTCCACAGATTGTTCCCTAGGCTTAGGAAAGGGGCACAGGTGGATGAGAACAATTATATGAAGTAAAACATTGTTCCATAGAAGTAACTAAGATGGATACAGAAATAAGTGTCAAAAAGTCCAAAATTTCACATGTACAGGATATACATTTGTGTATATTTACATAAAATATCCATGTATAGAGATAACAATCTTAGAAATGCTTAACATATTTTTTAAGTCCAAAATTATTTAGTAATTGGCTACAAAATTCTGGCAACTCTTCATTACCTTAGAAAACAAAACCAGATACCCCTGAATTTGCATTTAAGGGGAAGATATAGACAAAGAAATAAGCTAATACATGTAAATACTGATATAGTCTATACATTTGTAGTATATAAAAATATCATGTTGGTGAACAAAAATAAAATAAGGAAGATTAGAGAGTACTGAAGATGGTGGATGGGATGAATGATGCTCAATTTCATTAGAAAATTTCAGGGAAGCTTTACTGATAAGGACCATTTGAGCTTAAAGATTTTGTGCCCCCACACCACACCCCTCATGCTAGGATTTGATCTTGTGCATACTGACAAACTCCCTATGAGTTCATATGTGCAACTGCCTTGCTGTGTCTAAAAAATATGTATTCATATACCTGCAGTGTCTAGTAGGGACATTGTCACATGATGTAGGGCAACTCAAATTACAGTCACTTTATAGATGAGTATATGTATATGTTTTAAGAATCTTCTACAGTAGTAGGTTTCCCTATGACTTTTTTTTTCTCTTTTTGAGACAGGGTCTCCCTATAGCCCCAGGCTCTTCTGGAACTTGCTCTGTAGACCAGGCTGGCCTTGAACTTATAAAGATACGCCTGCCTCTGCCTCCCAAGTGCTAGGATTAAAGACGTGCACCACTACGCCTGGTCCCTATGACTTTTTCAAAAGGCCTTTAGTGTTATCTCTCTCCATACTTTCTCCTCTATCTTGTCCTCCCATCTGTACCTCATTTAACCTTTCTGTTCCATCATTCCCTTTTCTCTTTTATAGCACTGCTCTCAATCTCCCCTTCTTATACTTAACGTATTTCATTTCAGATATAATTATTTTTCTATGAGTAATTTAAATATCTCTCCTAGACTTATACCCACCAATCAAAGCAGAGAAGTTTGTCCAAAGCAGTTTAAGTTTGGTCTAATCCAATATTGTAAAATGCCAGTTCAGCTATTATGCTCAGATTCTTTTAAAGATGGTGTCTTTGGAAATATGGCTCTTTCTATGGTCCAGTGGGTACAGGGTAGGTTTTGGAATCAGACTGTCACAGATTTATGTCCATTTCTGTCACCACTTAGATACATTTTGGGGAGCTAGTCTCTGAAGCTCAATTTATATTTCTCATACTCAGCTAATACTTCACAGAGCTTTAGAACAATTACTTAAGATAATATATGGGAAGAATCGTATACAGGACCATGATTCTTGGGAGTCTCTGAATACAGAGAGGATGGGTGAGCAGCAGAGTCAACAGAAAGTTATTTCCCACCAGTAGTGGAGGATTGTTGCCAAGATATGGATGCCCCTCCCATGAATAGGATTTTACAACTTTCAGTGTGAACTGGTCAGAGGCTGGCCCTGGAATCTCTAGTGTAATGTGAAATGAAAGATCATAGATCACATTGAGCAACATATTAATGAAGTGGTGTATCATTTCTTCTCTTCTTTTGCAGGGCCAAATACAAAGTCACAGACTGTAGAGATAGGGTTTATGAATTTATGAACATAGGCAGACTGTGCCAAAGAACAGAAGTGTAGGACTCTTAAGAAGAAATAAACTTTTATTAGGCTTAGTCATTGAAAATTGGAGTGTTTTATTATACCAGGCACCCTGGCCCTAACAAATATAGCATGCACCAAGACGACACTGTGCTTAGCATCTCACTTAGAATATACAAGTTATAAAATCCTTGGGTTCATAGAATTCATAAAAGCTCTTGTTTTTATGGAATATCAAATTTAATTTACTTGGATCCATTTATGAGACTGTTTTCAGGACTATCAGTGAAATAAAGCTGCAAAATTCATGAGGCTATTTCATGACTCTTGCTATTATTTTGCCATATTCATTCAAACTTCATTCAACAAATATTTATTGAGCACCTCAATAAGAAGAAAGGTAGAGGTAAAGATAGAGTTTGAAAATAGATAGTCATTATCTTATTGGGTAACTGGACAGTAGTGGTGAAGGCAGGCTGCAAATCATATGTTTATTATCACAGCCTTCATGAAAACCTGCTGACTCTTCAGAGCATGTTTTATTCTGAATCGACAGTTAAGTCTTAATTTCTGCTTACCAAATATATCTAATTTTCCAACCCTGTGAAAATCCAATAGCAAAGGAATCTCTATTGCTGAGAGGAGTGGAAATGTCAGGGAAATAGAGATTCCCCTCTCTGGTAGGATTTTTGCAAGGAGACCAGGGCATCAGAGTCCTTCAAAGCTTTGCTTAAGCATAGATAGTAGATGGTGACAAGGGAACAGAGTTTTCTAGACAACTGAACAGTTACCCATAGGAACTCAGCAGCAGTGCTGACAGCAGACACATACACAACTAAGCTCTAGGCGGACGAAAAGCCCAGAAGAGATGTGGGGAGTGATGATCTGCGATGCTACCTGGGGAGTATTGGCACCCCAAGTCTATGCTAGGGGAGAGCCTCTTTAAGGGCGACTCCCTACAAAGTCAGGTTAACAGGGATCCAGTGCATGGATCCACACTGAAGGACATTTGGAGACACAAATCTCTCACTCTCCTCTATCTATCTATCTATCTATCTATCTATCTATCTATCTATCTATCTATCTATCTATCATCTAATCATCTGTCTATCATCTATCTATCATTTATCATCTATCTATATATGGAATTGGATGGGAGGTAGTAAGGAGGGCACAGAAAGCAGAGGGGATCTAATTATGATCAAACAATTTTGTATGAAATTTTCAAGAAATCATTTCTTTTAAAATGAGTCAAATGGACTGGGCTCAAATCCTGTCTTCAACCTTTCTGGTATCTCTATCTTCACAAATACGAAGGGGATATTCAGAGCTATCTCAGAGCTGCAGAGATTTTGAGCTATTAACACATAATGAAAATGGCCTGATAGTAAGAATAGGTAGCAGATACAATTAATGTCCAAAGGTATTCCAGCCAGTTCATAAGCATAAATTTTCTATCTAAAGACTCACAGACACTACTGTTTGTCGATCTAAGATGAAGTCTGTCTTGCCAAGTTAGACTCATGTATGTGAGTGAATAATGCATTTGTGCCTGTGTGCATGTATCTACAACACATGTGCATGTATTAATCAAATGTGGCCCTATGTGGTTTCTTCCTCCAGGTCACGCATGATGAATGAAGCACAGCTTAGTTCACAAGGCCTGAAGGTTCTAAGATTCTGCTATTCTCCTTTTTAGTTTTTTTTTTTTTATTAAAGTCTCCCCTGAGCTGTGTATGGTGGTGCATACCTTTTGTCAGCAATCAGGAGGCAGAGCAGGTAGATCTCTGTAAGATGGAGCCAGCCTGGTCCATACAATGAGTTCCAGACATCTGGGGACACAGGGAGACCCTATCTCAAAAATAAAAGAAAGAAAGACAGACAGACAGAAAGAAAGGAAGAAAGAAAGAAAGAAAGAAAGAAAAATGAAAGAACAGAAAAGAAAAAAAATAGGTATCTTTTGAACCTCTGGAAAATTATTTATTTTTTTCTGGTTCCTGCATTAATTTCACTATTTAAAATAATAGAAGAATTAAAACTCAATATGTCACACTGTGAAAGAAAGACCCAGGTTTTTTTTTTAAGTTTTTTAAAGTATCATTCTATAAATAAGCCAAAGCAGAATTCTCTGAAATGATATGATGTTTTCTGGGAACTTGAAAGCCCTAGTGTGAATTCAATGTTCCCCATTTTCTGTAAAAGCACTTGAGCTGGTGACATGCTGAATAAACTTTAACCTTTCCTTTGAAAATATCAGCCCTGAGAGAGAACACCAGAGTAGGAGTGGATTTAGCTGTAAGGTTTGATTTTCCATGATTTTTTGTTTGGGAATCCAGATTTAAGACCTAGACAGTGGGATCAGCGTTCTCCCCGCCACACCCACACCCCTAGTGCTTCTATGCATGAGGTTTAGCTTTAATTGATGCCACTTTCAGTCTCTTAAGGTTGAGAGACACCTAACATCATGTGCAAGGCTCTGGGTTGCATCTCTAGAACCACAAAGCTAGAAAAACAAAGGCCAAGCATTTACTAAGCATACAGAGGAAACATTGCTCTTCTCTCCTCTATTTTATACCTACAAAGAGGACCACCAATAGCATTAGTTTCAAAGCAATAAAAAACTGTCCTATAAATACCTAAAGGACTCTATAACCTACTACAAACACACTTGCATATCCATATTTATTGTTGTTCTCTTCATAATAGCAAGGACATGGAATCAGATCAGTTGTACATCAATAGATTAATGAAAAATGAAAGCATGATGCATATATTCAGTGACATGTACAACTTACTTTTATCCAGAAATTAAGGAAAGACACATAATGACCTACCTATGTGGGAAAATGGATGGAACCGAAAGATATATATATATACTATATATATATAATATAAATAATTATATATAAATCAACATAACCTTAGCTCAGAAAGACAGACACTGCCTATTTTCTATATGTAAAGATCGATTTATTTAATGATATAATGATCAGAAAAAAATCTCCATTCTGAACAGAGAAACAATTTAAGTATATTTTATTCTTTGTTCAAGGTTGCACAGCAAACTCCAGGGAGCCCAGATCTCCTCCCCTTCCTTACCACTGACCAGCTCACATCCAACTCTGGGATAAAACATAGACATAGTCAACTAACATTTTTTGGCTTCTATAGTTTGCTTATCCTGCTTAAAGTCATCCTAACATTTTCTAAGTGGACCAAAAGTGCAAAACAGCTCTGTTCATTGCCCTCCCCTTTAAAAGGTACTCCCCTTAACTTTTTCAGGGCCGCAGTCAGATTGGCAAAACTGGATGCTAGATAGGAAGTCATAATGAGGCACCAAGACTGTTGGCAGTGCTGTTTTGGTTGTTGTTTTGTTGTTTCTTTTTAATAAATTTGGATGATTAACATTTAACTTTGGCTCTGGGGTCTTTGCTGGAATTTTCAAACTCTAATAATTGCTGTTAAATATGTTTATCTAGTTGGGAGTAAATACTGGTAAAGGCCAGGAAGGACACTAGAAGACCGATGAAAGAAGACAATAAAGAGACTTTAAGGGAGGGTGGTGTGGAAGGCAATGGAACAAAAAGCATAAGGGGAAAATACAAGGTGAGAAAGAGTTCAGTGAGGAAAGCTGGGTAGAGAGATGTTTGGGGAAGAGAGTCATAATGAGATGTGCAGGAGAACCTCACATGGGAGCCTAATATTGTTAAGCCAATTAAAAAAATCAGAGTAAAATAAGAAGTGAAAGACCACTACTCTAATGACTAGAGTTCAAATTGATGTGGCCCTTACTGAGGAAATGTCTATGTTTTGATCATCTCACTAATTCACAGTTTCCTCAGCAAGTCTGTGAGAAAGGTACTTATTATTCATGTTTATGACAAATAAATAGACACACAGTAAATATGTGGTTAAATAGCAGAAACAAAATGGACCCGAGAAGCTTGACTGGATTTTTAAAATTTTTAATAGAATTACTGAGGTTTTGTGCATTTCATATGATACATCATTTTTTTTTAATGATACATCATAATCAAATTAGAACTCTTCCCCACTCCCCCTTATCCCCCAAGAGACTTCGGGCATTCTGTCATATATGTTGTCTTAACTGTTCAAGAATTTCTATCCATGTTTCCCTCTTCTCTTGGTGCAAGTTCATCCATAGGACTCTAGTCAGCCTGTCTAGAGTCCCTCTCTTAAAGAAGATCTACACTCCCTCACCCCACGGTAATCCTTTGCCAATTAGTTCCTTGGCTAGGGCTGGGGCCTGCTGCCCACTTCCTCGCTCCATGCTGGGGTTTTGCCTGACTGAGCTGACATTGGTCTTGTGAATGCTGTTGCCTCAAGTTCATATGAACAAGTTTCCAGCGTCCTTAAAGCTTCTGTTTCCTTGTGTTCATGCACCAACCCTTCCCATCTTTCCTCCTGCTCTTCCACAACAGTGCCTGAGCCGTGAGTATGTGAGTTTGAATACAGGAATCCATTGCAGAGACACATACTCTGCAGTCTCTTATTCTCTAAAACTTAGCCAGTTATAGCCTAAATCTTGACAAATTGATTACAATATTCCTGAAACTTTGTGTCCAGAGTATCTGCAGAAGTACTGGGAGGAGGATACACTGGTTGAGTATACTTTACAGTGTTGGATGGATATGAATTTTAATACTGTGTCTGATATAGGTAAACAATTGTGTGTGACCTTGACAAAATTATCCCATCTACTTGAGGTTGCATACTAGTAAAATGACCTAGAAAAATACCATCTCTCTGATGGAGCTCTATGGAGATTTAATGTACAGATACTAAATGCTCATTAAATGGTTGTTTTTAGGACCATCTTCCATTGATGATGAAGTCCACAAGGGCAGTATTTTCAGTCACTACTGGATTGCTCGGTGCTCAGCAGCATGGCAGACAGCAGATCATCAATAGAGATAGAACACATCTATTTTGAAGGGAGCTGACAGGTATACATTTTTCTCAAAGGATCTCTGGTACTTGTCTTCCATAATAAAATCAGTAGGATTCAAGAGGCCCTGCATGGAGCAGCCTTCAAGAAAATAGAGACCTTTTGCTCAAGTAGCTCAGGCTATCTTCCCTACAGGAAGCACAATACATTAACAGCAATCCCCTGGAGCCAGACCTCACAGGCAATGATATGTTTATAGAGAGCTCTGTGCCATTCACTTACTCATTCATTCACTCAGCAAATTCTCCTCGTTAAATCACATCTCTGAGTAGATGGAAAACCAAGCAAATTTGGTTCCCTCTCCTTAGGAGCCTTTACCTTGAATTAATGGTGGCTTATATGAATTTGATGTATCCTTTTTTTAAAATTTTTTTAAATTATTTATTTATTTATTTATTTTTGTATGTGTATGAATGTATTGTCTGCATGTAGGTTTGTGCACCCGTGTCGTGCAATGCCCCGGAAGTCAGAAGAGGGTGTCGGATTCCCCTGGAACTGGAGTACTCCTGGAACTGGAGTTACAGACGGTTCTCAGCCGCCATGTGGGTGCTGGGGATTGAACCCGGGTCCTCTGCAAGAGCGGTCAGCGCTCTTAACCACTAGGCCATCTCTCCAGCCTTAAACTATGACTGATTGCCTCATTACTACATTGTCTGACCTGGGGAATTGTTAGAATTAAACTCCTTAATGCCACATTCTCTGATTTGTTCACAGCATTCACAGAACATGGTCCTGACAGGTGTCCAGTGTTTTTTTTTTTTTTTTTTTGCTGAATGGAAGAATAGAGTGAAATCTAACCAACTTCTCTGACTTTGGAAAACTGGTAATTCTGATTCTATAAATTATTGTTTTAGCAAAGTAAATGTGATCTACCCTTCTGGACTTATAAGGAAGGTAAATCTTTGAAGGGAATCAAGATGCTTACATGATTAGTTTAAGAAGGGCCTACTTTTTTTTTTTATCTCCACGTTTCTTGTGGCTCTTATATATTTTAGGTAATGTGTGCTATTACCTTTTGTCCATCATTAATGTTAACAGACAATATTATGAATAAATGGATATCCAACCCATGGTGTGAGCTATAAGTAGTACTAGGATACAAATGGTCTGGTACACATAGTCACTGGATGGCCATCAAATAGCAGAGAGTCTAACTTTTCAAACTCTAAAACATTTATGTACTTTGCTTGCTGATCAACTACCTTGGGAGTCCTCTGATCTTAGAGAACATTAAACATTTTTTTATTTAATTTTATTTACTTCTGTATGTGTATGAATGTACTGTCTGCATGCAGGTCTGTGCACACGTGTCGTGCAATGCTGTGGAGGTCAGAAGAGGGTGTCAGATTCCCCTGGAACTGGAGTTTCAGATGGTGGTTCTCAGCCGCCATGTGGGTGCTGGGGATCGAACCCGGGTCCTCTGTAAGAGTGTTCGGTGCTCTTAACCGCTAGGCCCTCTCTCCAGCCCACATTAAGCATTTTTTACTCTGTGCTTCTGTTGGACAGTTGTGGGTTGTTTTTATTTTTGTTGTTGTTGCTGTTCCTTTTGAGACAGGGTCTCCCTGTAGCCCCAACTGGCCTGGAACTCACTATGTAGACCAGGCTGGCCTTCAACTCATAGATATCTGCCTGCCTGTGCTTTCCAAATGTTAGTATTAAAGGCCAGTGCTACAAAGCTCAGCCTACTGTCTTATTCTGAATTACAGTGGTTCTTCAGTGGAAAGCTCCACTGAATCCTGGGTATTTTCATCTTCATCCCCCCCCCCCAATCCACCTACAGTAAGTGAGTGGCCCGCCTCTGTGATTTAAAGGATTGGGGTTATCTGGGGTATCAGTTGACTTAGGAATTTCTACCTAATATCTACCTGAAATATCAAATTCTATTCATAGAATTCTCTATCAATAGAGAGAACTCAGAAATGAAATTGTGCATGAAAGCTATCAGACCTCCTGTCACATTCCAACAGTAAGGTACTCTTCTTCTCATCCCTACCATAACAAGTATCCATGGCCTCAAGTAGTAAAGACTTAATTCATCTGTGACTCTATGAAAGTGTAATTCGTTAAATAATTATTAAGCGGATTTCTCACATCCATGTATAAAATATAACAGCTTGGCTGCTCTCTTCCCCTCTGTGTCTCAGATTGTGTCAACCAACAGCTTGAGGCCAATGTCCCAACAATGGATGAGCTTTCTCCACTGAGAATATCTGGAAGTCCTTCTTAAGGTAAAGGACCCCTTACTGCTGCACAGAGGAGATCATGGCTATAAGAATACCCAGACTTGCAATGTCCTGTCCTGAGTCTCTCCACAAATCCTCAGAAGAGGCTTCTCCTTTCAGTTGCTGTCTCTTCCCTCCCTTTTCTGATGAAGCTGTCTTGCCCAAGGCCATGCCCCTCTCATTGAACCAATGAGGAATTTTGCCTACCTGAAACAACACTGAGACCATCCAAATGTCATATAGTTCCTTATGAGTTTAGTTAAAGACTTCAACAATATGGGCTTCTCCCTGGCCTCCATCTAGCTTTCTTCTTGGCCTGCACAGGTATGGATTCCTTGAACTCTCTCAGGAATATCTTGCACTTATTCTCTGTACCAGAATCTGTTTCCTGAGGAGAATTGTTTACAACCGACTTCCTCTCTTTTTCACTATTAGTTGTAAAACCAGGATATAGAGCAAGGAATTGATGGAGCTTCAATCCATGCTGTTCATGATCCTTTCCATGGCTAGAGCAGGAAAACGGCCAAGATAGGCAATGGCTACCTGCAGCTAAGACTATGGGGAGATTAATGAATGGCGAAGAGTGAATAGAGAAATTTATAAACAGATAGATCGAGATTTGTTTCCGACAGTTGCTCTCTGCTATTGAGCAAGTTGGTAAACCTCTTTTGGAATTGCTTTTCCAAGTAAAATAAATAGGAGTAATACCATCCACTTCCTGAGATTGCTGTAATCATAATGTGAAGCCATGTGCCCAAAGGGCCTGGTAAAGGCAAAGACTCCATCAGTAGTTAATCATCTCTGGTAGTAGTCATGATTTGCCTGATTCATCTTTTATATTATTGAACAGCCAGCTAAGGACAATATTCTTAATGTATATATTACTTTTCTAATTATCTGCTGTAATGTAATGCCAACTTGATGAGTTTCAATTATGCTGCACTCTAATAACAGGAGGGTCAAGGAATTGAAATCTAATCAGCCAAAGTACCTAGTTTTAACCAACGCATGCCAGTGACCTGCAATTCCCTTCTGCTTGTTAACCCAGGTGCTTCAGCTACCAGAGTGAATTTTCTTTACCTCTAGCTCCTTGCAGTAAGCTTAGCTATGGTAGAGGAATTCCTGTAGCAATAGGATGTAATGAGAGAATCTAGAGAAGAGACCATAGTTTTGAATAATAAAGCTCTGTTTTCATGTTGTGCATACATTGAGTTGTCCAGATTTGGAAATTCATTTAACCTTTCTGTGCTGGATAGCTTTAGTGTCAACTTGACACACCTGGGTTGAGGGAGCATCAATTGGGGAATTGGCTCCATTGGACTGGCCTGTGGCCACATCTGTGGAGTATTGTCTGATTGTCGAGCAGTGTGGGAGGACCCAGCCCACAATGAGTGGTGCCACCCTGGGCAGGTTGTTGTGTACTGTATAAGAAGGCAGGCTGGGCATGAGCCAGGGGAGCAAGCCAGTGAACAGCATTCCTCCATGGCCTGTGCTTCAGCTCCTGCCTCCAGGTTCCTGGCCTGAATTCCTGCCTTGGGCTCCCTGAGTGATGAACTGTGACCCAGGAGATGTAAGCTGAATAAACCCTTTCCTCCCCAAGTTGGTGTCAGTCAGAGTGTTTTGTCACAGCAATGGAAGACAGACTAGAACACTTTCCTAACATGTTTAGCATGCTTCTCATCTCTAAAGTCTAACAATACAAAGGTTAAGATGGTCTCTTGACTTCCCTTCTTACCCATTTATATTTTAATGTATATTTTATTGAATTTCTGAGTATTTCATAACAAACATTTTAATCATCTTTATACCCCTCCCCATCCAAACCCGCACAACCCTCCACCAGATTTTATGCATTCTGTCATATATGTTCAGCCTGTCATACAAGTTCATACACCCAGATGTCCCTCAGCTCAGCTTCATCCATGGGAGTCTAGTCAACCTGTCTAGAGTCAATTGCTTAAAGCAGATCAATGCTCCTTTCCTACCTATAACCATCTGCCAATAGCTCTTCACCTAAGTTTGGGATCTCTTGCCCATTTCCCCAGTTCCGTGCTCTCATTGAGTTTGCATGGATCTTGTGCATGTTGACATCATTGCTATAAGTTCATAAGAGCAAGTTCCAGAAGCCTGGAAAACTCTGATTCCTTATCCTCATGCCTGACCATGGCTCTTACATACAGTCCATTCCTGGAGTCATTTTTTTCAAAATATAAATCAATAAATGTTTCCCTCCCTGTTAAATCTCTTCAAAGCCTGGCTGCCTCACTATTAGTTGCTGCACACAGTGGAAATTTTGCCAGTAAATCACATCTTCCTAGTGTGAGACCAGGTAGCTATAATTCCATGGAGCTTCTCTGGGAGCAGAGTTCACATTCATTGATCTAACCTTTCTCTGAACTGAGTCCAGCTTTCTTACAGAATTATCTCTTATGCCCCAAGGCTAGGGGCTATCCTCACTACATCAGTGGCTGGTAACATTTGCATGCCACGAATATGGCATGCATCTATTGATGCTCAGTAGTTTCATGTGCAGCATAATTTTTTAAATCTCTGTTTGCTATTCAGTCCCATGGGCAGCCTAAAACACTTTCCAGAAGAAGACCTCTAGAAACATTTTTCCTGCCCTGCCCTCACTGACTAATATTTTCAGGGCTCAGAATATGCTTCGCATACTCTGAAAACCAATCACAAAACTTTCTAAGGCAAACATTCATTTTCCTTCTTGTTAAGCCTTTAACTGGGAGGATTTGAGCAGTCTTATCTGTCTTTGTACCAATAAGCACCTGCAACTTGTATGCAGCCAATAAAATTGTGATGAAGAACTGAGCACTATCTTTTGAAATTTTGAACTCTGGCACGGAGATATATAACGTTGATGAGGGAGGACACAGCCACATGTTAGCAACATTTATGTCTTTGATAGAAGAGTAAGACACTAAACAGACACTTTCTTTGGATCATTAAACTAGGGGTTTTGGAAAAGTGGATTCTCCTGAATGGTGCTTTTCTATTCTTCATTTTCTTGGACATTGATATGCAGCTATGGATATACTATATCTATATATATTTAATATTTATAATTATTAATAATAATCTGCTGGCATGTCAGAAAGCCGAGGGTGAAAACTTTTTTGGGTGGGAAGATTACCAAAATTTTTATTTTACTGCAACCCACAGGCTCTGGTAAGATCTAAACAGCCTGCCTTTATATTCATCTGTTATTGCCCTCGTAAGTGTGCTCTATTTTATGGGTAACCTCGTAGAATGAAATATATAGTCCAGGGCTTTCTGTACTTGCTGCTGGGTTCGCAACTGAAGGTCAGATATATCATAGCTCACCTGTCAATGCTAGCTTCCTCTCCCCAAATTATTTTCCTGTTGAATGGGTGAATACTTCTTAATAAGCACTTTCCTTCAGAATTCTGTAGGTACTGGTTACAGATATTGTTTGGTTCTTGGCAGCAATATTAAGCTTCAAACCATAGAATATGATGACCCTTGGACTTACTGATGTGTGGCTTAGACCCTAAGATCTTCCCACAGTCTACAAATGGTGATGCTAAATCAGGTTGATCTTTCTCCTTCTCTTCTCCTCCTGAGTGCTACATTGTGCTGCTGTAAAAAGTTAGGGGTCTGTCACGGAGGTATTTATTCTTTGCTGAGTCAGGAGCTCGTGCTGCAGCTGCATTTTTTTTTTTTTCAACCATCTAGGAGTAGTGATTTGAGGCTTCGTTTAGGTGATGAATTCTGGTCAGAAATCCTATGTGCAAAGGTTATATCCAAAGTGTAGTTGAAATGCCAACTTGGCTATTTAAGAGGGGAATGAAATAAATAGATCTTCAGTGTAAATCGTCTCATATTCATACACTTCTTGGCCTCTGGAAGGTTTTTTTCAGCTGTGTTCCTGAGGTTGCAGTAGAAGTTTGAGAGCATATATTCTAATTCTGGAAAGAAAAGGCTTGCTTCCTGCTGTTATCGCCAGTAAGTGTTCCCTGTGCTGCTCAGAGACCCAGAATCATGATGCCACCTATGCCATAAAGGAAGCACTTAGAGATATTAGTTCTTTTTATAGATATTTGTTATTTATTAGTGATTTTAGTCACTTTACCAGTACTCATCTATTTAGTCACTTTATCAGTGCTCATCTATTTTTATTCTCATTGATCACAACATATGCTTCAATGTGTATTTGAGTATTGATGCTGTAATTAATACTGAAGCATTTCTTTTTAAAATATTTTATTTATTTTTTATTTTTGTTTTTTATGTGTATGAATGTACTGTCTGCATATAGGTTTGTGCACCCGTGTCATGCAATGCCTCGGAGTTCAGAAGAGAGCGTTGGATTCTCCTGGAACTGGAGTTAAAGATGGTTCTCAGCCACCATGTGGGAGCAGGGGATCAAACCCGGGTCCTCTGCAAGAGCAGTTGGCACTCTTGACTGCTAGGCCATCTCTCAAGTCCCTATACATTTCTATAGGTTATCTCACCTATAGTTTTTAAAATTATGTATTTTGACAGTTTAGCCAAATTATAGCATTTTTTATACATGCTAGTTTTCTGAGAGTGGCTTCTGCAGTCATGTTATCTAAAAGCATGCCACCTTAATAATACCCAAATAGAAAGATTTGCCTTGAGCCTAAGATGTAGTGGAAAAAAGAAAAGTGTGAAAGCATGAATTTGAGGATGCAGTAAGACTGAAATATAGCTATTAGATCATATGCTTTGGAACCTGGGCCACTTAATCCCTGTAGGTTGAATGTCATTCTTTTGAAAAATGAGATTGTACAGATTGTAAGTGTCAGGGAGGTGGTGTAAGACCATATGGAAATTAATCCTACAAGATCCTGGGACCCTGGTCATATGAACCTACAGCACTGGTGTCAGCATGCACAAGACCTGTGCAAGCTCAACAAGACAAAATCCCACTACAGAACTGCAGAAATGGGTAAGAGAACCCAATTTTAGTTGAAGAAATATTGGCAGTTGATTATGGTTGGATGAGGAAGAACTGGCCTTCTTTGAGGTAGGGACTCTGGGTAGGCTGACTAGAGTTGAGAGGATGAACTGTCACTGAAGAGTGGCCAGAGAGAGTAATTTGGCACAAGAGACCCTGAAGCAAATGACAAAATGTATGTATGTTGGGAAGATACCAATGGAGAAGTGGGTACAAAGGCAATGAAGACTGATTGAAAAATTATGTATGAAATACACAAAAATTCAATAAAATAAAAAAGAAAGAAGAAAAACGAGATCATGGGAATATAGCTATGTGAAGGAATTCTTGTATGGATTTATTTAATAATGTTATTAAATTCTTAATATATTAATATAATAAATATTTGGCTAAATTTATAGTTTTGAAAACTATAGGTAGGAATATTATTAAGAATATTATAAGATCTATGGAGAAGTTTCTGCAACATAGTATTCAGTGAATGTTTCCACTCTAATAGACTTAAGCAGAAAATTTCCACACTCTAGTATTCAGAGTTACAGATAAAATGGGAAAAATAATACAGCAAAACATTCTTGGCAAGAAGTGGGGATCTACAGACATTATTCACTATTTTCTAACTATATTTCTAATAACTTCCTGAGGTTCACTAGGGACCTGAGATTATGTCCTTTGAAAGATGTCCAGCAAAGTACAGGAATAGTGCAAATAAAAACTTTTCGTTTTTAACCTGCCCAGTAGTGATACCCAGGGTGAAGACAAGGTAGCAGGGTATAGCATTGAGGTCATTTGATCTCCACCGTCATTGCTTAATATAAATACTGAAAGCTGAACTGCAGTAAATGATAAGAAGTTTTCCCAGGCATATATGAAAAATGGCTGCCCATAGACTCTTTGATAAAAGCAAGCATAATGTTGGTTGTGAGTATTCTGGTCTTGTACTCCAGTGATTATTGTCCAAGTCCTAGAGGAAGCCTTGAGGAATCCTTTGGCTTCATGTATGGAAACACAAGACTCAAAATTGCTATTGAATAGATGAATGAATGAAGTTTGAGTATATAAAGCAAAAGCTGTTTTCATCATGAGATTGCTAATTAATTATTTAATTAATGAGAAGATAAGAATAGGTGACTCAGGGCTGGAGAGTTGGCTCAGCGGTTAAGAGTGCCGACTGCTCTTGCAGAGGACCCGGGTTCGATTCCCAGCACCCACATGGCGGCTAAGAACTCCAGTTCCAGGGAATTCAACACCCTCTTCTGACCTCTGAGGCGTTGCACAACATGGGTGCACCAACCTACATGCAGACAATACACTCGTACACATAAAAAACAATAATAAATAAAAAGAATTTAAAAAAAGAATAGGTGACTCATGATTTCCAGAGACTCCAGACAATTGTAATTTTTTTCAACATCTCAAGCGTTGTTCAAATCACCGTTGTGTTTCTTAATGAACAACTCAGATTTTTTCCAAATACTTACTTGCCAAAGAAAAGTCAGCATCTTTTTCATAATTTCAGCCAGAATTAAAATGCATAGAGAGAAGAGCTGGGCAATTTTTTAAATGGAATGTGAGAGGTTCCCTATAGAAGATTAAATTGCCCTGATAGTTCTTGACTCTTAATTGTTGATGTGAAAAATGAGTTAAGACAAAAATATAGACATTTGTCTTTCAGGTCTCATTGTAGATTGTGGACACTGCAATATGGCTAATGGTGTGCTGATTGTTGACCTTGAAAATTGTCTTTTTTTATGAAATTTATTGATGTTTTTAGACTGCTTAATTCCTTTTCAGCTTTCAGTTGTTTTGAAGTCTGGGTTTCATAGTATATTCAAAGATGGGCTATTTTTAAATAATGGCTTGCTTACTATTAGAAATGGTCATCAGCCTTTCACATTAACTACAAGCATCCTTAGAAACTTCATCAAGGGGTTCTAAAAGAGTTCACATCCCCAGAGGATGCATCATTTATCTTCTTCACCAATATACTGAAACTCCATCAATAATGAGATACAGAGCTACAGAATAACAGACCTATGGGTCTGTTCCCTCACTACCCATTTTCATTCAAGTCCAACTATGCTTGTCCTAAAGTTGTATAGGTCTAACTGTTTTCCGTATGTTAAATGCCAGCTTTTTCTAGGAGAATGTTCAACTATTACAAAATGACACAGGCACCATCTGGAGGAAATGAGAGACATGTGGGGAGGACTTTAAAGAGGAGAAGTGAAGGTAATACAAAGGAAGAGGGAGGAAGAAGAGATAAGACTAAAGATGTTTGGAAAAGACATAGACAAACATTATTTATAAGCTTACTTATAAATATATGTCTAAAATGTTTAAATTGAGTTATGCCACAGGGGTGGTAATGTTCACCCCTAAGAGCCATAGACTAACAAAAACGTCAGTGCCAGGCATGGGAAACCTCCTTTGGAATGGTTGTTGGTCAAGGTTATCCAAGAGACTCCTCCCAGCACTCAAAGGTAAGACTTATTGCTGAAAGCATCATATGACACAGGACTTGGGAGAATCATATTGGAACTGAAATCATACTGGAAGCCTCCTCCTTGAGGTCTAACTCTCAAGAATATCATAAAGTGATATGCAGGCCAAACCATGTTATGCAAGGAAGAAAAAGTCCTGATAAGCTGTAAAGCAAAAAAGCACAATGACAAATATGATAAGGTATACCTGTTCTATTCGCTCTTTCTGTCAATGTGATAAACATCATGACTTAAAACAACTTGGGGAGGGGGGCTGGAGAGATGGCCTAGCTGTTAAGAGCGCCGACCGCTCTTGCAGAGGACCCGGGTTCGATCCCCAGCACCCACATGGCGGCCAAGAACCGTCTGAAACTCCAACTCCAGGAGAACTCCAGTTCCAGGGGAATCCGAGACCCTCTTCTGACTTCTGTGGCATTGCACGACACGAGAGCACAAACCTGCATACAGACAGTACATTGATACACATACAGAAATAAATAAAATTAAAAAAATTAAAAAAAAATTCTGGTAGACAAGATTATTAAAAAAAAAACAAACAACTTGGGGAGGAAAGGATTTATTCCATTTTACACTTCCCAATGACATTCTTATTGGAAGGAAGTCAGCCCTAATCACAGATGCATATGAGTAACAGTAATTGGACAACTATGTACCTACTTACCTACCTACCCACCTACCTACCAACCTACCTACCTACCTACCAACCTACCTACCTATCATCTAGCCATATATCTGCCTATCTACCTATCTATATACTCATCTTTCTATCTATGTATCTATCTAAAAGCAATAATATTTAAAGATGGAGAGGCTAACATTTTGAAAGGAATTTGGGGGGTGGAAGGTAAAGCTTGGAAAGATAAACAAGCAAGAGTTGAAATGATGCAAATCTAATACTCATCTATGAAATTCTCAAAAAACTAAGAAATGTGAATTATAAAAAGTGACTAGAACTCTGATTAATACTTATTATGTTGGGATAGTTATTCTTGGTTCAATTATTTTTTGTCACCCTTATAAGAAAGTCCAATTGGCAAGACATTTTTATATATAATATTTTTATTGATTCCTGGAGAATTTCATGTATTTGATAATATTCAGAATCCCATCCCATCTCCTCTCAGAAAACACTCTTACCTCACTAAACTCACTCACTTCATGCCTGTTTTTATTGTTTTTTTAATATTTTAATATTTTTATTTTATATGAATGACTACTTTGCCTGCACGTATATGAGTGCATACATGTCCTGCATGTACATGAGGGCACACATGTCCTGCTTGTGTGTGAGTGAGTGCACACTTGTCCTGCATGTATGTGAGTGCACACATGTCCTGCATGTAAGTGAGCTCACACATGTCCTTAATGTATGTGAGCGAGTGCACACATGTCCTGCATGTAAGAGAGCACACACATGTCCTGCTTGTAAGAGAGTGCACACATGTCCTGCATGTGCATGAGAGCACACACGTCCTGCATGTATGTGAGTGAGCATGCACATGTCCTGCATGTGTATGAGCACACACATGTCCTGCATGTGTGTGAGCACACACACGTCCTGCATGTATTTGAGTGCATGCACATCCTGCATGTATGCGAGTGCACACGTCCTCCATGTATGTGAGTGCACACGTGTCCTGCATGTGTGAGAGCACATGTGTCCTTCATGCATGTAAGCACACATGTGTCCTGCATGTGTGAGTGCACATATGTCCTGCATATATGTGTGTGCACACGTCTTGAATGTGAGTGCACACATGTCCTGCATGTATGTGCATGCACATGTGTCCTGCAATGCCTTCAGAGGACAGAAGAGGATGTTGGATCCCCTGCATCTAATATTATGGATGGTTGTTAACCATCATGTGGGTGCTGGGAGTTGAACCTAGGCCCTCTGCCAGATCAGTCAATGCTTTCTTCACCACTGGGTAATCTCTCCAGACCACCATTATTAATTTTTAAGGTCGAATGAATCTAAATTTATGTTCCTCAAGTGCTCTTGCATGTGGATCCATCCCCTGAAGCTTAGTCACCATACCTGGCCTCCCACATTAAAGCTGACCCTCTTCCTACCATCTATCAATTTTTGCCAGTAATTCTTTAGCTAGAGTTAGAGCTTCATGCCCGTCTTCCCCTCTCCATGCTGGGATTCTGTCTGGTTTGGGCTTGTATGGGTCTTTTGTGCTATAACAAGTATTATGGGTTCATATGTGCAAATGCCTGGTTGTATCTAGAAAACACAATTTATTTGAATTGATCTGCCACTTCTGTCTCTTATAATCTTTCTGAAAACTCTTCTACAATGGTCCTTGAGCTTTGAAAGTGAGTATGTAATAAAGGTGTCCCATTTGTGTATCAGTACTCAGCAGTATCTTATTCTCTGTACAATGACCTCCTTGGAGGTTGTGAGTCTGTATTAATCACCTCTGCTGTACAAAGAACCTCCTCTATTGAGAGCTTAGAGACCCATTAATTGATGGGTATAAGTCATTAGGAGTCAGTTTAATACAATGTCCAGTTAGCAAGATACTAGTAGTAGATTCTCCCCTATAGTCTGTGACCTTTTTAACCATAGGCTCTTTGTCCTGATAATAGTGGCAGATATGGGCTCCATCATCTAAAGCAGGCCTTAAATACAATCAGAAAGTCACTGGTTACTCTCTTAACATCTGTGCCACTATTACATCAGTAGACAGATCTCGTTGTGATCATTGTAATCTGCAGGACTCACAGCTAGGTAAGGCTGATGAGAGCTTTTCTCTTTCCATAGCATGCATAGCACCTTTCAGCAATATGAAATCCTGCCAGCAGAAATGACATGTTGAGGTCAGTACCAGTACGATTTTGTCCTGTTGTTCTATGAGTTGCATGCATAGTATTTTCAGAATAAAGCTACCATCAAGTTCTGGCGGCTAATCAAGAACAAAGGAAATAGCCAGTATTATTTCAGGGTTTATGGGACACCTGGTCAACAACCCCCAAAGAGGGAGTCCATTTGTGGGATTGGGCTATTTATTTGGTAGCCTATGGTATCTGGTAGGGTTGACCCCTTTATCATAGGATAACTCCATTTGAACTTTCGCTCCCTCTCTCTAAATCTATCTATCTATCTATCTATCTATCTATCTATCTATCTATCTATCTATCTATCTGATAGATATGTATTTCTAAAGTACTAGATTTCTTAGATTTCCATACAACCTTTTCAAATGGCCCCTATTGTTAGTTATCCCTCACAATACCCCCTCCCATACTCTGTCCTCCCATTCTTCACTCCATTTAACACTTCCTATTCTAATATTCCATTATTTCCCTTTATGTCACTGCCTTCTAACCCACCCCCAGATCCCCTAACTAGTTTCCTGGGTTCTGTGGATTTTCTAGTTGAAACACATATTAAATTAGCTAGCATGCACAGATAAGATAGAACATGGGTTATTTTTCTTTCTGGATCTGGATGACCTCACCCAGAGTGATTATTTCTAGTTCCATCCATTTATTGGTTTTTGTTTTGTTTTTGATGCTTAGTTTTTTTTATTTCTTTGCATATTCTACATACCAGCCTTCAGTCAAATGGATGCTGGTTCACATTTTTTCCCACTCTGTCTGCTGCCTCTTCACTCAAATGATGCTGCCCATTGTACATAATTGTTTTTAGTTTCATGAGGTCCCATTTGTCTATTGTTAGCCTTAATGCTTGTGCTATCAAGTTTCTGTTCAGAAAGTCCTAATTTTATTTTTCTGAACAGCTGAATAATGTTCCCCTATGTAAAGGAACCATATTTTCATTATCCATTAACCAGGTGATAGACATCCAAGTTGTTTCAATTTCCCTGACACCGTGAATACAGGATTAATGAACATGAGTAAGCAGGTTTCTCTGTCATAGGATATGGAGTTCTTTGGTTATATGTACAAGAGTGGTATAGCTATACCATGTGGTATGTCTATTTTTGCTTTTTAAGGAACCTCCACACTTATTTCCATAGTGGTTGGACCAATTTGCTTTCCCATCAGCCATGAATAAGTGTTTCTCTTTAACAACATCCTCACCAATAGTTCTTACCATTTGGGGGGGGGTGTGCAGGTCTTAAATATTTTGACTGGGGTAAGATGAAATCTCAAAGTAATTTAATTTTCATATCCCTGATAAAGATACTAATCATTCAAAGAAATGCCATTTCTCTATTTAATTACTTGTCTTGTTTTACTGGGTTGTTTTGGTTTTGGATGCTTAGTTTTTTGAGTTCTTCTTCGTATATTCCAGATACTAACCTTCTGTCAGGTGTATACTTAACACATTTTTCCCACTCTTTACTCAAATGATACTGTCTATTGTACACAATTGTTTTTAATTTCATGAGGTCCCTTTTGTCTATTGTTAGCCTTAACACCTGTGTTATCAAATTTCTGTTCAGAAAGTCCTTTCCCGTGCCTATAAGTTCCAGTGTATTCCCTATATGTTCTTCTTTTTTTTTTTTAAATTAATTTTATTTATTTCTGTATGTGTATGAATGTACTGTCTGCATGCAAGTCTGTGCACCCGTGTCGTGCAATGCCGCGGAGGTCAGAAGAGGGTGTCAGATTCCCCTGGAACTGGAGTTCTCCTGGAATTAGAGTTTCAGATGGCTCTCGGCCGCCATGTGGGTGCTGGGGATTGAACCCGGATCCTCTGCAAGAGCGTCGGTGCTCCTAACCGCTAGGCCATCTCTCCAGCCCTTCCTATATGTTCTTCTATCAGATTCAGAATATCAGGTCTTATGTTGAGGTCCTTACTCCATTTGGACTTGAGTTTTGTGACTACTGAAAGATGAAGTTCTAGTTTCATTATTTTACATGTAGCTATCCAATTTGTCTCACACCATTTGTTGAACATGCTGAATTTTCTCCAATGTATATTTTTTTTTTCAAATACCAGGTAGCTATATGTGCAGAGACTTAAATATGGATCCTCAATTCTATTCATGAATGTGTTTGTTTTCATTCCAGTAACATGCTGTTTTTATTACTATAGTTCTGAAGTATAATCTGAAGTCAGGAAGAATGATGCCTCATGCTCTTTAATCATTCAGGATTTGTTTGGCTATATTGCTTTTTTGTGTTTCCATATGGTTTTTTTTGTTTGTTTGTTTTTTTGTTTTTTTTGTTTTGGTCTCTTTGAAACAGGGTCTCCCTGTGACCCCAGTTGTACTGGAACTCACACACTCTGTAGATCAGGCTGGCCTTGAACTCACAAATATCTACCTGCCTCTGCCTTCCAAGTTCTGGGATTAAAGGCATGTGCCACCATGCCCGGTTGTGTTTCCATATGTAATTTGATATTATTTTTTTCAATTTTTGTGAAGTGGTGCAATTTTAATGGAGATTGCTTTGAATCTGTTGATTGCTTCTGGTAGAATGGCCATTTTCACCACATTGACCCTATTGCCCACGGGGGGGGGGTTCCACTTTGTGGTATCATCTTCGATACTTTTATTAATTCTTTGAGAATTTCATAAAATGTAGATATAGTTTGATTTTATTCGCTCATTCATTCTTCCCCTAACTTCTTCCAGCTCCATCACAGCCTCCCCACCATGAATTCACATCCTTTAAAAGAAAAATCTATTGAGTCCAATTTGTGATTCACATATACTCATAGCCACCCTCCCAGCAGCAACACCCATAAAGAAAACTGATTCTCTCTCTCCGCAGAAGGCATCGCCTGTCCACAGTTCCCCAGTTAGCAATCTGGAGGCTCATGAATCCTTTTCCGTCCATGATAGAATGCTGAATGGCTTGATATTGTATAGATCTTGTGCAGGCAGAGACTGGTGTGAGTTCATGAGTCCAGTGGTCTTGTCATGTCCTAACACTTCTTCGCTCCTGTCAACCACAAACTCTGGCTGTCCCACCTTTCTGTACCCTCTTAAGTAATGATCCCAGACTCTTTTAGTGGAATGTTATAGATATTCCAATTGTGCCTGAGCATACCATAGACATGCATTCTCTGCATTTTGACCAGTAGTTAGTTTCTGCTTTAATAACCACATACTGGACAAAGAAAATTCTCTTATGGGGCCTAAGGTATAGAGACACAAATTTAGAAGGCAGTTGGATAATATGCCCAGTTAGCAGAATAACAGAAGTTTACCCCTGGGGCCTATGAGTTCTCCATCCGCATGTTCTTGGCCATATTTTCAGTACTGGGCATGAATTTCCTCCTGTGGTGTAGGCCTTTAATTTAATCAGAAATTGCTTTGTTACCCTTATGACATTCATACCACTATTGCACTCAGGGGCATATGTCTATATTACACATATATGTGAGCTTAATTTTATTTACACACTGTACATTACTGCAGTTCACAAGGTTCATAGTTACTAACACTGTTGACGACCCCCCCCAACAGTCAATATAGCATCTTCTAGTATTATTAAAGAAGCTAGCCAGCAGAGAGGAAGCTTTCTAGTCAGTACAAAGTTGAATTCTCCATGCCTTCTGACTAATGTGTGTAGTGTTTTCACTAATATGGCCTAACAATAAAGTTCTAGAGGGCAATCTAGAGCATCATCAATAGTCTTATTATTTCAGGGGTCTCTAAGCTACCTCTGATCAACTACTACAGTGGAGAGGTATCACATATCTGGCACTGAGCTTTACATTTTGAAACCTATGTCTTCCTGGAGGAGTAAAATCTCCTGTGGAAAGTCAGCAAAATTAAACTCATGTTTATATGCATATACATGAGTCTAATATAGACATATTATATATTTATTTTATATATATTTATTAATTTTTATATGATACTTACACTAGGTTTCCATATGGCCTTTTCAATCATGCTAGTGCTAGTTATCTTTTATCTGTACCCTCCTTTGCCCTAAGCCCTCCATCCCTCTCTCCTTACTTAAACCTTCCTCCTCATTACTTTGTTTGTCCTTTTGAATAGCTTTCTTCAAGAAAAAATCATTGAGCTTTTGTATATTTCATACAATGATTCTTAATCAAATTTAGACTCCTCCCACTATTCATACTCCCCATCAGACCTCATGCATTCCTCAATGCATGTTTGGTTTTATCCAGTTAAGCATTTGTACCCAGATGTCCTTCCATGCAAGTTCATCCATTAGCATCCAGTCAGTCTATCTAGGGATCATATGCAAGGTCTTCTCTCCTTCACCTAGTAGTAATCAGTCTCCAGTAGTTCCCAGGCTGAGGCTTGACCCCCACTCATTTTCCTTGCTCCATACTGGGCCCTTGACTGAATGAGTTGGCATGGATTTTGTGCTTGACACCATCATTGCTGCAAGAATTCTGAGAACTTATTCATGCTGCATCATAAAAGCCTGATTTTTTTAAGACCCACTTAGAATAGGATAGCATGATTCTTTCATCTCCATCTATTAAACAATAGAGCCCCTATTGTCTAATAATGTGAGGGAAACTAAACAAAATTGGAAATTTAGTTTTTTAAAACATTTAATTTATAGTTTTTATTTTATGTGTATGAATGTATTGCCTATATACACCAATGTTATGTAATGCCCATGGAGATCAGAAGAGACTGTCAGATCCCCTAGAACTGGAGTTATAGATGGTTGTTAGCCACCATGTGGGTGCTGAGATTCAAACCAGGTTCTCTGCAAGAACATCCTGTGCTCTTTCTTAATTGTCACACCGAAGTTGTCTCTAGCTTTGTGAAGATATTGCAAGGAAGAATCTGGTAAAAATTTCCCATTCATGTTAAATGGTCCATGGAACACCAGAGATATAGAGTAACCAACAAAGATACCACAAATCAAACATTAAACTGATGCCTATGCTGCATTCCTTCCTCTTAGCTCAATAAATCTTAAAGAAATGTGTTTATCTTAAATGACACAGATAGACACCTCTAAAGTTAAGTATTTGCATGGGACTTCTTTTTACACTTTTTACACTCTGTACACTTCCTCAACTAACTCTTTTTTCTCAAGTATTTCTTTAAGAATGGCGGCACACTGTCTACTAGGGAGTAAGGAGAGAAAGGAAAATAGATCGGGGGGGGCACACTAAAGTCTAAGCAATAAAACCCTGGCATTTTGGGTTTAGAAGTTCTCACATTGTAAGAACTTCTAAAATTTCACTTTAGAAAAAGAAAGAGTCTTGACAGGGTTGATTTCTGCTTTTTCTGGCAAACCTTAACTTCCTGGTTCAGAAAAAAGAAGTTTATAAATGAGGCCCACAAGGCTTCTCTGACATCAAATTGCTCTTATAGCACAACATTTTGATGAGTTGAGTGTAAATGAACCAGAAACATATGGATTAAATTTCTCCTGTGGTAGTAAGAGGTTAGAAAAATTGAGGTGGAAATGTGCCTGGGAAAATGTACTTGGGGTGCAGGGGCGGGGCTGGTTACTGGGCCTCTGGTACTTAAAACTTAGAAAAAAACATTTTTTAATGATGCTTTGTGTATTTCATACATCATTTTCCAATTCAGTTCAGGCATATATCCCCTTCCCTTCCCCCCACCCCACCCCTACTCATCCCAGATCATGCATTCTGCTGTGACTTTTCTGCATCTTTCTGTTTTTCTGTTTTGTTTTGTTTTCATTTTTTTAACAATAAGTGATAATTTGTGAGTACAAGCATCCTTCATGTAAAACCAATTTGCGAGCAGTTGTGCCCAAACCCACATAGCTCATGGGTCCCACCATCCAGCGTGGGGGGGGGGCTTGTATGTTCAATCAAGTTGATCAAATGAGTATCCAGTCTATATTGTTGTAGTTTTGATGAAAGCACAACAGAAAGTTGACTAGTCATCTCAGCTCCGTTCCTTTTGCAAAGCTTCTGGGGGTGTGTGTGGGGGATTGGGATGGCATCTGATTCCCCTGCTTCTAAGGACGAGGTTGAGATTTGGGTTGAGAGAGAACTTATGGTGGCACCTGCCGGACATAGTAGAGAGAAAAGGGAGTTTAGTGAATGGGTGTGGGTAGGGGGATCCCTTCCCTGTGCCAGGGAACAGAGTGATATGTTTAAGGTGGGGTGGTCCTGGCTCAGTCAGGTTACTTAGAAGAAACAAACTCAAAAGTCTGGTCTCTGAAATGATATCTGTAGGATCTCATCTGCTCCCTTGGGTGCCACTGTGAGGTCTCAAACAAAGGAGTCAGCATGCTTACATCATGATTGGAAACCCTGGGTTTCCTAGAAGAGGAGAGAGAACAGTGAAGAAAGATTAGGCAAGAGATGATACAGATAAAAATCCAGGGCAAAATGATAAACACATAGGAAAGAAGACTGTTAGAACTGGATAGTGCTGGGCAGGACTTGGGAGGCTGAGGGAGCCCAAGTTCAAAGCCAGGTTGGGCTACAAAATCCCCTAAATAATTAACACTTGAAGATTTACTTCATATTGGAGATGAAATGGATGAAGTTGCTCAGTTACATAACTTTTTTCACACACAGCTATTTTCACACAAAATTTCTGACCTCTAAAGGAAGACATGAGCATTTGTTAATCCAGTCTTCTGATGCCTGATACTTTGATATCTATCAAATGCATAAACATTGTCAACACCAGGATACTATATTAGGTTTTTGAGACAATGATGCTTAGCTTAGGGTTGATTATTATTATTATTATTATTATTATTATTATTGGATCTTTTGAGTCAGGGTCTCCCTTTAGTACCAGCTGGCCTGGAGCTTGCTCTGTAGACCAGGCTGGCCTTGAACTCACAGAGATCTGCCTGCCTCTGCCTCTGCCTCTGGAGTGTTGGCATTAAGGGCATGCACCACCACACCTGGCACTAAAGAAGGCTCTTAGCTGCCATGTGGGTGCTGGGAATCAAACCCAGGTCCTCTGCAAGAGCAGTCAGTGCTCTTAACCACTGAGCCATCTCTCCAGCCCCAGGGTGGATTATTCTTAAAACAAAGAGATGAGATCACTAAAAATGTGATATCTTCCACCAAAATCCTATCTGGAGGAACATAAGAAAATCATTCAAACTTAAATAGTTCAGACCCAGCTAGGATCATTCATAAATTTTGCATACTCTGTCTTAAGATAGCCAGGCAGACCTTTGTGAGTTCAAGGCCAGCCTGGTCTACAAAGCGAGTTCCAGGACAGCTGGGGCTACAGGGAGACTCTGTCTTGAAAAGACACACACACACACACACACACACACACACACACACACACACAAAGATATGGAAATAAACTTAAGTTAAAGGAGAGTGGCCTGCTTTCCTAAATCAGTTTGTCTCCAAAGAACCCTTGGCCAGGGTTAGGGCAGGCAGTAGTGTGTTGCATTAAAGGAAATTGCCACTGTTAATTCACAGAGGTCCTTATAAATTGCTGCCTCTGAAAAATCTTAGATTAAGACTCAGCATGTCAAGCCATGGAAGCAACCCCTTCTTTCCAAAGCAACATGATGCTGTCCACAGAAATTCCTGCCCTTCTGTCCATGAACATCTTTGATATCCTTTCAACTCAAGGTCACATGTTTTAAAGATATTTATTTTTATTTATCTATGTGTGTGGTTTTTATACATAAATGCATACCACCTCTGTGGAGTGTCCACAGAGGCTAGAAGAGGGTGTTGTTCCCTTTGAACTGGAATTACAGGCAATTGTGAGGTAACCTGTGGGTCCTGGGACCTGAACCCATGCCCTCTGTAAAATCTATAAGCATTCTTAACCACTAAGCTATCTCTCCAGCCCCTCAAGATCTTATGTTTAATGAATTCCCAACTAATGAAAGCTGGGTAATAAGGACTGGGGGTGATGAAAAGGAACAATATTAGGATGGCCTGTCCCAAGAATGTACACATTGACCAATGCACTAACAAATCATCCTAAGAATGGGGATTGGGTTTAAAGTGAAATCTACCTATGTCCCAATCCTATGTTCTTTCTACCACTATTTTTGGAGTTGAAGAGGAATAATTCTAATTAATCAAGTTAATTATTGTTCTTTGAAATGGTGTCTCACAGTTGCACCACAGAGAGAGGGTCTGAGAGGGAAAGTTTTCAAGCAGGGCAGAAAGACCCTTAATCTGCTAGGGCACAAATTGAAGGTACAGCCCCCAATATTGCAAGTGTAATTCTAACACAAATTAAACTTAGTCATAAGACATCATGGCCTCCAAATATATGAAATATTGACTGAGAAATTAATGATGCATGTCTGGTAACCTTGCCTGGGACTTACTATTTTATTTTATTTTTCTTATTGTTATATTATGTGTGCTGGTGTATTGCCTGCATGTATGTAAGTGCACCTGTGTCATGTAGTGATCTGAAAGGGAAAAAGAGGGTGTCAGATCCCCTGGAACTGGAGTTACAAATGGTTGTTAGAAGCCATGTGGGTTCTGGGAATCAAACCAAGGTCCTCTGCAAGAGTAGTCAGTGCTCTTAAATACTGAACTACCTCTCCAGCCCTTGGAATTACTATTTTCTGTGCATTATGAAAGATTATTATTAGTTTTATGTTTTCCTCACTTATTAGTTGCTGAATTCCTATGTGCTGAGTTTGTGAAGTGAGTAACTAGCTTTCCTTTCTGGTGATCATTCACCTTAAGGAAGTACTGTTGGTTTTTTTTTCACTTTTCTACAACTTGTAATATTTAAAGAAAAATATAGATGTCTCTTAGAGACACAGCTCTTCATGAAGGGGCTAAGAAAAAAGGAAGATGCTACTGGTTTAGAGAAAGCTCTGGAATCTGAATTTAAAGCGAGGTTCCTACAGTTTCTTGCTGTGTAGACTTGGTCAAGTCACATGATCTTCCTGCATCTGTTTCCTCCTGTAAGATGAGAAAATTACTTGTAGTCACACATAAAGTTCTTTGGGGATTAAAATCACTTATTATATGTAAGAACATGACCTCTAAGGTTTCCTATGTTTCAGTAGATGTGCCCACCCCCACATATACATATACACATACACATATATATATATATATATGTATATATATATACATATATATGTATATATATACATATATATATGTATATATATATATACATATATACACATACACATACACATACATATACATATGGTCAGCATTAACTAGACAGTGGATTATCCCAGAAAGCAGAACAAAAGACATAAAATTAGGAAGGGAGATGATGGAGGGATATGGGAAGAATAGGAAATGGGAAATAGGAAGGGAGCTATGTCATATTTTATTGTGTGTATGTAAGAAATTGTCAAAAATAAAAACAGATTAATAGATCCAAATAGTTCTGGGGAAAATGAGAAAATTTAGAGAACATAATGAAATCTTTGAAAAAAAGTCTATAAGAGATAAGTACGGTTTATTCAGGATGAACTATGGCCACACAGTAATGAGCAGAATTTCCTGGCTTCTAGGAAGCTTCCGTTCTGATGTCTGAGTTGCCTGTATTTGAAGGAGGCATTTGAGTCTTATTCTGGTTTTAATAGTAGGATAGCAAACACATCCAGAGCTACAGGATTCCAGCTCCCACACAGAGGAACCTCTCCAAAGGGTAAGGAAAATGGTAAGCTTCACTTTTATTTCTCTTCTCTTCCCCATGTTCTCAGTTTTCTTCTTAAAGTTCCACGGGGTTCTAGCAAGTACATTTTATCTCAGTTCTACAGATGGTGAGTGAATTCAACGTAGAAATAGTCTGGGAAACTGTCCACAACTTTAATGGTGCAGACCAGAGAAATTAGTGGAGAAGGGTGTGTGATCTAAGACAGTAAAACCCAGGTGGATTTCAGTCTTTCCTTAGATGGTAGAAGTATAAGTTCTCTTTCTGCCTGTGAATAAAATAATGTGTATATATGAAGTCTAAAACCGCTCAGCCACATTCCCTTCATGGTGAAAGCAAGTCTGAAAATGAAATAAACTCATGGTGGGACACAAAGCCAAGAGAAGAGAAACCGAAGTCCAATGATGCCATGAACCCATTTCAAACTAGGCCTGAAGTTACCACATTTTTTGAACTTGTAAAATTCACAAGGCAATAAATCACTTTATTTGGAAACCATTTACTTAAGTCATCTGGGTTTTTACTGTTGTTTTGTTTTTCTTTGTAATTGAAAGCGTCTTAAATGATAGAGTAAACAAACGCCCTTTCCTATCCATTTCATCACTGAGCAGCAATTTCATCTTCCTCTAATTCTACTTGCCAGTCCACCCATTATGCTGTGCTTCCCTTTGCTTTCCTAGTGCCCCACTCTCATTATCCCAGCATTCATAGAGTTACTATCAACTCTTTTCCTAATAAGTACAGTCGTTGACAAAATAAAGGGATCCCAAAATACGTACTTCATAAAGAAAAGCTACAACTTGAAGGAGCTTAGAGAGATAGTGGACTACATGATCTTCATTCAGAGCAGATGATGCTCAGAAATAGAGAACCACTCACTCAAGCTACTTAATATCAGACTGGAACATCAACTATGAATCAGAAGGTCAGTGATTCACAGCATTGAAAAACTATAGGAGTATCAAAGCCTTTGAATTTACCCTGCTTGATGTTTTCTTCCTTAGGAAGCTGATTATTAATAAGATTGTGGGTCACAGAAATGAATTCTCATTACTAATCTGTGATAGACCTAGGAAAACCCATAGACTCTCTGAATCTTCCTCTAGTTCCATTTCCATATTAAACTGTTTCTGTCCTTTTAAGTCATTGAACAAATCCTTTGAATCTATCCTTCAGTCACTGGAAGATGTTCAGTACCTTTTGCAACCTTCTTAAATCCATTGATTTCTGTGGGAGCTGTATTCATACAACACACATGATCCTACAAGTTTGATAGAAATATACAAATCCAAATAATTTCCTTAATAGTACTGAAGTCAGATGCTTGATACAAAAATACTCCTGATTTTTGCTAATATGATTTTTTTTACTTTCTTAAAGTTAATGTCAGGAATGGAGAAGAAAACTGAACACTGGGGCTTGTCCCCTGTCCTATTCACTTGAAACAGGCTGGATTTCTATTATGCAAAGAATGCTCCTTCACTGATGACATAGGAAACTTCCTGTCACTGTAGGCATTGAAATCTCATCTTAATTGCTTCTGTAAACAGTTGAATAGCATGACATACAAGAAATAACTATTCTCCTAGCTGAAATGGATTTAGGCTGCTACCACTAGCTTGCTAAAATAGAACCAAGAAGAGAAGAGTAGAAAGGGGAGATGAGAAGAAGGAAGAGGAGAAAAGGAGGAGGAGGAGGAAGAGGAGGAAGAGGGGGAAGAGGAGGAGAAAGAAGGAAGAGGATGAAGAAGAGGAGTAGTAGAGGAATAGTAAGAGAAAGGAAAAAGAGGAAGAAGAGGAGGAAGAAGATGAGAAAGAGGAAGGGGAGGAGGAATAAGAGGAAGATGAAGAGGAGGAGGAAGAGGAGGAGGAAGAGGAAAAAGAATCAGAGAAAGAGGAGGAGGAGGAGGAGGAGGAGGAGGAGGAGGAGAAGGAGAATGATAAAGGCCAGAACTTTGAGAATTTTCTTATGGCACTTCATATTGCTATTTTTCATACAGCCCAGGCCCTTCAATGGCAACCATGTGACGTAATAAGAGGCAGAACTAAACATCTATTTTTGATCTGGAACTCTCATGACCACTGGTTAGCTTTCATAATACTCAAAGGTGCCATGCATGCTTCCAGGGCAGGAAAGTAATCATCAGTCTTTCCAAGTTGTGAACCTAGCAAACTACATAAATGTCCAAACTGGCAAGATATTCTCACTGGTGCAATAGTGACAGAAATGTTGTGGAAGCAACCAATGATTTCCTGCCTGGACTTAAGGCCCATTCCATAAAGTGGAGCCCATACCTGGCGCTGTTATCAGGACCAAGAACCTGTGGCCTGGTCACAGACCAGAACCTACTAATAGTGTTCTGCTAAACTAACTTAATATAAAATCAATTCCTAATGGCTTATCATTATACTCACACATTAGTGCATCTCTCAACCCTTATCAGGAAGGTTCTTTTGGCAATATATGGCATTTAACAGAGATTCACAACTGGTCAAGTTGGAGAGAACAGAGATTATGGAACACTTAGACCAAAATGAGACATCTACACCACACCCTCTCCTCCAAAGAGTTAGGGATATTTCTGGAAGAGAGAATAGAAAGATCTTAAAAGCCAGAGGTGGTAGATGACTACAATAAAACAGTGTTTTCTGATCACCACAGGATAGTTGAATATGAACTCCCAGGAGCTGAGACAACACTCACGTGATGCATGTTCAAGCCAGACAGAACTGCAGCATGGAGGGTGGAGGTGGGCATGAAGTCTCACCCAGGGCTAAGGAGCTGTTGGCAAGTGACAGCTGCTGGGAGAGGGGAGGATAATTTTGTTTAAGGAGATGTTGGCAAATGGTAGTTGCTAGGAAAGGAGTTAGTTTTCTTTAAAGTATGGCTGGTGGTAGGTTGACTATACTCCAGTGGACAACTGCACACCTAAGAGTCATATGGGCAGTACATGGCGGCTGAGAACCATCCGTAACTCCAATTCCAGGAGAACTCCAGTTCCAGGGGAATCAGACACCCTCTTCTGACCTTTGCGGCATTGCACGACACGGGTGCACAAACCTGCATGCAGACAGTACATTCACACACGTACAAAAATAAATAAAATTAAAAAATGTTTTTTAAAAAAAGAAGACAAAGCTGGGTGGGTAGGGAAGTGTGCAGATCTAGGAGTTGGAAGTGAAGTGAATATAATAAAAGTACAACATGTAAAATTCTCACAGAATTAATAAGAATTAATAAAAAGACAACCTTTGCATCTGAAGTTGTCCTTTCCAAAAAATTGGTTTCCTGTTTGATATAAATGCTCTGAATGAGCATTTTAGAATTTTTTAGACTATTTTAATCTATCAAACATATTGTTATTTGAGATTTTATTTCAAAATGAAAATAGAAAAAGACAAAGTTTATATACTAGAGTAACTTGAAACTTCTTGTCACCTGAGCTTGAGAGGAGGGGGTCTGGTAAAGGTGTACCATTTGGGGCTGACACTCCATAGTCTATTTTCTTTATATTGAGCAATTGTGGCTCTTTATGTTAATCACCATGTGCTGGAAGACGCTTTTCTGGTCAAGAACTGAAAGATGCATTAATCAATAGAGATAGCAATAAGTTCTTAGGAGCTGGTTTAAAAATATGTCCATTTGTATAAGGATAGTTTTAGATTGGCCCCTAGGGCCTGTGATCTATCTAGCCACAGATTCTTGGCCCTAATATCAGTTCCAAGTTTGGGCTCCATTTTGCGAAATGAGTATTAAATCCAGTCAAAACGTGGTAGCTATTTCCATAACATTCATGACACTCTTTTACCAGTGAGATTATCCTGCCAGAATGGTCATTACTGTAGCTCACAAGATTCACAGCTAGGTAATATTGATGACTACTTTTCTCACAGTATGCCCAGCACCTTCCAGCACTATGAAAACTAGGCAATGGAGACGAAGCTCTGCAGTACCAGGTGGATTTCTTCATGTGTTTGTTCTATGACTCAAATATTATCTTCTGCAATATGCAGAGCAATAACTCCAATATTCAGATGACACCTCTGACAAGTCGACAGCCCCTTCCATATTTCTCCTTTAAGAAGCAGGCGCCAATAACACTTAGGTGAGGTCACTAATAATATTCAGTTTTCTGCTATGCCTACTTTTATCTATAATTTTCTCCTGTCAGAACTAACTGAACAACTGAATCCTCATATCTATGGTTCAGATTCTCAAACGAATCTATTTGATTCTTGAAATTACCACTCTGTGTTGGACTATTCATGTATGATGAAAGGAGAGTTGACATGTAATATAAGACATGGCTCCCTTCTTATAAGGAAATGCATATGTCTGCCTCCTTCTGAAGAGCTCTGGTTATTGTAGCACAGTGGAGGAATTGTAAATTATTCCTAAAGAGCTAGGCTATATGCTTAGATCAACTTACTGGCTATCAATAGGGATAAGACAACTTTTCAGAGGCTTTCTAAGGGTTATTCCCTTAGGCCTACACAGTAAGATGGGTTATTAGTGAGAAGTGCACCAAATAATTGCTCAGGGAAGGCACATGAAGGCAGAGATAGTAAAGCATATTTGTTTAAAAACTAAGCTCTATGGGGCTGGAGAGATGGCCTAGCGGTTAAGAGTGCCAACTGCTCTTGCAGAGGATCCAGGTTCGATCCTCTGCAAGAGCAGTCTTTGGCTCCAGTTCCAGGGCAATCCGACGCCCTCTTCTGACCTCCCCAGCATTGCATGACACGGGTGCACAAACCTACATGCAGACAGTACATTCATACACATACAAGAATACAAAAATTAAAATAAAAAAAATAAAAACTAAGCTCAATACTAAGTATATAGTCTCACAAAATGGTTTTGAGTTGGTTAAAAAATTCAAGTTAACAACTGAGAGAGAATGCAGGATTATTTTACATAGACATTTCTGAAAAGAAAAGATGATTTTCCTCATAAAATAATGGCATTGACCAACTAGAAAGATGGAGCAAAGACTCTTTGTGAACTAAATTAGGTAGTCAATCTATCACTTTGATTAAGTAATTTGTAAAGAATAAAGAAGTCATAAAAAAGAATAAAGAAGTCATAAAAAAAGAATAAAGAAGTCATAAAAAAGAATAAAGAAGTCTCATGTAATTTGGTCTCCTCTAGGCACATTTTTCAAGTATATTTTTATTGAATTTTTGTGAATTTCATACAAAATATATTTATATATATTAGTTTTTTTAAATTTTATTTGTTTTTGTATGTGTATAAATGTACTGTCTGCATGTAGGTTTGTGCACTCGTGTCATGCAGTGCCGCGGAGGTCAGAAGAGGGCGACGGATTCCCCTGGAACTGGAGTTAAAGATGGTTCTCAGCTGCCATGTGGGTGCTGGTGATCGAATCCGGGTCTCTTAACCGCTAGGTCATCTCTCCAGCTCCCAAAATATCTTAATCATTATTGTACCCACTTAACCCCAACCAGATTTCATGCATTCTGTTATAAATGTTAAGGCCTATTGAGTCAAGTTAGTATCCTCAGATGTCCCCCAGTGCAAGTTCATTTGCTGTGGTCCCGTCAGTCTATCTAAAAGTCTGTTCCTTAAAGATCAGCTATCCCTTGCCCAGCAGCAACCATCTGCCAATCATTATTTTGCTGAGGTTAGGGCCTACTGCCCATTTCCCCGGTTCTATGATGGGTTTTTGTCAGATTGAGTTTGAATGGGTCTTATGCATGCTGACACCATTGCTCTAAATTCATGTGAGCAAGGTCACAGAGACTATGTCCATGTGGTCATGCACCTCCTCCCTTGGCTCTTACAATCTTTTTTCCTCAGCCTCTACAATGGTTCCTGAGCCCTGGGTGGGTAAATTTTAATTTGCAACATACAGAGACTATTACCAAGTTCCACAACTGGTCACACACAGAGCATAAATATCTATGAGATCCTCAACCCTAAGTAATACATTTGCAATGGAATCTCTATGCCCAAGGCTCACAGAACATAGTGGAACAGAGAGTAGAGAGAAAATTGTTTTATTTTAAAGATGATCATCCTGAAAAGACAATAGCAGAGGTTAAGATCAGGCCATATTCAAGAACTGATAATGTGACTTAGTGTTTTTTTCCAGCTTGCTGCAACCTCAAATACTTCTTTCAGCTTTCCGAGTATAACTCAAATTAGCACTTACCGTGAAGTCATTAGTCTTGGCCAGTTTCCTAATTCAGTTATTTTACTATTTGAAAAGGATCTCTCTCTTTGTTTTGATTTTTTACCTCTTAGAATTAATCTGGAGCTTTCCTGAGATTAATTAAAAATTCATGTCTAACTTTCTGGGATTCCAATTTTTTTTTTTTTTTTTTTTTTTTTTTTGTCTTTTCGAGACAGGGCCTCCCTGAAGCCCCATCCTGGAACTCACTCTGTAGACCAGACTGGCCTTGAACTCACAAAGATCCGCCTGCCTCTACCTCCCAAGTGCTAGGACTAAAGGCGTGTGCACCACGCCCAGCTTGGAATTCAAATTTATTCCTCATGTTCCATAGTTATTCATAGAACAGGAATTTAATGCACTCTGGTTGAAAATCTCCTTTAGTACAAGCACTAAATGAACATTTCTATTCAGAAATGAGTCAAGTAAAAAAATCAGTTGTCCATCTAAGAAATGCATTCTAGGGTCTTCCATAAAAAGAGATGTACCTGTCTGGGCATGGTGGGAATCACCTTTAGTTCCAGAACTCAGGAGACAGAGACAGGTGACTCTGTAAAATCAAGACCAGCCTATTTTATACGGAGAGTTCAGGACAGTTTTGGCTATAAGGAGGACCTGCCAGAGATAGAGGAGAGAGAGAGAGAGGGAGAGAGATCTGTGTATGAGGAACCTACTCATTAAGTGGAAAATGTCAGTATCTCCAAATGTTCATACCTATAGATTTCTCTCTGTTTCTATCTCTTTCTCTCTCTTGACTATCCCTTTCTCTCTCCTCTCTCTCTCTCTCTCTCTCTCTCTCTCTCTCTCTCTCTCTCTCTCTCTCCTCTCCTCTCATCTAAATGTCACTTTATCTCTAGCTATGTATTTCACATAAATCCTCCACCACAAATTATCCAATATTTTTTGTCATCTTTTCTTTAAACAATTTCATCATTGTGCATTCTCTATTCTTTACTAATTCAAAGATCATTAATTGAGCATTCATACTTTCTAGGAGGTGGCAAGGGATGTGCAGACCTGGTTTCTGCTGCCATGAATCTTTTGCTATAGTTAAATGGAAAAATAATAAGCAATCTCACAAGTGATTGGTCACTGTAGCTAGACAGTGGGCCATGTACAGTTCTTCCCTCTCATTCCACACACCTAGTAAACCCTAACCTCCTCCAGATTAACTCACCTAAATTGTCTTTGGATCAGAACGTTCCTATACTTTCCTACTTCCACTGCCAGTTTTCTGTCTTATCATTTCTCACTTGAACTAACATGGAAGTCACTCGTGTTTTCATTCCACATATCTATCACCAAAATGATCCTTTCTAAAATGAAATCCCCTAATGTGGAGTTTCCAGATCCCCTACTCAGTAACTGACAGCTGTCATTTTTATCCTGAATGTTATTTTCCCATCATAATAAACATTTTCCATGAACATACAGCACACAATACTGTGATTGTGTTCAATGTGTTTCTACTGACTAGAATGCTTTATATATATATATATATAATATATATATATATATATATATATGTGTGTGTGTGTGTGTGTGTGTGTGCACGTGTGTGTTTTTTATATATGTTTATATAATTCAGTTCATTTTCATGAACTTCAAACATATTTCTTGTTTCTCATTAATTATATTTTGTTCCATGAGATCCAGAGAATGGTCTGCCACAGCCATCCTTTCAATTTGAAATGAGATACATTGTTAAATATATAACAAGACACAGTAAAAGAATAAATAGCAAGAGACAGACACACAGCAAAATATCATCAAGTCAGATGTTCAAACCATCTGGCAACAATTGCCTAGAGAAGCTCCACTGAGGCAGTCAGCTAGAGTTCTTTTTTTTTTTTTAATTTATTTCTGTATGTGTATGAATGTATTGTCTGCATGCAAGTTTGTGCACCCGTGACGTGCAATGCTGTGGAGGTCAGAATAGGGCGTCGGATTGCCCTGGAACTGGAGTTCTCCTGGAATTGGAGTCTCAGATGGTTCTCTGCCGCCATGTGGGTGCTGGGGATCGAACCCGGGTCCTCTGCAAGAGCGGTCGGCGCTCCTAACCGCTAGGCCATCTCTACTGAGTCCCAGGCTGAGGCCAGTGTCCCATCCCCTCAGGTGAGGCTAGCAAGTGAAAAAAACACATAACAAGAGAGATGTAACATGATCAAAGTGAGCACTCACCATGTTTAGCAGAAATGAATGGGGGAAGTAGAGGCCATTGGGTGGAGTTCTAAATTGAGCTTCCTGTCCATGGGTGAGCTTCCGTGGCTACAAGGTCTTTTATATCATGAGACGAACATATCTGGGAGTGAAATGACGGGGACAACCTCCAATCTCTCACAGAGACAGCTTCTTGATGAGCTCAATTAGCATGTTACACTTTTGCTTCCTGAGAAATTTTGCCTCTGCTTTTCTTGTCATTTGCTAATAAATGATTATGTGTTTCTAAATAAAATACAGGACCCACACATGAGGGAAAACACAAAATATTTATGTGGATGAGAAAGGACTTAATTTGATTATTACAAATTGTGTACATTTTCCTGCAAAAATATAATTTAATTCTTCTTAATACTGAAAAATCCCATTGTATATAACTACCACATTTTCTTTAAATCCAGTCTTCTGTTATCAGATTCATAGTTTGGCTCCATAATTTAGCTATTATGAATAGTGCTGTGAAATACATTCATGTACAGGGTCTCTGTGATGTCTTGATTTGGAATCCTATGGGTAAATATCCAGGAGTTGTAGTGTTGGGTCATTGGTAGGAATAGTTTTAGTTTTTTTAATATATATTTTATTAAATTTTTGTCAGTTTCATACAATGTATCTTGATCATGCTCAGACCTGCTCCCATTTTCACCCTCATATGCCCCCACCAAATTTTATGCACTCTGTCTTGTTAAGTTTTTTGAGGAAACTCCATACTGATTTGCAGAGTACTTGCACTAATTACATTTCTACCAGCAGTGTATAAAGACTCCCTTCTGCACACATACTTGCCTGCATTTTTTATTTGTCTTCTTAATGGCTGCCAATCTGAATGGAATGAAGCTGAATCACAATGCACTTTAAATTTGCATTTCTCTAGTAGTTAGTGAAATTGAACGTTTTTCACATGTTTATTGGCCATTTGTACTTAATCTTTTGAGGACTGTCTCTTCCATTTAATTAGCCCATTTATTTGATTACATTATTTGATTTCTTATTTAGCTTTGTGCATTGTTTGTGTATTCTAGATAATAATTTTCTGTCAGATATGTATAAATGGCAAAGACTTTCCTTGATGTTATAAGTTGTACCTTCACTAGATTATTTCTTTTACTGTGCAGAACCTTTATTTTAATTTGATAAGCTCCCAGTTGTCAATCATTAATGTTATTTCCTGAGCAACTTGAGTCCTCTTCAGAAAATTTTCCTGGTTGCCTGTTTTGAAGGTTTCCTCTAGTAATTTTGGATTTATGTCTTATATTAAGGCATTTGATCTATTTGGAGTTGATTTTCATTCTGGATGAGAGATACAGATCTACTTGTACAAGTGGAGATCCTTTTTCCAATGTCCTTTGCCACTCAACACAATTATATATTAGTGCATATTTATCAATATCCAGATGCCTTTAGCTGCATGGGTTAATATCTGGATCCGTTAATCTATTCCATTGATCTATCTGTCTGGTTTTGTGCCATTGCCATGCCTTTTTGTCAGTACAGATCTAGATTATAATTGCTAACAGGGTATGAGGATCTGCTCACACTCTTCCTTTTGTGCATGATTGACTTGACTGACCAGGCTTTTTCCTGCTTTCATATGGATTTTGTAATTTGTTTCTCTTTCTATGAACAACTTTGGAATCTTGATGAAGACTGCATTGGATTTTTAAAAATTTTATTTATTTTTGTATGTGTATGAGTGTACTGTCTACATGTAGGTTTGTGCACCTGTGTCATGCAATGCCACAGAGGTCAGAAAAGGGTCTCGGATTCTCCTTGAACTGGAGTTCTCCTGGAATTGGAGTTACAGAAGGTTCTTAGCTGCCATGTGGGTGCTGGGGATCGAACATGGGTCCTCTTCAAGAGCAGTCAGTGCTCTTAACCACTAGGCTATCTCTCCAGCCCTGCATTGGATTTATTTTAATTATTCCTTGTGACTCAAAATTTAATCCTGAAATATTTAGCCCTCAAAGAAACCAGTATTTTTTCCTTATACTTGTTAAAAAAAACTAGACATGTTTCAGTCGCTGCATTTATATCATACTGTGGTTGACTCATGTTGTAGTTTGTCTTCCATTGCTGTGACAAAACACTCTGACCGACACCAACTTGGGGAGGAAAGGGTTTATTTAGTTTATATCTCCTGGGTCACAGTTCATCACTCAGGGAGCCCAAGGCAAGAACTCAGGGCAGGAACCTGGAGGCAGGAACTGAAACACAGGCCATGGAGGAATGCTGCTCACTGGCTTGCTCCCCTGACCCATGCCTCGCCTGACCACTTATACAGTACACAACAACCTGCCCAGGGTTGCACCGCCCATAGTGGGCTGGGCCCTCCCACATTGTTCAACAATCAAGACAATACTCCACAGATGTGGCCACAGGCCAATCCAATGGAGCCAATTCCCCAATTGAGGCTCCCTCAACCCAGGTGTGTCAAGTTGACACTAAAGCTATCCAGCACAATTGACTCCTTGTCAACTTGACACACAAAACACATCACTATTAAACCACCACCTTTCCAGTTTTTATCCCCAAAGTATGACATTAACATTAATCACAACCTAAGACAGTACAACACAGACAGTACAACCTTAAAAGCCCCACAGTCCTTAAAATGTCCAAACACTTAAAAGTTCACAGTCTATTAAAAGTCTCTTAACTGTGGGCTGCTATAAAATCCAAAACAAGTGCTGTCTTATTTCAAAGGGAAGAATCAGGAACACTCAAACAAAACCAAGTCCAGCAAGTAGCTCAAGGCTGGACACCTGGGACTCACTCACAATCTTCTAGGCTCCAAAGGGTTTCGGCAGCTCCCCCTCTCTGACCCTGCCATCCGTGGCACACACAGCTCATCTCACAGGCCCAGGCCGACTCCATTCCACACTTGCCGCTGCTCTTGGTGGTCGTCCCATGGTCCTGGCATCTCCAAAAAGCTGGGGTCGCTACTGAAACTGAGGCAGCACCTTCACCAATGGTCTCTTCTGACCTCTCAAGGTGCAAAGCATCAGCTTCTTTCCATGACCCCTGCAATCCTGGGGTCTTCACTGCAACCGAGGTGCACTTCCACCAATGGTCTTTCCTGACCCCTCACAGTGCTAAGCCTTGGCTGCTCTCTGTGACCCCCTCAAATCAACACTGGAACCATATAGGAGACTCTTACATGTTACCAAGTCCTGCTTCTGGCTCAAGATGGAGGCTCAGGCCCCTTCTGGTTCACAGCTTCTGTGTGCTGACCCTGAAGAAATTCTTCCCAGAAGATTTCACCACAGTGATGCTGGTCTCTTGTTACTTACAGCTGATTTTTCAGCCCCAGCTAACCAGAATCAATTGTCCCAGTACAACAAAGATTTCACTTCAGGTTCTGGTCTCTTGTTACTTACAGCTGATTCTTCAGCCCCAGCTGACCAGAACCCACAGATTACACAGTCCTGATGATCTCTGCTTCCCTTTGAAGCTAGAAACTTCACAAGCCAGGCCTCCATCTTCTACAACTCCTTCAGCAAAACCGCTCCAAGCTCCACAGCAACGATCTTTAGGCATTCAATGATCTTCCCAGCCCAAAGTTCCAAACGCCTCCACAATCCTTCCCCAAAACACCAAGGTCAGGTCTGTCACAGCAATAGCCCACTCTTCTGGTATCAATTTCTGTCCTAGTTTGTCTTCCATTGCTGTGACAAAACACTCTGACTGACACCAACTTGTGGAGGAAAGGGTTTATTTAGTTTACATCTCCTGGGTCACAGTTCACCACTTAAGGAGCCCAAGGCAGGAACTTGGGGCAGGAACCTGGAGGCAGGATCTGAAGCATAAGCTGTTCACTGGCTTACTCCCTTGGCCCATGCCTATCCTGACCTCTTATACAGTACACAACAACCTGCCTAGGGTTGCACCATCCATAGTGGGCTGGGCCCTCCTACATTGCTCAATAATCAAGACAATACTCCACAGACATGGCCACAGGCCAATCCAATGGAGCCAATTCCCCAACTGAGGCTCCCTCAACCCAGATGTGTCAAGTTGACACTAAAGCTATCCAGCACAACTAATTTGCTTTATTTTTATTACTATATATTAATTATTCAAAGGAATGGTTTCATTATGACATTTGCATGAGTGCATACCCTGTGCCTAGATCACATTCATTCCATCCTCTCTTGCTCTGTTTAAACTTTCTCTTCTCCTCCCCCTTTTTAGAGCCACATCCCTAAAGTCTTCATTTTGCTTTCATATCATATTTTACTATTTACTATAAATTCCACATATTCAAGGAAAATGGTTTTCATTTTCACAAGCCTGAATTATTTCACCTAACATGTTGATACCCAGGTTCATCAATTTTTCTGCAAATGGCATAATTTAATTCTTTTTTATGAATGAGTAATACTTTATCTACATATACATGCATATATATGTATATATATTTGTATATCATGCTATTTTTCCACTTATTTGTTCATGTGCTGAATCTGTAACCTGGCTGTTGTTAATAGCACAACAACATTCATGATATTGTAGGTAGATATCTTTATAGTAAGATGACTTTGCTTATTTTGGGTATACAGCCTGAAGTGTTATAAGTGGATCACATCATAGTTTTACTGCTCATAAACCTTTAAGCTGATTTCTGTAGTTGTTGGGCTAATTTTACTCCACATCAATGCTTGATTTTTTTTTCATCTCCTGTATCCTTAGTAACATTTAATGATCTTTGTTTTGTTGATGGTAGCCATTTTTTTACAGGCATTGCAAAATGATTTAATAGTAATCATAGAGGAAAGATGAGAAAATGAATGAAATTTTTTCCCACTGAAAGAAGAGTATGTGGAATTTATTTTATCTTTGATGCCAACTGTTAAGGTTTTTTCTCTTTTATTTATTTATTTTTCAATCCCAAAATGTGTTTAGGATTTCACATTTTTCCCTTTAATTTTATATTACTCTAAAATATGCATACATATCCTCCACCCATATACCAATATTATAAAGTCTGAACATAAGTGGTAGGTTAATTCTCAATGAACCATTTTTTAACTGGATGAAGTGGACACATTGGGACTCTAATTGTCTGTATATAAGTATGATACCCTAGCATGATTATGAAATCATTCAAAGCAAGGACACTGTCTTCATGATTATTGGACCTCATAGTTGATTTTTATATTTAGCATATGCTAATTTAACACAGGTCCCCTAGGAATACATTCAAGTACAGATTAACCTGTTTTCTTAAAAAGATATAAAAATTTGGGGAAAGCATTATTGACTGAAAAAAGCCCATTTCAAAAATCATAGCATCTATCAGTATGTCTGCTAAGGTGGTGAGCAGTATTGCTCTTTGGCTAATAGAAATAATTTATCTCGCTAAGTGAACAAAATTCATCTTTTCTTTAAATAATGTATTTTTGTAGGTGTTAATTTGTTACTGAAGCTCCAGGTTATACTAAATGTTATATTGATGGCTTGTTCTGTTATCAGCACTGCTTTTGAAAAACAGAACAGAGACATTCTTTCTTTTTCATCAGAGTATGGAGTGTAGTTGAAGGGTTCAAACTGGAATTCCAGAGACCACAGAAAAACAAATAAAACATCTTATATTTAGATCCTAGCTTTTAATTTTTATATGTGTACCTATATGTGTGTGGTATAGTTACTGAAATTAGGAAGGGGACAGTAAAACGAAAACAGAGGTCTTTTTTTTTTTTTTTTTTTTTGTCTTTTTGAGACAGGGTCTCCCTGTAGCCTCAGCTGTCCTGGAACTCACTCTGTAGACCAGGCTGGCCTTGAACTCACAAAGATCCACCTGCCTCTGCCTCCTGAGTGCTAGGATTAAAGGCAGCGCCACCATGCCTGGCGAGAACAGAGGTCTTAACAGAAGGTAGGGGGTGTGGAGGGAGCGTGTAATAGAATATATGTTATTTGAAAGCAAAAAGGAGATTATGTGAGGAAGAAAGGGACCAGCAGAAGCAGGCAGAGTACAGATAGGAGACAGGAGAAGATCACAGAAAAAGTATATGAAAATGTCATAATGACCTCATTATTCCAAAATTAATTAATTTTAAAAGTCTCTGGAAACACTCGAGGACAGATAAAAATCTATAAAGAATAAGAGCTTGTGGTAGGGGGTTAAAATAAAAATGAATTGAATCTCAAAGTACACAGGATTTGAACTGATTGTAGGAAACTGAAGAGGAAGATGAAATACCACAAATATTCAGGATATTGGTAGAAAGAGGTGTTAATGCCACTGAAGCCCTCACTACTTTCTTATCATCATTGCCTCTGCTAAATGCAATGGGCTTAACCAGGCACTAAGTTACCCAGATGTATAACCCACTGAATATCCAGAACTTTGTGTGATGGATTGTACTGTGCTTCTGTGTTATAGGTAAGGAAATTGAAGTTTTCTAAAGTGATTCAGTGAAAAAGGGGAGTCATGGATTAGTATTTGGAAGAACAGCTGGATAATTTTGTCTTCTATAGCATTTCACAAGTTTGAGATTGACCCATTGTTTGGAGTTTTCAGCAATGCTATGAAATGATAGTTTTGCATTTCAAATGACTTTTTTTAATTCATAAAGTAATATTTTACAAAGTACCCTCAATACTGATGCAGAGACTTGAGTTGAAATGTGGTGGAATGTTGAAGGTAGACAGAACTCCAGTAGGAGCCTAGAGATGGGAAAATAAAAAGTTGTACCTAAAAGATAGCAGGGAATTTTTTTTTATTTCTGGGAAAATCGATGCACAGAAAGAAACACTAGCAGAAAAATAATATGGTGCTTTGTATTCACTTGCTCCACTGTCACTGGAATAATACAATGAAGCTGTGTCTTTCTTCTCTCCACAATGAACGACCTAACTACATTTGGTAATTGCGTATGACTGAGAATAATTTAATTGAAAATGAACTGTGCCTTTGCTTTTTGCAAATGCAGGCAACTTTGTTTGTGTACTAGGTCTTTATGATTCTACAAGGCCTTGCCACTGTTTTGAGAGGGAGGTTATAAGCCCCTAAAATTTCCCTCTGGAAATCGATGGGGTCATGACTATCTCCATAAATATCCACAGGCCAAATGATCAAGGGGCAGTTGATGTTATCCTTTGAGCCTTCTCATTTCCCTATTACAGAAAATAATGTATCATTTAAAATATTTTATTGAGATTTTGTGCATTTCAAATAACAGATCTAATTCAAATTTAGACTTCCTCCTGCATCTATGCCCACCATAACCCTTACCCTACCAGATTTCTTGTATTCTGTCATATATGTTAAGTCCTGTACAGTCAAGCATTTGTACCCAGAGGTCCCTCATTGCAAGTTCATCCTCTGGCATCTAGTCAGCCTATCTAGACTCACTTCCTTAAAGGAGATCTACTCTCCCTCACCCTGCAGGAATCCATTGCCAATAATTCCTCCTCTTGGGTTGAAGCCTCCTGCCAGTTTCCCAATCTATGTTGAGTTTTTATTTGATTGACACATCATGGATCATGTGGATTCTGTTGTCATGGTTGCAAGTTCATTTGAGCGAGTTCCTAGAGGTCTGAAAGCCTCTGTTTCCCTTGTGTTCATGCACCAGCCTTGAATCTTACAATATTTCTGCTCCCTCTTCCATAATAGGGTCCCTGAGCCATGCATGGGAGAGGTTTAATATACGAGTCTTATTCAAGGAAAAACACTCTGCATTCTTTTAATTCTCTAAATTCTCTAAAACTTGGTCAGTTGTGGACTTCTGTGTGCATTACACTCTGTGTATGAGAAAGCTTCACTGGCAAGAGTTGGGGTATATATTAGTATTCTCTCCATCCTCTGTTCTGTTATGTTCCATGAGCCTTAGATGTCCAGGATCCACTGAAGATGTGCAAATTTGGTCTCGGCATCTCTCAGACATATATTCTCTGTGTGTGACCCATTGTAGAAGTCCATTATAGCCTTCATCTATTGGGAAAGAAGCTTCTTTTTGATTAGTGGGGAGTGGTATACTTATTTGTAAATAGAAGAATCCATATTTAGCATACAATAAGAAATTTCATTTGTCTAGAGATATGAGAGAGATAGTTTTCTCCAGGATCTATGGCCCCTCCAGCCATGTGAATTTGGCTATATTTACAATGTCACCCATGAGTTATCTTCCATTGAGAAGGTTTTAATTCTAATTAGATAGCTGTTGATTACCCCCTACATAAAAGTGAGAGAGAAGAGAGATAAATAAATCTTCTCATATATATATATATATGAGAAGGTTATATAAACAAGGAATACAGTGTCAGACAGGAGAAACCTCCCTTCAAGTTGTTGGTCAAGATAGTTCAAGGGACTCCCCAAAATAACACAGACTATTGCCACAGACCTTGATTACCTCCCAGAACTTGACGGTAAGACACTATTGGTATAGACAGGATATACTTCAGTCACAGGACTTGGAGCAATGCAGCTAGAACTGACCCGGACACTTTCTCCCTGAAGACTATCATAGTTCTAGAGGACACTATGTAAGCTGCTAAGGGAGATAACCAATCACTGGTCCAACTCAGCAGTAAAGCCTAATAACCACAAAGACTGACACAACAAACCAGCTCTATTGGTATAATCGTGGCAAATTTATCATCTTTTTTAAATAATCATCACAATTCCTATAATTTCTATGATGGGTGAGAATCTACAAAGCAATCCCATTCATAATCTTTCATGTTACACATTCAAAAATATATATGAAATAAAGAAAATAGGGACCACATTGCTGTATCATTTATAAAAAACAAAATTTAGAGTGGTTAAGAGATTTCCTTAAGTTGCATGTTTAGAGCCAAAGCTTGGAGTTAACAAGGTAAAATATGGCTTTCAACTGATTAAGTGCATACCCAAGGATTTAATTAACAAAAAGTACTTACAGAATTAGATGTACTTAGGCTCTACAAAGACAGTAGCTGAAAAGGATATGGATTTATTGTAATAAAAACATTTATATTTAAACCTTAAGAGGCCTTTCCAAGTTGAGAATGCAGAACAAAGGCAGACCAGATATTTTTCTTCCCCAAATAATTGATACATGTAGGTAAACTAATAATGAAGTACAAAAGAATCTATTTAAAAATAGCCAAAGAAATCATCCCCTTCAGAAAAATTAGCAGCACCAGCCAGTTATGAGAAGGACAGCGAAAGTGACAATCAGAAGTTGGTCACCCTAGTCAGACACAGAAAATACAATAGGGAAAATATGCGGGCTGGTCTCCTATAGACCCCAGACATGAGGGGTACTGAGGACAGACACTCACTCCATGCAGCCCGGGGAATTTACATTCATGCCGTCCAAATCTTAAACAATTTACAGTGAGAACTACTGAGCAGAAAGCCCTAGAAGATGTCAAATAGTATTTCAGTTACACATATACAACACCTTTTCACTGTTTTTATGTTTTAAAATGCATATAGCACAAAAGTTGTGGTCATAATAGTTTTTATCTAAATTTTATATTGAAGTATTGTGAATTTCAAACTGCTTTTAAAATCTGTTCAGAGGGATATTTATATTTTTATGCAGCAATCAACCATCTATCTCTGGAAGTCATTTCTTCTTCCCAAACTGAAACTCTATATACATTAAACAATGACTTCCTAGTCCCTGTTCCCATGAGACTCTGGAAGCTGTCATTCTGCTGTCAATAATTTAATTACATTTGTTTCCTCATGTGAGTAGGGTTAATTACTTGTCTTGTAATGATTGGCTTGTCTCAGGAGTCATAACATCCAAGTTTATCCATCTTATACTATATTCCCCAAATTTATCTTTTTTTACTTTTTTTGAAAGTTTCATACCTGACAACATTATTCACATAATATCTCTTCTTCCTCATCTCCCAGCTCCTCCCATGCTCTGTCCCCACTCCGTCTCAATTTTACGACCTCGTCTTTAATTATTATTGTTTAAAACAGGCATACACACATATGCATGTGTAACCTAATGTATATTTTTCTGTAAATATAAAGATCCATATTTAGCATACAGTAAGAAATTGTATTTGTCGGGCTGGAGAGATGGCCTAGCGGTTAAGAGCACCGACGCTCTTGCAGAGGACCCGGGTTCGATCCCCAGCACCCACATGGCGGCTAAGAACCGTCTGTAACTCCAATTCCAGGAGAACTCCAGTTCCAGGGGAATCTGAGACCCTCTTCTGACCTCCGCGGCATTGCACGACACGGGTGCACAGACCTGCATGCAGACAATACATTCATACCCATGTAAAAAAAAAAAAAAAAAAAAAAAAAAATAAAGAAATTGTATTTGTCGACTCTGAAGACCTTGCTGGGAAACTCTCCTCCAGGATTCCTTCAGAATAACCTGCTCTGGACCTGTGATCTCTTTCTCATTGGCTACCAGACCCTCATACCTGGGAGGCCCCTAGTGCCCCGCCCTCCTGATGGTGTATATGTAGCCACAAATCCAGCCCCACTCTACTCTGCAGACCTTGCTGGGAAACTCCTCTCCAGGATTCTTTCAGGATAACTTTTTGTGTTGTTCTGGGAGCACTCATCTCGAGCCTCCTTTCCTTCTCGAGCTGACAGCCCAGTCATGGCAGAAAACAACATGGACAATGAATTCTTGGACTATGAAGATGATGTGGAGATGTCAGCTGTGGATGACGGGGCCAAAGACTCTGGCAAGAAAGACGCAAAGGGCTACTATGTCTCCATCCACAGCGCTGGCTTTTGTGACTTCCTGCTCAAGCCAGAGTAGCCGCGAGCCATTGTGGACTGTGGCTTTGAGCTTCCATCAGAAGTCCAGCATGAGTGCATCCCCCAGGCCATTCTGGGCATGGATGTCCTGTGCCAGGCCAAGTCGGCCACGGGGAAGACGGCAGTGTTTGTCTTGGCCACACTGCAACAGCTGGAGCCAGCTAGTGGGCAGGTGTTTGTACTGGATTTGTGTCACAATAGAGAGTTAGCTTTTCAGATATACAAGGAATATGACCGCTTCTTGAAATACATGCTGGATGTTAAAAAAGAAGAAATTATATTTGTCTAGGAATATGACAGACATAAGATTTTCTCTAGAATCTGTGACCTCTCCAGCCATATGTATTTGAACTATATTTATAGTACCCCACATGAGTCCCCTCCCATTGACTGGGCTTAAGATTAATTAGATAGCAATATATTATTGGCCTTTTGTATATCTTCTTTGGAGTAATAGCTATTACTCTTTGCCCATTGTTGAATCAGCTTATAAATTATGGTTAGGCATTTATTGAATATATATGATTTCCAAATATTTCTCCCATTATGAAAACTGCCTTTTCCCTCTGTGATGGCCCAAAGCTTTCAATTTTCATAAATTCCAGTTTGTACATTTTTCATTTTGTTGTCTATACAGTTAACACCCTATCCAAGACGTTATTATTAAACCCAGTGATGTGAAAGTTTGAAAGCATATTTTCTTCCAAGAGTTTTATAGGTTTTAGTCTCACTGTTTAGGTCTTTGATGCACTTTGAGTTATTAATTGTTGTATTCATTATGGATAAAACAGCAGTTGTTTTTGGTGTGACATTAAACTTTCACAGCATCATTTCTTTTTTTTTATTTTTTTCAAGTATCACAATGTTTATTGATAGATACAAGTATATTTCTTAAGGATACTCTCCATCCTGCACTAAATAGGCTGAAAGATGTCATGTTTGAAGGCTCCTCCTTGGCAAGCCCAAACAACCATCAGTTCTGCCCTTGTGCTCCACACTGGAGTTTTCCCTCCCCATGGTCACCAAATGAGGTCCAGTAAGCACCACATCCTGTCTTGATCCTCCTGTACTGGTCTCCATGATACAGCCTGGGTAGTCAAACAATGCAATCAATAGTCTGAAGAGGCTGAAACCCCAGTAGTAGCTCAGTCCACAAGCTGGATGTCTCAGTAATCCTCATCTGGCACTGAAGGTTTGGAGGATTCTTGGAGAGCCATGAGTCTTTGATGAGTCTTTGGTCCATATTGGAAGATTGAAAAGCCATGTGTCATGTCTTTGAAAGATGGTAAAAGGAGTGGCAGCCTCCAGATAACTGCACTTGCCAGTAAGACTTGAAGACAGGAAAAACACCTCTGCTTTTTTTCTTTTTCTTTCTTTTTTTTTTTTTTTACTTTATGTCTTTTTACTAAGATCTTAACATTTATACGTGAAAGTACACTTTCTCAGGCCTTATTAATTATTTATTTCTGGTTATACTTTCCTTTTGGACACTTAAGGCCACACTGTTAGCTCAGATTAACCAAGGTTTTTGTCTTTTCAAGGTCAGTTGTTCAGTTTCTTTTTTTCTGGGGGAGGGGGAAGCCCCTGGCTCCTTTTGGCTTTTCATTTATCAGTTCCATCCACTCAAGGACAAAGCCATGTCCTGCTAGACCAGGCTTCCCTTTTTGAAGCATGAGCAGACTTTCCTCTTTATAAACTGGAAACCGGCTGAAGTCCCATTAGTCGATCTCCAGGACCTCCCTGCACAGGAAGACTGGTGACTCACATTGCAGGACATTTCAGTATATGCCCCCATGCATAGTCCCCTGGGACTTAGTTGACCATTGACGGGAAGGAACAAAGTTATCCCTTAAGTCCCTTGGCCAAATTGATATGGGCCTTAAGTATGGTCGTTAAATGTCCAGAAAGGCTGAGTTACACTAGCCTGATACTTTTTTTTTTTTTTTTGGTCTTTTTGAGACAGGGTCTCCCTGTAGCCCCAGCTGTCCTGGAACTCACTCTGTAGACCAGGCTGGCCTTGAACTCACAAAGATCCGCCTGCCTCTGCCTCCCGAGTGCTAGGATTAAAGGCGTGCACCACCACGCCTGGCTAGCCTAATACTTTTAACTACTGTATAATATTTTTAGAAAAGGCTTGGACAAAAGCGCAAGCAGCCTTGTATAAGAAATACTAAGAAGCACTCCCATAAGATAGTGTGGTTAGACATAATGTCATGACAAACTAGTTTTTTCACCCTCATTCTTTTGATTTTGTTCATACATACGCTCCACCCATCTAACAAAACTGCCTAAGTCAGAAAATAAATGGTAGGTTAATTCTAAAACCTGTTAAGGGATTCACAATATAAGAGCACAGTTGTTTTCAGATCACAAGGAACATACTATTAACATTGCTTAGGTTGCCTTACAACTAGGTACTTGGTGCTAGTATCCACAAATGAGGGATGCCATTTGTCATTTGTTTTTCTGGGACTGTGATACTTCACTCAACATAATATCTTCTAGTTCCATCCATTTACCTGCAAAGTTCATGATGTTATCTTTCTTTACTGCTGCATAAAACTCCATTGTTTAGATGTAGTACATTCTCTTTATCCACTCAACAGTTGAGGGACACTTGGGTTGTTTCTGTCTCTGCTATTGTGAAGATGGCTGCAATAAACCTGGCTGTGCATGTATCTCTGTGGTAGGATGAGTCTTGTGGGTATATACCCAGGAGTGATATGACTAGGTCAGATGTCAAGCTCATTTTGAGTCTCTTAAGGGTTCTCCACACTGCTCTCCATAGTGGTTGTATGAATTTACATTCCCACAATGGATGAGTGTTCCCCTTCCCCCACAACCTCTCCATCATTTTGTATCATTTGTTTCCTTGATCCTAGCCAGTCTTATCGGAGTGAGATGATACCTCTCACTCTGTACAAAAATCAACTCCACATGGATCAAAGACGTCAATGTGAAACCCAAAACCCTGAAGGTGATAGAAGAAAAAGTTGGCAACAACCTACAAGAGGAAATCTTCACCAATGATACATTTGAGAGAGCATTAACATCCAGAATATATAAACTACTCAAAAAAAAAAGGAAGGAAACAAATGACTCACTCAAAAGATGGAGTCAAGAACTGAACAGAGACTTCACCAGTGAGGCAGTAAAGATGGCTGAGAAACATATTAAAAAGTGTTCAGCATCGTGAATAATTAAGGAAATGCAAATTAAAACCACTATAGGATATTATCTCACTCTGATAAGACTGGCTAAGTTCAAGAAAACAAAAGATACCAAATGCTGGAGGGGTTGTGGGGAAAGGGGAACACTCATCCACTGCTGGTTGAAACGTAAACTTGTACAACCACTATGGAAAGCAGTGCAGAGAATCCTTAAAAGACTCAAAAATGAGCCTACCACCTGACCCAGCCTCACCACTCCTGGCTATATACCCACAAGACTCATCCTACAGCAGAGATATATGCGCATTCATGCTCATTGCAGTTCTCTTCACAATAGCAGAGTTAGAACCAACCCAAATGCCCCTTAACTGATGAGTGGATAGCAAAAATGTGGTACATCTACACAATGGAGTTCTATGCAGCAGTAAAGAAAGATGACATCATGAACTTTTCAGGTAAATGGATGGAACTTGAAGCCATTATGCTAAATGAAGTAACACAGTTACAAAGAACCAAAAAGGGAATGGTTTTCCTCATTCATGGATGCTAGTACCAAATCCCCCAATTGAAAGACAACCTGAGCAATGTTATTGTTAAATTTCTTTCTATCTGAAAGCACCTGTGATGTTATAATATGAATCTCATAATAAGCCCTAGAATTAACTTACCACTTACTTTCAAAAGACATAGTAATTAATGTATATAGGCAGAAGGTATACATTCATATTTTAGAGTAATATAAGATTAAAAGGAAAAATGTGAACTCCTGGATATATGTTGGAGTTAACATACAGTTTATTCCTGGAGGACATAATTCTGGTACATATATGACACGTACATGGGAATAATTGGGAGTGGTACAGTTGGGAGGGAACCATAGCAGCATGAGGACTGGGTCAAGGAATAGACTGATGTGGCTGAATTCTGCCTAGGACAATAAACCTTTGTCGTGAAAAACTTTGGAGAGACTGAGAGAAAGACGCAGGATGTGTATGGCAGAATGAATAAACTGGGGTGGGGTGGGAAGAAGGAAAAGGGGAAATATGTCTAAATTGAACTGAAAATGATGTCTGAAATATAGAAAACATCAATAAAAGTATTATAGAAAAAAATGGAGATGTAAAATTTATCATTTATGTACATTGAAACCACCAAGAAGAACCAAACCAATCAAAACAGTGTGATTCTTCCCTCATGACTAGCTTATACACCAGTGGAATAAAAATCATAACCAAAGATTAAATCTGGTTACTATGTTTTCTTTTATGTCAAATGTCCAGTAAAGGCAGAGAGAAAAATTAGATACTGAGGAAGGACAAGGAGGTAGTAGGGTAGCAAGACTGCTAATGGCTACCTGGTTTCTTTCTATAGAGGGCAACTGTTCTTCAGTTCCATAGAGATTATGAGGGCAAACTTCTGTGACTATACTAAGACATACTATATTTTGTAATTGAAAGGTTGAATTTTAGGATATATAGATGGTTCAATAAAATTATAAAAAGTAAGAAAAAATATGGGGATGGAGAGATGGCTCAGTGGTTGAGAGCACTGACTGCTCTTACAGAGGACCTGGGTTTGATTCCCAGCACCCACATGGTGGCTAAGAACTGTCTTTAACTTCAGTTCCAGGGGAATCCAACACCCTCTTCTGACCTCTGCAGCATTGCACGATGCAGGTGCACAAACCTACATGCAGACAGTACACTCATACAAATAAAAACAAAAACAAAAAAGAAAGAAGAAATCATCATTTGTTCAGTTACATTTTTAAAAAGGAATTTGGACTATAGGATAGTTTTCTATATTTATTCCCCCATGGTTTACCACAGCACGTACAATGGCTTTTCAAATGGAGTTGTACCATCCATTTTCTATTAATGGATCCAAAGTTGTGCCCTGTTCTCTGTATAGGGCTCATCCACTCACCTTGGATGTATTTCTTTTTGTATTTATCACTTTTTATACCTACTTGATTCTATAACAAGCAAACACCATGTAAATATCAAAAATGAATTCTTAATTTGTTTGCTGTCAAGCTAAAGAAAATAAATGAGAGTGAAGAAATCATTTGTCAGGAAAACTGGCACTGAGAAGCAGATGGGAGAGGAAAACAGACATTTTATAATTTACCAAGGTAACTCAGGTATGGGTTGTTTCTATCACTTTATGTTCCTTTAATCACGTGTGGCCACAGCCTACAAGATATTCTTCCCTCCTAGAAGCAGGCTGGCAGTTCTACAGCAAGCTTCAAGGCTGTCTCCTGCCTGCAGGCAGGCGGTCTCTAGGCTTAGCTCTGGCAAGGAGAGAGGAGGGCACCACAGGAAATTTACCCGATGGCAAAAGAAAGACAGACACAGATTCAGAGAAAGTCTGGATTCAGAGAAAGTCTCATTTATTCATGCCTGCAGTGTATTTATATACCAAAAGTTACTGTGCTCTGGGCAAGAAAGCCAGGGGGCAGGCAGAAGGGAGGGGTTTGTCACCTTGGCTCCTACTGGGGGGCTGCAGATCTCCTGTTTGTGGAACCGGTAAACTAGACTTGTGACATTTTGCTCAATACCTCAAGGGAAGAGGCTATCCAGTTCTGGAACTTTGCAGAGATAGGTGAGGCAAGAAAACACTTCAATATCCTGACCTTCTGGTGCTATAGATAACTCACAGAGACAACTGAATGCCCACAGAGATATCAGATAACTCTCGGAGGTTCTGTGGAACAGGTCTTACAGTTCTTTGCCTTGAGTCAGGCAGTTTCATTCCTACATTCAGGAAACATCATGTTTCATATTTACAAAGTAAAAATTCTGAAAGGAAAGCAGCTCTGCTCATTGTACATAAACAGACGTAAGTCCACTTGTTCCCTTGTCAATGACCACAGTAGAGAACCCAGGTAGATGTGTAAAGAAAATGGTTCATACTTCACTGCAGTTGTAAAGCACCTCAGGAGGATCTCACATCACCGTTTTCTACAAAGGAAGACACAAGGCAGTGGCATTCCATATAAACAAGCAAGTCACTGAGGTCTGCTGTTGGTGGTTATGGCTATGAAGGACTGGAGATGGAACTTCAGGTTTCACACATGTCAGGCAAACATTCTAACTCTGAACCACATTTCCATCCAGTAATTTTTTTTTTCATTTTAAGGAATTAAACATTTTGACCAGATTACCTCAAACTTGAAATCTTCTGATGCAGTTTCCTGAGTAGCTGTGATCTGAGGATAGGCTACCCTCATAACCTGCTTAGTTTGGGGGTTTGTTTTTTTGTCTTGTTTTATTTTGTTTTTGTTTTACAAATATACTATATGTCTCCAGTAATCATTCCTTTTTCTTTATGTATGGGGAGAGAATGCTGCATATTTTACAGGTCACAGACCTGCATTCAATTTCCTGGTTCTGGAAGCTAAGAACGTGTTCTTTCTACTTTCCCATTCTAAATACCTTTTTTGTTTTGTTGTTAATTACCTTGAACTACGATGAGAGAGAAAATTTCCTAGGATATGATCATCACATAATTAACAAATTCCACACTTCTGTATACATTTATGGTTAGAGGCTCCTGCCAGCCATATGTTATTCAACCTCAAACTGTTGCATAAAAATAAAAACTTCTGTCTTATACAAGCCACTGTATTTGGGGATATTTTGTTACAGCAACTTAACCTCTACCTAATGTTCTAGTTTGAGTCTCTGCTGCTCTCATAGCCACCATGATCAAAACTTGGGGAAGAAAGAGTATATTTGGCTTACAGCTCACAGTCCATCATGGAAGGAAGGCCCAGACAGGACCTGAAGGTAAGAACCTGGAGGTAGGAACTCAAATAAAGCAGAGACTATAGAGGACTGCTCCTTACTGGCTCGCTACCATTGGGTTGCTCAGCTAGTTTTCTGATCTGGCCAGGCCTACTTGCCTATAGATGACAGAGCCCACAGTGCACTGGTCCATGCTCCATCAATCAGTAATGAAGAAAATGCCCCACAGACATGCCTATAGCCCAGTCAGATGGAGGGAATTCCTCAATTGAGGTTCCTCCTTTCCAAGTGACTCTAGTTTTTGCCCAGTCCACAGAAACTAACCAGCATACCCAACAAGTTCAAACATGAAATAAGGATTTCCACTAGTACAGGGGAAGTACAGTGCCCACCTGTTTACGTACATTCTAGCTAGTAAAATAAAAATGTAACAAACTTGGTGGTTTATACACAACAGTATGTATTTGTATCTCTGGAAGCTGAGAAGCACAAGGTCAAAGGATCAGCATATTCCATGTCTGGTGAGGTCCTATTCAACAGTATGTATTTGTATCTCTGGAAGCTGAGAAGCATAAGGTCAAAGGATCAGCATATTCCATATCTGGTGAGGTCCTATTCATAATAGAAAGCACCTTTTCTCCTGTGCTTTCACTTTCAGAGTGATAAGGCATTTCCCTGAGTCCTCTTTCATAAGAGTCTTAGTCCTGCAGGGGAGGCCTGAGCCTTCATGACCTACTTACTTTCTGAAGATCTCCTCTCTAGCTCCCTCACCTTGGGGGCTTGAAGTCAAAGCCATAGCTTCTGCGGGGTATGTATTCTGTCCATAACACCATCTTTCTAGTGACATAAATTCTGTAAAGGGCAGCTCAGTAAAGACAAAAGTGAGAGAGGGGATAGACTGCTATGATAGACCTATGTAGGACATAGAACCAAACTACAACCTCAAGAATCTGGTCTTACTTTGTGGGGCAGATTTCTAAGTTCCCTTCATCTTTTTCTGCTGCTTCTCACACTTAGAGTCCACATCATGATCATGAGCTATGTTGAATTACAGGGATATTGTGTTATGGAGGAGTTCCTTAGGCTTCCCCAGGAGGTGTGAACTGCCTGACCCAGAAGCTCCATGCAAACCTTATCTTTGATGGAAAGATGTATTTGCAGTTAGCTTTTTAAATATGGTCTCCATTTCATAGGTGCAATGTTTTTCAGTAACCGTAATTTTCAATCCCGATATAATATTGTGACTAGTATATTATATTTTATGAATAGAGTTATATACTGAGAATATAGATATATATATATTAAAAGGCCATCAATTCCCTCAAATCAATGTTTCCTTTGGCCTGTGAGAAAATGTACACTAGAGTATAAATAAGACTAATGAGCCTGGCCTGGTCCAGGAATTGGCACCTGGAGTCAGCAAGTCTGGCCTCATTGTCCCCACTCAGTTACTCAAGAGGCTGATGATGTCTGAACACCCTTTCCACATCCCAAGAAATACCTGTAAGATGGCCAAGATCTGAACAGAGTTTTGTCTGACCCTGAAGTGTCTATTTTCAACCCAGATGGAACACTTTGTATTAATATTGTAAATGACTGGAAATGCTTTGAAGAAAAAAATGTTTAAAAAAAAATATAAGAAGGCAACAATTAATATGTAAATGGCCAAAAAGTTGTGCCATGGAAAGTAGGACTTTAAGGGCTCTATCCATTCACCTCTTCACATCCTTGGCCACTAATGGATTGTTCCCTGGAGCAAATTTCCAATTATTTTAACCAGGCTACTTTCAAATGGTTCAGGTGGAGAGGAGTTTTACAACTTCCATTGGGGGAAGAGTATTCTGTGGTCTGATACACATCACTGTTTTGCAGTGGTTGGTTTGGTACGAAAATTTCCTTTTTAAATTTGTGATCTTCCACCAAGAACATGTTATGTTGGGAAGAATTAGGTTACCACATGCTGGGTTCTTAACCTACACCTTTCAGTGTGGACCCTTGTTTTCATGAAGTTGTGATCAGACTTCTGGTTATCCCAGCCTGCTGCATCAATTCTGTCCTACCCCAAGATCCTTGCATAAAGGCCCACTGGGAGGCAAAGAAACCAAACTAAGAGCTTAAAATCCTGAGTGATTTTAAGAACACCTAGAGACCTCCTTTTGACTAGTCCCCCTGAACATCTTCCTCCTGATAGCTAGAAATTAGCCCTGATCATAAACTATTTCTTCTACTTTAAAGGTTTCTGTGATGAAGTTTCTGAACTTTAAGGAGAATGAGAATGTACAGAATCACAAAACATGTCAAAATAATGTTTAATGTAATTCTTTTACTTGGACGTGACAGATATTCCACACCTAACTTGGTGACTCAAATATTTTGGCAAACAATCAAGTTTTCTATTCTTTGTGTCTTAAGTTTTTGCATCTCACAAAACTTAGCTTTCTGCCAGACATGGATCAGGCACTTAAATATAGATTTAAAAAAAATCTAAATGAAAGAATGTGATTATCTAAACATTTTCAAGATTGCTGTGATTAGACTTGAGATATATAAAAGTATAGTTGAACTCTGTCACTTTAATAAAATAGTCAGCATGTTGCTGTCTTTGTAATTAATTAAGTGAATATATCTTCTAATTAAATTTGAATTTAGACCACAGTCTCTCCAATAAGTTGTCATAGTGTAACCAAAAGTGCATGGGCTTTCCATGTAAACAGTCTCTGGTTTGACTCCACCACTTGTTATCAGCTTAAATTTGGATAGGTCATCTAACCTCTCTGAGTTTCTGTTTCCTTATCTCTAAAATGAACATAGCAATAATTATCAAATGACCTTGTCTTGCAGATTAAATGGGATCACTTATTTGAAGGTACTTAATTTGAAGACTGGCCTATAATTTTGGTTAAATCAATTAAGATGCTTCAAGGCATGGAAGAGAAAGTCAAACTAAAATGGATTAAATAGTGAGGAAAACTCATCTCTTTTTGTAAGAAGTCTATGGTAGGGTGGCTTCAGGCCTGGCAGATGCAGAGGCTCCATCGTGGTCACTTTCCACTCTGCTATCTACCATGTGCTGGCAGTTTCTCTACTCAGACCTGGAGATTGTCTGTTGGAACTGTAGCTTGTAGGGATGGCTGTACCCAGCAAATAGGGCAGCTATTTCCTCTAGAACATTTCCTTTATTTGGGATAATAACTCAGAGTTTCTCATTTTATATTTCATCTCTAGAGCCACTGGTCCCATGTCATGCCCCAGCAGCAAGGAATCCTGGAAGAAGTTCCTGTCACTTTCACTATCCCAGAGGGAGGCAGAATTTGCAAGACAGGAAGATACTCAGAAGAGGCTAAAGAGGGGTAAGAGTGTGATCATTTGGAAGACATGCCCTTTCCCTTGTCAAAGGTATTCTTATATTGCGATGCCTCCTGGAAAGATGATTGTATTTTTTAAATTTTTATTTATATTTATTTATTTATTATTTATTTGTTTATATGTGTATGCTTGTATTGCCTACATGTGTGTAAGTGCTTTCATGCCACACAATGCCCACAGAGTTTGGATACCCTGGAACTGGAGTTATGGAGGGTTGTTACCCACCATGTGGGTGCTGGGACTTGAACCCAGGTCTCCTGTAAGAGTAGACAGTGCTCTTAACCAGTGAGCCATCTCTCTAGCCCCAAGAGATGGTTCTTGAGGTTAGGGGCTCAAATCCTACTTCAGTCTCCTTTGGTGTTTGTTGTTGTTGTTGGAGGTAGTGGTGAGGTGTTTGTTTTTGTTTGTTTGTTTAATTACCTGCAACCTAAGCAGGTATATTCACATCTCTAATTTACAGAACTCATCTTCCCTATTTTATGTACTTGTCTCACAGCAATCAATTAGTGGATGGATGGCATCTTTAAGGTTGCTCTTTTTTCGTTTTGGTGAGAAAGCTGATAAAACTGTCAGATGGTGAAGATACAGAGATATTAACATTTCATATATTCCTGTGGCAATGTGGAATTGTACAAGTACTTTGAAAAATAATCTGAATTTTCTATCCAGTCACCATATTATCCAACTATTCTCCTTCTAGGTATTTATACAGGAATAAAGAACACATATCTATTCTAATATAAAAATAATGTTCATAGAAGCATTAGATTTGTAAGGCCTGAAACTGAAAACAACCCAAATGTCTATCAACAAGTATAAGATTACAAAAGCTGTAATATATAGATATGTACTAAAGTATTATTTATCAAGTAAAAGGAAATATTAATCTATGTAATAACATCAATTGATTTCAAAACAATTGTGTCAAGGTGAATCCAGAGAAATATGCACTATTATTTCATTGGTTAAAACATGTAGAAAACATCAACTGATAACGACAGGAAACAGATAAAGGTTACTGGAATAGGAACAAGAACAAGACAGGGCAGAAAGATTAGCAGGAATATGACACTGTAGGAGAAGATGTGCATGTGTGCATGCTATGATATGATAGTTTCACAGCCATAAGCATATGTCAAATGCATATCAATTACAAAAATTAAATATATGCAGTTTATTGCACACCAGTTTTATAGCCAAAGGTGTTTTTTTTCCTTAGAAGATGTTAGAAGTCATAACCCAGTAGGTGTAATCTTCTGAAGCATAGAAACACAACCAAATGATTAAGTTAAGTGGACCAAGAACAATTACCATGTCAATGCGTTTGTAGGTCAATGACTAAGAGAAGTGTAATGAATTATTTTAACCTGCAAGAGGACTTTAAAGCAAAAGTTGCTGTGGAGCTAGGATGTGGGTCTCAATTAGAAGCTTAAGCAAAGTAGGGCGTATCTGGACTTCCAACTCCTGCTTTGCCTAATTGGAGTGAGCCTTGCTTTTGTTGCTGAACAAGAGCCTGTTTGTGATTTCCACTGTCCCCATTTAACTTGATCCAGAGTGCCTGATTTACTGCTGCTCCTTCTACCCCCTTGTGATTTGAGGGCCATGTTCTACTTCTCAAGCACCTCTATAGCTTATTATTTCTTTAATTGCACCCTTTATCCAGGATGCTTTCCTTGGTCACATTTGCTCAATTAGTTTCTTAATTTTAGACCAGGGACATCACAGCCTTGTGTCTCCTTTTCTTTTTTTTTGTTTTTTTTTACTTTAAAGTACATTCATGATAAATGATGGATGTAAATATCTTAATAGAATGAGATGACACTATTCTAACTCCAACATAAACTTGGCATTTTATAAATTAGCCTGTGGTCTTATATTTTATTTTGCATGAGATGAATCTTCCAGGTGGGTAGATCAGAGAATAATTAAACTTCAGGGTGGCCTAGATGGAAATAAAGGACAGAAATCCCACATTTAATCTAAAGAAACATAAAATCTACATGGAGCTGACTACCTTGTGCTCAGAATTGGAAAAGCCCTTCTGTGTGGAGATCTTTGGCAAGGAATTATCTCCCAGATGTTGCCCATGTCCTTTGCAAGCAATCATCTTTTCATTTACTGGTAATAGGTTATTCAAAAGAGAAGAATGTCAAGATTCTGAGAAGACAAAGATTATTTAGAAATGAAACTAGTAGCCCAATACATGTCCCATTAAACCCCAGGTCTGGCATCTCTTTTTGTGTTTGGAGACCCATTTCTTCTATTTAAAAAAGGCAGAGCTGGGGACACAGTTCAGTTAGGAGAGTGCTTGCCCTTCTCTAGTGTGCATGAAGTCTGGGTTTGATTTTAGAATAAATCAGGCCTGGTGTCTCATACTTATAATTCCAGGACTTGAAAGGTAATGAAAGAAGAAGAAAGTTCAGTATCATCCTTGGCATAGCAAGTCCAAAATCAGCTTGTTGGGAAGGAGGTTAGTCCAATGGATTAAAATGTGATCTTGAATTCTATTTGAAATTAGAGTATTTTAGAGATGTATGAGTCCTCATTTAATCTCACTTTCTTCTACAGGTATAAATAACTCAGAGAAAACTGTTTGGAAGGGTACATAGTTCAAAGGATGAGCAGGTAACACTTGGAGTGAAGGGAGGAAGAAAATTCCTTTGTAGAATAAAAACATCCATATCAGGATAACATCTGAACTCATGGTAACAAGATGCATAAGCAGCAGCTGAAGCTTATTTGGACAAGGAGCACGAGAGCAATGCTTAAAGCAAGGACAACAGAGCCTGTGGAGGATTATTGAGTGGCTCAACCTGCTACCCTGATGCGCCTCCTGTTAAATGGAGCTTCTTAATCAACCATCTCTAGTAGATTACCCAAGGAAAGCATGTACTCAAAATTCAAATAGAAAATTGTTTCCTCTGGGCTGGCAAGGGACAAAATAAATAAAAAAAAAGCCCTGTAAATCTGGACTCCCATATGTGGTTCTCAGCTGGTGCAAGTCCCTGGATGAATTATATACAGCCAGAGAAATTAATGCTACACACATGGGGGCCCGACTTGAAAGGAAAAAAATTGCATGTGAGAAGACTCTGCCAGGCATTAAAGAACTCTGGGAAGCAGACAGTCTCCACATTGATATGGTATGCTATGAAGGACCCCTGGTGACACTAGGATCAGGCAGAGGAATAATAAATGAGCAAAGTACACAGATTGAAAGGAGAGCAGAAAAGCATTAAGATGGTGCCCGAATACTCTACCTCTGCTGGTTGGGTGGAACTAGATGGGTGTTAACTCTCCCTTTCCTGCCCATCGGAAATACTGCCTTGTTCTAGGTGAATTTAGTGCACTCTAAACCAGTTAAAGCCTGTAGCCAAATGATTTAAGGTGACCCCTTTTCCTCCTGGCCTCATGGTAATTGACTTGATAGTGAGTTATGGTCCCCAGAGAATAGCAGTTACACATTGGGGATATTTTTAATATTAATTTCTGCAGGAGCTTTTACACAAGGAGATTATTATAACAATTATCCCCTTTACCTCTCTCTAGGATGATATTGATTTTTATCCCATTAGATGGGGAAGGAATAAATGAGTGTATGTAAATGAAAAAAAATCGCTCGAGTCTTTGAGTAAGAATACGCAGCTATTTGGGGTGTTATGATTTCTGTACCTTCTGGAGAGGGTCATGAGAAACAAGGTAAATGGTTCTGTTGAAAATAGTTAAGGATAGAAATAAGGTTAGAATGTTCAGAAATAAGAAACATAGCCAAGTGACTTCAGAGGTGTTTCTGTGTTTGTTAGTATTGTTTGTTCATAGTCAGCCACTGTTTTGTATTTTCGTCTAAAATCTAAATCATAAGATTGCTTAGATACTCAGGAGAGAATACCACAGGGAAACATGAGGCTAGACCACCTGCGCTACTGAGTCTTCAGAATTGTGTCCTGCAGCAAATTATTGGAATAAGAAAATTTAAAGATGTACACAGCAATACGATAAAAAATAAGAAATCTCCAAAGTTGCAAATATCTACGTAAATATTAAGTTAAAGTTTTTTTTTTCTCTCTCTCTCTGTCTCTCATGAATTATTGTTTTGACTTGATTGATTTCCTTCCTTCCTTTTAGATACAGGGGGTCTCATGGGGCTACCCTTGCTGGCCTTTAACTGGCTATGTAGCTAATGATGACCTTCAAGTCCTGATCTTCCTGCCTCCATACTCTTAGGTACGTACCAAGATACCCACTTAAGGCAGTGTTGGGGTTTATCCCCAGGGATTTGTGCATAGCAGGCAAGTACTTTTAAGCTACTTTGCCAGCACTGGGTTTGTTTTCTTCGGTGGAATCTGAAAGGTAGGATGTTCGAGAGGGACTTCTGACCTAAGTTTTGGTCAGAGGCCACAAAAATAGTCCTACAGAGGAAACCCCAGCATACTTCACATTTTACCAAATGTCTATCAAAGGCCCCATCATAGATTTTAATTAAGAAACAGGCTCTACAGGAAAACCCCTCACTTTTGCAACTTATTACTAAAATATAAATGAAATGCCAACCCTGTTCATCACATCTGCAGTGATTTTTGTAACATAACCATGGCATTCATTCATTTACACTATGCTTGGCTTGATAGCAGGGTTGGGAAAGGAGAATCTTATTGAAGGTGACAGAATTAGTCATTGTCAAAACCAAGACAAGCATCAAGACTTTCTAGTTCCTAACGTATATATCTTCTTCTCACCAAGCATGCCTTCCTTGCACTCCCAGTACAGGAAGCCCCTGGCACTGCCTAGCTTTACCTTCTTCCCTGGTCTCTGGTAGATATTTCCTGACAGTTAGGATCCTCTTCAGAGCCAAGGTCAGATTCATACAGGCCTTCTTTTCAGAGCAACTGTAGACAACTGCCATTTTCTGATTGGAGGTCATGTGGCTGAGGAAACCTGATAGTCTCCTTTACCTCCCGTTAAGATCTAAGATGCCCGCCTAAATTAAACTCATGCTTAACTTCCTGCCCATTTCCCTCTTCCTTCCTTCCTTCCTTCCTTCCTTCCTTCCTTCCTTCCTTCCTTCCTTCCTTCCTTCCTTCCTTCCTCCCTCCCTCCCTCCTTCCCTCCCTCCTTCCATTCTTTTCTTTCTTTCTTTCTTTCTTTCTTTCTTTCTTTCTTTCTTTCTTTCTTTCTTTCTTTCTTTCTTTCTTTCTTTCTTTCTTTCTTTTCTATTTCCTTCCTTCCTTTTTTCTTTGCTAGTAGAATTTGATTGGCTGACATAACTTCCTCCAGTCCTCCTTACCTTGTTCTTGGAGCCCGGAGTTCTGCTGCAGTGGGTGGGGAGACATTTAGCTCTTGAGCTGTGTTTCAAACGTCCTGCAGGGAAACATGGATAAAGGCAGAGAAGTAAAAACAACACCTTATAAAACCACTTCCCTTTAAGGGAAACCGACTCTTTTCAAAGCATGAGATTGCAAATATCAGACTGTGGATGTTTTATTTTCAATTTTCTGTTCTTATAAAGAAATGACTTCCACCTCTGCCTGAACAGTACCTTAACTAATATATTCTCTGACAAAGGAGTGCTTCTGAAGAATGAATTTCATTTGAAACTAACAAAAAAGCTGATGAAGTTTTATGAAGAGGAGTGGAACAATAAGATAGAAGAATAGGGGATAGAGAGGGAAGATCAGCACTGCTTTGTTCATGCAAATACTGAAAAAAGCAGTGAGTGTCCATGTAATATGGGAACACTGGTGATGGGCTATCATTACTTTTAGTATACTCTTTTTATCCAAAAGAGTATGATAATATGGGTGCATCTATTATGTCAGCGTAACAATAACCAGAATTGCCTGATGGAGCAACTGAGGCAGGGAAGATTGATTCTTGGATCACAGTTTCAGGGGATTTCAATCCACTCTGATTTTAAAGGCAGATTGAAGCCTTTCAACACATGATGGACAGGGACTTGTGGGGGTGGAGAGGTGTTCACACTGCAGTGTTGAGAAAGCAGAGAACATCTAGAACCAGGTGCCAGGCTAGCCCCTTTAAAGGACCATCCTTGGTAACCTACCTCTGCCAGTCAGGTTCCAACTCCCAAAGACAACAAAACTTCTCAAAATAATACCAGAAGCAGGGAATCATGCATTCAAATCATAAGCCTGTGGGAGGGGACTTAACATTCAAGCTACAGTGTGGAGATAATAATTCCTTTACATTTGCCAGGAGACAGGCAATACCACAGGGTGAATAGGCCAGCTGGAATGAAAGCCTAGATTTTTTTTTTTACTATAAGATCAGGACTCTGTCTACCTTATCTGGGCATTTTAACATCCTGGGGTATGAAGGCTATGGTGCTCTTGAGCTCCTCTAATTCATAAGGAGCAATGGTGAAGCAGAAGGCAGTGGGACCCTGGAGGGTCCCTACACCCTGTACAAAGGCCTCATTTTATACCTGGCAGGTTGGTTTGGCCACAAGTAATTCCTCACCCTGCTCCAGACTCTGTTTTCTTTATCCATTGAGTTGAGCAAATTTTCTTTCTTGTGTATTTTAAATGTATTTCATGTATGAGAGTTTTGTCTGTATTATATGTAAGTGGACCATGCGTGTGGAATGCCCAAAGAGGCCAGAGAGCCCATTGGATCCCTTGGAACTGGGGTTACTGGCAGTTGTAAGCTATCATTTTGGTGCTAGGAACTGAACTCCAGTCTTCTCCAAGACCAATCAATGCTCATAAGCAGTAAGCCACCTCTCTTGCCCTTGAGTAGAGTTTCTTAAAGACTCTTCTCTCTTGAGTCATGAATGTACCTGAATGTGCTAATTATCCCACTACTAATTCTTCTTAGCAGTTTCTAAGTCACTGCTTCTTCTCACCTTTGGTCTTTGGTTATCCTTAGATGTAAACTGGGAAGCACATAGGCATTCTTCTGCTGTTGTTCAGCTGTGTCTGCTTGTTTAGGTGTCTTGGCTGAATAATCTTTTGGGTTGATAGCCTATGTGAGGACATATAGGGCAGCCCCATGGCCAGCTTCTTTCTGAGGAGATGTGAAGTCTGCTTTTGGACTGCAGAGCCCCTCTGCATTCCAATGCAGTAAATGCCTGGAAGAGGAAAGCTTTATACTGGGCTGTCCTTTTCTGTTTTTTTCAGAGATGTGTAGTGTAGCATTTTGACAGTTCAGCAGAGCTTTTGCCTTACTACTTAGTCCTCCTCCCTGTGCTTTTCTGTAGAGCTTAGCAATACTCACATTGTCATGATATTGCCCCCAGCCTCCTCTACCCCATTAACCAGAACTTCTCTGGGCTGCTGATACGTAGAACACTTCCAATTTCTCTAACAGTAATTAACACTATTCAATAAACCCCCAGACCTCAGGAGTGTAACAAAATAAATATTAGAGCTTGTGTACCTCAGAGTTCAAGTTACTGGTTCTCTTATTAAGATGACTAGATTCATGGTCCTTTCATCTCGTAGATCCCAAGATCTTGGAATCCTCTGGGAAGCATGTTTACTACACTTTTGGAAACTGGGCAAGAAAGAGCACTTATAGAGAATTGCTCAGGGTATGCAAAAGATCAACTAGAAAATAGAAAATACCATTTCCGCTCACATTCTCTTGGCCAAAACTCAATTCATCTATTTCCATGACCTCAGGTCCTGCAAGGAATACAAGGAGAAAATGGAGTAAGCCAGGTGAGCACCCCATTCTCATGGTGCTCGCTGATTCCTCATCTTCCCAGATTCTTATAGAAAGCTGTGGGCCTCTCCTACTGCCACAGCCTCCCTGCCAGGATGGATTGCATCCCCAGAACACGGGCAGAAAGAAGCCTTTCCTTCTTAACGGACATTCAGTCATAGCAACAGGAAAAGTAAGCTAGGAATTGACCTGTTTTCTAATATAATCCTTTATCTTTGTAAAATAAATATTAAAATTTCAACATATGAGGACATTAAGACAAAACAGTTCACTTAATTTTCCAAGAAATGCAGAGATTTATCTTAGGATTTGCTGTTCCACACGTGTACATGGCTTCTTTAACATATGTCAAGATAGTGCCTAGAATGTTCAGTCTGTCAACATAAGCACTGAAATGAAGGAAGAAATCCAGACTTCTTTGATCAACAGAAAAAGCCACAGTTTTATAACTTATTATAGTAATGATTTCATCCACTTTGGATGGAGGTTAAATCAAAGATAGAATGGCTCGCATAATGCTCAGCTCCTAAAGATACTCAATAAATATTAGCTATTATTCTTGCATTATAATTTTCATCCAAGTATGAATTTTTTGGCTCCATAAATGGAAACATGATGGTCAAGGTCATAATACAGCTGAGTGAATAATTGATCTGGGATATGCACCATTGTTTCTAAACACCAGACAAGTTCCATGTCTCTTCCCATCCCACACTCTGCTCTACATCACTTCAGCTAGCATCCTAATAAACGAAAGGGGAAGACACAGTGTCATTATAAACATCAGTGGCAAGAAGTAGAGAGAAACCATTCTTTCTCATGGACTCATTCTTGGAGGTACTTTAAAATAGAAGTTTTCTTGTGCCTCGGGTATAAAGGTGCTACTCTAGATATGTCACCTAGGAGTGGTGACACTCAGACATATATTCCTTGTGTGTAACCAGTTGTAGAACTCTGCAGTAGCCTCCATCTTTTGAAAATCTAGATAGATGAACTACCACTGAAGGGTGTCTGGGTCCAAATGTTTGCCAGGATAGGACTTAATGTGTATGGTGGAACACATGAGGTCTAGCATGGGCTGGGGGGACATGGCTGGGGTAAGGGGGTCTAAATTTCCCTTATATATTTGATGCCTTTAATTTCGACCAGCAGAAATAAAGCACCTCTAGCTCGTTCTTCTCAATGCGGTTTATTCAGGCCTTTTACAGTATTTTTACTTCCTTTTTTCTTCTTCTTGTTCTTCCTCTCCCCAAGACCAGAAAGTCCCTCTATTTATCCACCTTCCCAGCCCAGGTTGCGTGGCCTCAGTCTATTGGTATCATCTGGCCTGATCTTGTATACAGGGTGCACCTGCGCAGCTCAAACGGTGAGCGTGGCTTTACTTTGAGGTAGGAGGGAATCAGGTGTGAGTCATAAGACTCAGGTGTTAGTCATAAGACTCAGGTGTTAGTCATAAGACTTGGCTAAAGTCCCGGGCGCCTTCTTGGGACTGTCGCCACACCCGCTCTCCACATATATTTTTTCTCTGTTTGGCTTTGTTTCTGCTTACTGTTATTATTCAGTCCTGGTTATTGAACCTCACACTTCACATGATTTGTGTACAACTGGTCTATACCCACCGCCCTTTTATGGCTTTATGGTATTCTTATTATTGACAGCCAGAAGATATTTTTTCCATAGAAGTCAAAATTCTTTCTTAGTAGGTACCATAGCTACATGGCTGTCTCATTGAATGTTGAAGCTCCCTGTAGTAAAGAGAAACACAAATGGATCTTTTGTTTTTAGAGATCTTTATCTTGAAAATTAATTAGGTGTCTTTGCACTCCTGTTGTGATCAAAGAAGTTCTTTGCACTGGGATGAGGAATGCAGTAAAAGCAGGAGGCAGATGAAGTAAGAACTGGACACAATGGTTGGCTCCAAGCATCGTCCCTTCACATCAGCTGTGGTTTGTGATATCAATAAAGCCCAAAATTTAGCAAAGTAAAATTGCACCATCTTCTTCATCAAAACTCTGTGCCTCTAGCATCTTTTCTTTGAAACACAAGGAAGCACATTTCATAAATTTTCAGAAATCTTCGTGCACCAAATTTTGAGAAACAAAATTATTTTCTCGATTTTTTTTCATTATATTTTATTGAGGTTTTGTGTATTTAATATAGTAGAACTTAACCAAATTCATTTTTTTTAATTTTATTTATTTTTGTATGTGTATGAATGTACTGTCTGCATGTAGGTTTGTGCACCCGTGTCGTGCAATGCCGTGGAGGTCAGAAGAGGGTGTTGGATTCCCCTGGAACTGGAGTTCTCCTGGAATTGGAGTTACAGACGGTTCTTAGCCGCCATGTGGGTGCTGGGGATCGAACCCAGGTCCTCTGCAAGAGCAACCGGTGCTCTTAACCGCTAGGCTATCTCTCTAGCCGCGAACTTAATCAAATTTAGAACCCCTCTCCAATCCTTGTCTCTCCCCATAACTCCGCAACTTCCATACATTCTATCATATATTTAAAATAGCTCTTCTTTAAGATCTCTAGATAGGTGACCAAACTCCAGTGGATGAACGTGCTGAAGTTCTTAAGGCTAGACTTCACTGTCCATCCCAGGAACCCTCCCACACTACTTATGGTTATAATTTATTCTGCACTAACATTTTGTGAACTGTTGTGTTTTTTGTTGTCCCATATTTAAAGTCAGATTATTTTCTTACCTAGGCTCAACCATTTATTGGCTGATTGAACCTGAACAAGTAATTTTATTTCTCTGGTTCCTATATGCCAGACAAAGATCATCATCCAATGTAATAACATATACTTTCATATTCATTGTGAAAATTATAGTTTATATATTTTTTAATTTTTTATTTATTTTTTATGTGTATGAATGTACTGTCTTCATGTAGGTCTGTGCACCCGTATCATGCAACGCCACGGAGGTCAGAAGAGGGAGTCGGATTCTCCTGGAACTGGAGTTAAAGACGGTTCTCAGCCGCCATGTTTGTGCTGGGGATCGAACCCGGGTCCTCTGAAAGAGCGGTTGGCCCTCTTAGCTGCTAGGCCATCTCTCCAGCCCCCCAAATTATAGTTTATTCTATGTATTTTAGCATCCTAGCTTTCTTATTGGTATTTTAAAGATTTTAAACATAATCTTTTTAGAAATGACTGCCTGGCTCTTGGCTCTCTCCTTTCTTTATAAATATGATTATCATGTATTATTATGTATTATCATGTATTATTATGTATTAAGTATTATGTAGATTGGACATGCCTTTAAAAGATTATATAAGGTAGCTAGTATTCTCTATACTTTATGAGTAAATATTTGAGCATTTAGAATCTACCAGTTCTTAGTTCTTTTGCAATAATATACTCTTTTTAATATTTTATTATTATTATTATTTTATGTGTATGAATGTATTGCCTGCATTTATGTAAGTGCAGCTGTGTCATGCAAAGTCATGGAAGTCAGAAGAGGGCATCAGAGTCCTCTGAAAGTGGAGTCGAAGATGGTTCTTAGCCCCCATGTAGGTTCTGGGAATTGAACCCAGGTCCTCTGCAAGAGCAGTCAGTGCTCTTAACCACTGAGCCATCTCTCCAGCCCCAATAATATACTCTTGAAAGATCTTTCACGTTTATGTGCATTGGTTAAGCATATGCGAGGAATACTACATATAATGACTTACTAGGCTGCATCTTTTCCCAACTCTGTGTTCAGCAGGATTACCTTCTTTTTGAAGTCATCCATGGTGGTAGTACTTATACCATTGAAACTGATTAATACTACAAGACATGTATGGCAGAGTGCAGGAACTCAGGTGGGGTGGGGGGCATGGAAAGGGAAGTGACTCTAAATTTGATGGAGAAATGATTTATGATGTATGATAATAGTTTAATAATAAATTAAGGAAAAAAGAAACTGATTTAATTTTGCTGACTTTTCTAGATTTCCGTTGTTTGATAGGACTGCATTGTAGACTGTGTCTACAATCATTATATGCAGGATAAATCATTGAAGTACTTATTTCAGAATTCAAAAACTATATGAAGTTTCAGCAATGATCTGGCACGCGCCGTTAATAGTCAATGACATTTCAGCAATTATCTCTATCATTTCGGTTCTTCTCAATAAAATAAATGAAAACATCAAACAACCATCAAATCATCACCACTCTCATTGATTGATGTGGTTGTCCCCTCTTTGCTGATCCAGATAGTAATCAGACATGTGCAGTCTGATTTTGTTAAATCGTGGTTGAACTGTAATAATAGGCTGGGCACATGTACAAATAACTCAAGTGTCATGTGAGAATTAGTTTTGAGCCATTTACAATTAAGATCCTCTATTTCCCTAGGATAGGAAATTGGTGTTACACATCTGTATCAGAGTAATGTATTATTGATTTAGGTATATATCTACATATATACATTCTCCCCCAGAGATGATCATTAGATATTTGTCAGCCTACCACTGTCCTCAAGATAGATCTACCATATAGCCATGCTTCTTGCTACTGAACAGACAACAAATGAAGCCTAGGGTCCAGATACCACCCAATATAAATGGCAAGGCCTCTATTCTTCTCAGGACCTGCCTTCCCAGTATGATGCTGCCCAAGCTTTAGTCACTGACACAAGGTTCTCTTGATCTGCCTCAGAAAGAAGGAGTTGTATCCCATTGGCTTGGATACAGTCCTTGTCCAGGCTCAGTCAGACAAAGAGAAGCTGAAGTTCACTGACATTCTTATGAGCTCAAGGGTCGGGAGACAATGGAGGTCATTTTCTGGAGGACTTTTGTCTTTATAGAACGAGTGTCTTAACAGGATTGTTTCAAGCTGAAATCTGGTTACTTGATCATCTCCGTTCATCATCTCAAAGGCTGATCTGGCTGCAGCTTCTCTTGCCTGAGCTGTGGATGTCCCCTGCTGGAAATGGCAGCTCACTGCAGCTGAGGGAATTGGAACAATTGTCACGTCTGTGGATGCGTGTGTGTGTGTGTGTGTGTGTGTGTGTGCGCGTGTGTGTGTGTGTGGTGGGGGAGGGAATGTCCTAGTTGGTTGCTTACATGCATCCCAATAAGAACCCACTAAGAAAACTCACTTTCCTGCCCAGTTTTACAAGCCTGCTTTTGATTTACTAATTTCACCTTCTAAATCATAATAATCACTAAGAATAGTTTAGTGGTGTCTCCATTCACAGCAAGGTCTTGAAAATAATTTCTTTTTAGAAAAGCGTACTCTTGTTATGCACAGTATACACTATCTTGTTTAAACCCTCAAAGCCACTAAATAAATTATGACTGTAATTAATCAGTTTCAAATTTAAGAATTCAGGCTTCGAATGTAGGTAACTTGCTTACAGTAACCATGTGATGTGGGAACACCAGTTTCATCTATCTGTAGTCAGAGGTTGGCTTCTCTGATAGAAACCACAAGGCTGAAAAGATTCCTTGTCTGCAGTTTTCTATCCTCAGGTCTAATTTCCTGTTCTTGTTTTCTTCTATGCTTCTCCATCCCAAGTATTTGGACTTGGTGGGCCTTTTTCTTTGTTCTGTTTTCTGTAAGCCTTGTCCAGATCATTTTCCTTGTCAAGGTCTGTTTCTTTTTTCATCAGAAAAATTAGGGAGATGGATTAGCTGACTCTTAATCTTCCCTCCAAAACTAAAGTGCTGATGCTTTTGGAATTTAATAGACATGATGTTTTCCCAATTCTCTAGGAATGTCCTCTCTGACAAATTTAGTTGTGAAAAACTTGTAAGTTTGTGTCAGGAGGATAGAATTTATTTCTCAGTCTGAGCTGTCCTTTGAGAGTAGATATTTCAAGTCTCAGGCCACTAATCACTCACTCAAGAGGTTATCAGTAGATGGACAAAAACATCCATTTCTCCCTCTCTCCAGTGAGCTGAGCCATGGTTGCCAATTGCTCCAGCCAGTTGGGAGTTTTCAGCATGTCACAAGCCCAAAGGCATTTCTGAAGCTGCCAGCACAGAGGCTTTTTGAATCTGCTAAGGAACCAGATGTATGAGACAAATATCTTCCAATGCCTGGCATCTGGGGCCTGTGCTTGCCAGCTGAGAAAAGAGCCTGCGCTGCACGATGCTCAGGGTGGGGATTACAGACACATATACCATCACACGTTCCTCATTAAACCAGAAAAGATGCAGTGCTAGAGATCATGTCAGAATTCTGGAAGGACCAGATTAAATATGTGTTGTTTACATGTTGGTTCTTATTATATGAAGGGGCAATTATGAGTAGGTTAATTATATGCTGTGGACTCATACACCATTGTTATACTGAAAGCTTGTTGCTGTTGTTTGCATTTCTGGTGTGCAACAGTGTTTATGCAATTTCTTAAGTGCAGCTATGCTCATTAAGGTGCTCTATATCATTCATAGGTATTTATTTATTTTTTAATTTTATTTATTTTTGTATGTGTATGAATGTAGTATGCATGTAGGTTTGTGCACCCATGTCGTGAAATGACATGGGGGTCAGAAGAGGGTGTTGGATTCCCCTGGAACTGGAGTTAAAGACAGTTCTCAGCCACCATGTGGGTGCTGGGGTTCGAACCCTGGTCCTCTGCAAGAGCAGTCAGTGCTCTTAACAGCTAGGTCATCTCTCTGGCCCCAATAGGTATTTATATATACAGCATACATACACATATGCACACATATACACCCACTATGAATGTATCTTACCTTTCCTAGTTCTATACAAAATAAGAACTGTAAATTTAACATTGTGTGCCCATTGTTAGACAATAAGTGTTAGTAATCTGGGGGCAATATCCCCTGACTTTTTAAAAAGTCTCTTTCCCATTTACATGATTTAAATAGTATTCAGTCAGTTCCATTCTTCCTGTACAGTTAGTTCACCATAATTTCACTGAATACCTAGCTTGTACAAGACATGTCAAGACTATGAAACTGAAGAGAGCCTGGTCTACAGAGTAAGTTCCAGGACAGCTGGGACTACAGGGAGACCCTATCTCGAAAAGACAAAAAAAAAAAAAAAAAAAAAAAAAAAAAAGAAAGAAACTGAAGAGACAAAGTAGTCAAAGTTTTTAGCTAAGAGGATCAAAGGCCACTGGTCAGAGGCAGTGGGTAGATAGGTGATGAGAGGTGCAGGCAGTAGAGACATAGCCAACACAAGGGTACATTTTTGCTTGCTGTGGTGTGTGTGGCTGGGACTCATGAGTTACCAATAAAGAGTCTGTGAGTTTGGAGCATAACTATGCATCTATATTTTCTTCCTTTGCTTTGTTGGTTTTTCACATGCAAAGAAATAACATGTGCTAAGGGAGGTATAATTATGTTACAGCTCTTAACCAAAGAGTTTGATGTTGCATTATTTGTTGAAATATTTCTATGGCTTTATCCAATTAACAATTATGCAGGGGTAAATGGAGTGTGCAGTTCAAGGCTTTAGTTTCTTCAGGCCAGTTTCTAGCACTTATTTTTGCTTGCTTTTTCAATGTCACACAAATAGTACAATATTCTGGGTTTCCCATAACCTAATGCCAAGCATTCCTCTGCATGTATGGATTACACATATGTTATTATAACATTGTATTCATTCAGTTCCGTTCATTTCTGCACAATTCACCACATTTGCTGGATGAATACCAACCTTGTGCAAGCCATGCCATGACTATGAAGCTGAAGGGACAAGGTGTTAAGGTGTTTACAACCCATAGGATCAATGCCTTGGTGGCCAGAGATATGGAGAGGTGCTGTAGGCAAGTAACCAAGGCAGATGACATCTCTTACAATTTTCTTTTCTTTGCACTCTCATTTTCTACATTTTGGGCCATCACTCAAGTTCTGACCACTACTGACCACTTTCTCTATATTCAAACAAGGATCCCTAGGAAAACCATGATTTTTTTTACCATTCTTTTCCTAAAATAAACATTATACCACATGGTCTTCTCAACTTGCATTTCTTATGTAAGAAAACCTTTATCATTTTGCTGTTTTGGAGTATTGTCTTTTTTCCCTGTGTTTTTATACCACTACTAATGCTAAAAAGATTACTATCTGTTGCAAAATGAAGCTTCTTGATGAGTGGTGTATGGTATAATAGTCTGTAAATATAAAGATCCATATTTAGCATAGGGTAAAAAAAGTTATAGCTGTCTAGGGATGTGACAGGGACAGGGTTTTCTCTGAAAAAATTTTTTTTACCTCTCCAGCCATGTATATGTGGCTATGTTTAGAGTGCCAAACATGAGTTCCTTCTCACTGAGAGGGATTTAGATCCAATTAGATAACTGTTGATTACCCCCCCACACCCCAGATAAGAGTGCCACTATTGAGCTGCTATAGTTTTTGTGCCAGTCATTGTGGTGGTTATTACGCTTTGAAGCTGAGATTTATTCCAAATCAATTGGGAACATGGATTTATTTTTCTCCCTTTGCAGTTTGCATACTATCCTCTAGAACTATAAGAACAAGCGTCCAGGGAGGAGGCTTCTAAGTCAGTTCCAGCTCCATTGCTCCCAGTCCTGTGACCAAAGTATAGTTCCATCTTTAGAAATAAGGTCAGCCTTACCTTCAATGGATAAAAATGATTACAGAGCTCCACAACTGCTCAAACACAGAGAATAAGTGTCTGTGATATGCCCAGCCCTAAGTGGCACAGCCAGAATAGAACCTCGACACCTAAGGCTCATGCTACATAACAGAACAAGGGGTAGAGAGAATATCAATATATACTTCCTCATGCAGATGGATGGACACATACAAGGTCACAACTGGACAAATTGTAGAAAATGAGAAATAGCAGAGCTCCCGTCCCTGGATAGATTCTCCTATATTCAACCTCGTGCACCCATGGCTAAGGGACGATTGTAGAAGAGGAGTAGAGGGAGAGCCAGGGTTGGTGCATGGTCATAAAGAAACAAAAGTCTTGGACTGAAAGATAAAAACCACACCATCATCTCAATTGACACAGAAGAAGCCTTGACAAAATCCAGCATCCCTTAATGCTTAAAGTCCTAGAGGAAATTGGATTGGAAGGATCATTCCTCAATGTAATCAAAGCCATATACAGGAAACCCACAGCCAATATCATCCTAAATGGGGAAATGACAGAACTTGGCAAGGCTTCCCCCTGTCACCACTCCTCTTTAATATAGTGCTTGAAACACTTGCAAGGGCAATAAGGCAAGAAAAGGAAATTAAAGGAGTACTAACTGGAAAAGAGGAAGTCAAGCTATCCCTATTTGCTGATGATATGATTGTTTACTTAAAGAATGCTAAAAACTCCACCAGAAAACTCCTAGAAATGATAACAGCTTCAGCAAAGTGACAGGATACAAAATTAACCTAAAAAAATCAATGGCCTTTCTTTACACCAACAACAAGCAACTGAGGAAGGAATTCAAGGAGACCTTCCCACTCACAATAGCCTCAGAAACAATAAAATACCTAGGAACAAACTAACCAAAGACACCAAAGATCTCTACAAAAAAATTTTAAACTCTTAAAGAAAGAAATTGAAGAAGACATCAGAAAATGGAAAAACCTCCCAGGCTCATGGATTGGGATAATCAATATAGGTAAAATGTCCATTCTACCCAAACTCTTGTATAGATTTAATGCAATCCCAATTAAAATCCCCAAGAGTTTCTTCACAGGCTTGGAAAAAAAAGTCCTTAATTTCATTTGGAAAAACAAAAGACCCCGAATAGCCAAAACAACCCTGAGTGAAAAGAGCAATACGGGGGGGGGGATCTATACCAGACTTCAAACTATACTACAGGGCTATAGTCATAAAAACACCCTGGTACTAGCACAAAAACAGACCTGTTGACCAATGGAACAAAACTGAAGATCCAAACTTGAGCACATACAATTTCAGGCATCTCATATTTGACAAGGGGGCCAAGAAGTCTCAATGGAGAAAAGACAGCATCTTCAGCAAGTGATGATGGCAAAACTGGATCACCAGTTGTAGAAGAATGAAATTAAACCCCTACCTCTCACCCTGTACAAAAGTCAACTCCAGGTGGATTAAAGACCTCAACATGAAACCCCAAACTCTGAAGGTGATAGAAGAAAAAGTTGGCAGCAGACTACAAGACATAGGTATAGGAAAAGACTTCCTGAATCAGACAGCAGCTGCACAAGTATTAAGGTTGACAATTGACAAATGGGACCTCATTAAACTCAAAAGCTTCTGTACGTCAAAAGAAACAATCAAGGAAGTGAAGAGAAATCCCATAGAGGGGGAGGAAAACTTCACCACAGAAACATCTGACAAAGCACTGATTTCCAGAATACATAAACTACTTAAAAAACAAAGAAGAAATAAAACAAATGACTCACTCAATAGATGGAGCAAAGAGCTGAACAGAGACTTCATGAGTGAGGAATTAGAGATGTCTGAGAAACATAAGAAGTGTTCAACATCATTAACCATTAAGGAAATGCAAATCAAAACCACTCTAAGATATCATCTTACTCCAATAAACTGGCTAGGATCAAGAAAACAAATGATACCAAGTGCTGGAGAGGTTGTAGGGAAAGGGGAACACTCATCCACTGCTGGTGGGAATGTAAACTGGTACAGCCACTATGGAAAGCAGTGTGGAGAACCCTTGGAAGACTTGGAATGAACTTGCCACTTGACCCAGCCATAACACTCCTGGGTATGTACCCACAAGACTCATTATACCATCTTACCACAGAGATACATGCACAGCCATCTTTATTGCAACTCTCTTCACAATAGCAAGGAGCTGGAACCAACCTAAGTGCCCCTCAACTGACAAGTGGATAGAGAAAATGTGGTACATTTACACAATGGAGTTCTGTGCAGCAGTAAAGAAAGGTGACATCATGAACTTTGCAGGTAAATGGATGGAACTAGATGATATTATGTTAAGTGAAGTAACACATTCCCAGAGAAACAAAGGATGAATGGTGTCCCTCATCTGTGGATACTAGCACCAATTTCCTAGTAGTAACTATTTATTGTGCAGGGCTCCTTGAGCTTTGGTCCAAGTAGTTTAGAGTGGTTCATATTGGAAACAGCAACATCAATGACGACGATGACAACAACGACAACAACAACAGAAAAGACTGTGTCAAAGAAGTGACTGAAATGGTGAACTTCTTCTTGAAGCAGTCAACTTCTATATCGACAATTTTGAGAAAGACTGAGAAGAAGAAGAAAAACATGTTTTGCAGAATGCATGAGCTTTAGTGGGGTGGGGGGCTAGGGAGGGGGACAGAGGTCTAGATTTGATTTGTAACATAATCATATATATACATCTTTCCATGCTTACACTAGATCTTTGACAGCAGGGCCTTACCGCCTCTCTTCTTGCAGGTATCCCAGTTTACAGGCAAAAAGCCTTTACCTTTTGGGGGCTTGGATTCCCCTAGCCAACATCTCGTTGGCAGAATAATCCATTGCTGATATCAGAGCTCTCCTGTATTAATAAATTTTGCTTAATTACACAGCTTATAAAGACTTTAGTATTATATTTGGCTCTGAATAGAGAATTATCCTTTCACAGTTCTTATGTCTATTTAGTCAATTAAAGAAAGCAGTTATACTGGTTTCATAAGAGATTACCTCTATAACAAGATTCTATTCAACAGATAGAGAACACACATTTTTTTCTGCAGCCAATGGAACCTTCTCTAAAATAGGCAATTTGCTAGGTGACAGGCAAATACTAATGAATACAAGAGAATCAAAATAATTTCTTGTATCTTCTAAATAAAACTATAATCAGTAGCAAGATAAATTATGGAAACTTCATAAATACTTCCAGATGTAATGATACACTCTTTGTAAACTGTGGGTGAATAAAGAAATCATGGTGATACCACTTTTGGTGCACACCCAGAGGAGACTGCATAAGCATATCACAAAGCAACTTCTATAACATGTTTATTGCTACAGTAGTCATAGAAGCCAAGGTATAGAGCCAGCCTAGACATCCATCAGTAGACAAATACGTAAAGAAAATATGATACATATAGACATTGGAATTTTGTTCAGCTGCAAAGGATAATGAAATTAGCAGGAAAATGGATGGAACTTGAAATTATTATATTAAAGAAATTTAAACAAAATCAGAAAAATAAATTTAACATGTTTTCTCTCATACAAGGGAACAAAACTAATACTATTTAATATATGTACACTAAAGACCATTTAGAGTGAAGAACAGGGACTAACTGAGAGGAAGGAGGGCAGGAGACAAATATGAATGAAGGATAATATTATCTGTATAAAAATGACACTATGAAATTCACCACATACTAACTAAAAGAAGTTAGTCATGAGAGTTAGGAAATAGTTTATAAAGGGTCAAATAGCCACTAATGCAGAAGACTAGCAATGCTTGTGTAGGAGTAAACTGTGGTCACGTGGCATCTATTCACTCAATCAACTCTTTAGAAAGTATTTATGAGACTGACATTCTAGCCAATAGAATCTCAGAGAAAACAAACATGAGGAAATGGATATATTTTCTGTTTGTGAAAATGTTTATATTGTATCCAGGGAACAGAGAGAAATTGTAAAAATTGTAAAAGGATATCATATTTGTTATAATCATGCCAACTATCAAGGGCTATAAAAGTGGAGAAGAAAACGTTTCCACTAAACTACAAGACATAGGTGTGGGAATAGGCTTTCTAAATCAGACAGCCACTGTGTTGGAAACAATGTCAATAATAGACAAATGGGACCTCATTAAACTCAAAAGCTTCTGTACAGCAAAAGAAACAATCAATGAAGTGAAGAGACCCACAGAGTGGGAGGAAATCTTCACTAGTGATACATCAGATAGAGCATTAACATCCAGAATAGATAAATTATCAAAAAAACAAAGGATCAAGAAAACAAATGACACTATCAAAAGATGGAATAAAGAGCTGAATAGAGAATTCACAAATGAAGAAGTGAAGATGGCTGAGAAACATCTCAGAAAGTGTTCAACATCGCTAATAATTAAGGAGAAGCAAATTAAAACCAGCTTAAGATTTCACCTTACCCCAGTAAGAATGGCCAAGATTAGGAAAACAAATGATAACAAATGCTGGAGAGGTTGTGGAGAAAGCGGAACACTCATCCACTGCTAGTGCAGCTCTCTTCACAATAGCAAAAATCTGGAAGCAACCCAAATGACCCTCAACCAACGAATGGATACAGAAAATGTGGTACATCTACACAATGGAGTTCTATGCAGCAGTAAAGAAAGATGACATCATGAAATTTGCAGGTAAACGGATGGAAGTAGAAGACATGCTAAGTGAAGTAACACAGTCCCAGAAAAACAAACGATGTATGGCATCCCTCATTTGTGGATGCTAGCACCAAATCCCTAGTTGCAAAGGTAACTGTGCATCATCTTTGTTATATTTCTTTTTATATGAAAGCAGCAGTATGGTTAAAAGGTGAATCCCTTAATGGGCTTGAGAATTTTTGTATATGTGTGGAGGATATGTATGCATATTTTGAAGTAATATAAAATTAAAGGGGAAAATGTGAAAAAAAGACTGAGAGAAAGATGCAAGACATGTATCACAGAATGCAGGAACATGGGTGGGGTCGGGGCATGGAAAGGGGAATGTGTCTAAATTGAACTGAGAAATGATCTATGAAATATGCAAAACATCAATAAAAATATATATAAAAATGGAGAAAGGACAAATTATTTTTGCCTAGAGAAGCTGTCCAAGGTTTCAGAAAAGGTAACACTTTAGCTTAATTATAAACATGAAAGATGTCACCTGACTATGAGTTCAAGGAGGGAATGTGGAAGTGAGACTGTCAGACAAAAAGAAGAGGAGAAAGAGAGAATGGGAGAACACATGTAGTACTGAAGGAAGATAAGAAGTGCCTGGTGAGTTAACCAGGGTTCCAGGCCATACCTTTAAGGTAGATAAGAAAGATTCTGGGGTCCAGTCTGGAAATTGACTAGGCTGCTCACATGATGCTGAAAAAAAACTACTTGGCATTTCTTACATGCCATTTATAATCTGTACTTACATTTGCCTTCAACGTTGGATCCCTAGAATTCAGCTTAAGTATTATAAGACATTGACCCATCTTGGATATATATCATAGAACACCTCTAAAATAAATGTCTAATGGCCATATGGCCATTTTTGAAAAAAAAAAAAAACAATAAGAAAAGCTAAAAGCTTTTTTCTAAAGCCATATAGAAACCCATTATTGTAGAATTCCAAAGACACCTAAACAATACAGGCTATTGCCATTATTCTGCTTTACCTTCTAGAACTAGACAATTACTGGCCTAGCTAACTATGCCCATCGGTACAAATGCCAGCATGAATGTTATGGGAGTAAACAATCATTTTCTGGTTGTATTCAAGGTCTACTCCCACAAGAGAGAACTCATGCCTCGCACTATTAGCAAGGCCAAGAACCCATGGCTAGGGACTTCATGGGCCTTATGGGAAGAACTCAATATTACTATTCTGCTAGATGGATGGAGTATTAAATTAACTTCTAAAGTATTGTTATTCCCATAGAGTAGTGCTTTTCTTAAACCTCATCAGAGCAGAGCTTCAGTAAAACATTGGCTTAAAAGAAACCTCATCAGAGAAGCTTTTTTTGAAGTAGATAGTGATTAACAGAGAGACCCACAACTGGTTAACATATAGAGAATAAAAGACAGTGGAATGCTAAGTCCTAAACAGGACAGCTGATATCACATCCCTCTTTCCATGGCTCAAAGACTGTAAGAGCTAGAGGCAGCAGATGACTACAGCAAGACAGTGATGTCTGGATATAACAGGCCAGTTGCTCCCCATGTTCACAGGGAGAAGAGATGAATGGTTAAAGGTACAAGGGCAGTCCAAAGGCCTGGGATGCCATCCTCAACTAAGAATCCCAGGCCATTTTATTCATCAAATTCTAAACAGCTCAGTGTTGTGAGTTAGACCAAGTCTCTGCTTCATGGAAGAGCAATTTAGGAGAAACTGTAGAAATACCTTATGAGAAAAGTGGTTCTATGGGGCCAATCTGTATTCTAAGAGAATCTGAGCCACAAAGGTGTAAAGTGCCTTTTATAAAGGCAAACACATATAATGAGCCTTCTATCCTTCAAACTTCTGTGCCTTCATGCATAAAACTCTTCAAACTCACTGTAAGATTTCTTGTCTGTGGTAATTGAAGAAAGCTGATTAAGATTCCTTCCCTCCATCAAAACTAATCCATTATTGAGTTTAATTTTCCTTAAGGACTCTTAGGCAAGAAATCTGATCAATAAATTAATGTTAAGGAGGGACATTTCATAAAGATAAAAGGACACATTTGTTAAGAGAACATAGCAATCCTACATTTATATTCATATGAAACATAATTTCAAAGCATAAAATAAAACTAACAGAAACAAAAGCTCAGATAGGAGAAGCTACAATTATTATCTGAAATTTCAACAATTTTTTCAATAACTGATAGAGTAAATAGAAAATTAGAAAGAACACAGGGGGCTTAGATAATAAGTTTGACCAAACTGGCATTTGTAAAATGCCGCAGAGCAATACATAAGTATACATATATATAATGTCTATGTTTTAAGTGCAGTTAGATATTCACCCAAAAAGACCATTTGTGAGTTTGTAAAACAAATAATAATAAAGTTATAATAAGCTATTTATAATAAAATGAAGACTGAAATTATATGAAGTATTTTTTAAGTATAATATAATTAACCTGGAAATCAATAATGGAAAATATCTGGAAACTCCCTCAAATTTTAAAATTTAAACAGCCTTCTCAATAATGCAGTATTTAAAAATATATAAGGGCAATTAGGAAATATTTCAAATGAATGGAAATGAAAATACAACATCAAAGTTCATGGTATACAATTAACATGGTACTTGGAGAAAGTTTTAAGCAGCCAAAAAATTTACTATGAAAAATATCTCAAAAAGAAATTATGTGATTATTCACCTTAAAAAGGAAAATCAAGAATGAGTCCATTTCAAACTAAGAAAAAGAGAAAAAATTATAAATGTAAATACAAAGTTAATGAAGCTCAAACAGTTGAAAACAAAAACTAAAAAATCCCATTTCTATGAGAGCCAATGAATCTAATAAAGATGAAATAGAAAATACAAACTATTGCCAATATCATTAATGAAAGAACATTATCTACAATATCTGTACATATTAAAATAAAGAGAATAGTACTGTTTTGACAATAAATTGGACAATTTAATGTAATGAAAAATTGTTGAAAGGCACAGCTACCAAAGGCCATTGAATAAGAAACTCTCTTGAACAGCTGTGTATCTCATAGGTAAAATGCATTTGTAGCTAATAATTTTCCCACAAAGTAAACTTAGGGCTCCCATGGCTTCATTGATGAACACTATCAATCATTTACAGAACTAGTATTGAATTAAATTGCTGAAGACTCTTCCAGAAAATCAAACAGATAAGATACTTCATGTATAAAGTGAATCGTATCCACATGCTCAAAACAAATATAAAAAAACTCAGATACCCAACAGCCTACATAAGCACAACCCTTAACAGAATTTTATTAAATTTATTCCATATACAAAAGGGCGAATTGCATAAACATGTAGAAATGATCACAAAATTCAGCTTTCTCTAATGATATATCAATTGACCTCTCCTAATTAATGGAGTAAAATGAAAGTTCAAAGAATCTATCTCATTAGCATGTACATAAAGCTACTTGTTTCATGTAAAATCCATTTATCCTAAAATCTCTCACCAAACTAATTAGAGAACTGTTCTTCAACTTAAGGGCACTATTAAAGCATTTACTGCTCACATCACACTGGAGTAGGAGAAACTGATACCTTTCTCCTTAAGTTCCGGAACAATACAAGGATAGTTACCCTTATCATATGAATATTATGAGGCAATGTCAGTCCAAGAAGGGCTGGAGAGATGGCCTAGCGGTTAAGAGCGCCAACTGCTCTTGCAGAGGACCCAGGTTCGATCCCCAGCACCCACATGGCAGCTGAGAACCGTCTTTGACTCCAGTCCCAGGGGAATCTGATGCCCTCTTCTGCGGCATTTCACAACACGGGTGCACAAACCTACATGCAGACAGTACATTCATACACATAATAAATAAAGTTAAAAAAAAGAACGTCTAATGAGGAGAAGAAACTACAGTATAATGAATAGAACTGAATAAGTCTTATATTTATCACCAACATGATTTTCTATGTAGGGAAATCCTGACTAGGCAACAAAATACCACCAAAACGGTGAGTGTGTTTCTCAATGGAGTATTCATGATATAAGTTAACATATAAAAGTGATTTTTGTATGCAAGCTGCTCTGAATTGCATTATATCTCCACACAACACATAAAGTACACCCCTACTCTACAAAGTGACTGCATTCAGAGATGGGGACTTTAGGAGTCATAACAGGTTAAGGGGTATCACAGGTTTGTACCTATTTCAGTGGGATTGGTGTCTTTATGAAAAGAGGAGATAGCAGAGATCTTATTGTTACCTAGGGACACAAAATATACCAAGGAAAGGCCATGTGAGGATAGAGAAAAAAAGTTGGATATCTTATAGGCTAGAAGAAAAACCTCATTGGTTACTAACCTGCCTCTATCTTTATCTTGGAATACTATCCTCTAAAACTGTGAGAAAACAAGTTTCTATCATTTAAGCCACTCAGTACATGTTATCTTATTATGGTATTCTGAGCCAATTAATACACTAGCTATTCACAATGGGAACTAAAAGAAAAATAGTACAATTACTGTGGTGCCAACAGTATGAAATACCTAGAAATAAGTGAGCCATTCTCACAATTTGCACACACACACAGTAAATACTATATATATATAATAGTTTTTATTATATTATTATATAGTAATATATATATATATACGAGAACATAATATAAGTATAAATATATATAATATTATATATATTAATGCTTCACAGTGACTAAGGCATTAGGAGTAGCTTTCAATACTGTATATTAGAAGAAACCAAACAGTTGTCTTCAAGTACAAGATATTTAGCATGAAGCACACATAATGATAAGGACCATGAGTGTAGCTCGGCAGCTACAAGAACACCTGCAGGCACCAGTCATGGTATGTTCTTGGTTACACTCATTTCCAATGTTTTTGGATGAATATAGGAAACCTTACTCTTTCTTGACATTTGCTATAGCTGCAACATTCCAGGCAGTAATTAATGGTAAAAGGGATTAAAAGCAGTATTAAAGAGACCGTTAGTGGCTGATTAGTACAAGGAGGTTTTAGTATAAAAGCTAATTTTTATAGGTTGGAAATGACTCTCTGAAACAAAAGTGTTACAAAGAGTTCTTGAGACCTTCTTTAATCTCAGGAGAGGGGATGTGGTGGTTTGAATGTGTGTCCCCCATAGGCTCTAGGTATTCAGACGTTTGTCTCCAGTTGGTGGCGCTGTTTTTGGAGGTCTTGGGGTGTGTGGCCATGCTGCAGGAAGTGTGTCACTGTGGGCAGGCTTAGCGAGTTTAACAAGCCTCGTGCTCTACAGTTGCTTCCTCTCTGTTTCCTGTACTCTTTGCGAGATGTGACCCTCGGTTTGCTGCTCCAGATCCAGCCGCCACGCCTCCCGCCACAATGGACTAATTCCCTGGAACCGCCAATAGTAAGCTCAAATAAACTCTTCCTTTTATAAGTTCCTTGGTCATGGTGCTTTATCACAGCAACAGAAAAGTGACTAATACAGGGGATTATGGTTAAGGAGATATATTTGCCATGTGTATATACTGTATTATCCTTCTGAAACCAGAACTTCATTGGACCTGGGAGATGGACCCATTTGGCACTGAACATTGAAACTCTTGAGCTATGGTGACTATTTAGTTTCACTATTCTCTGGAGGCTGATTGTCCAGACTTTTTTTTTCCTTTCTAAAATTATAATACACAAAATTGCTATCTTCAAATTTATCAAATTTGCACATCAGACTAAGGTGATTTGCTCAAAACTGGAAAGATTCTAGGTTACCAAGTGAAGGTTCTATTTAACTAATCCTGCTTAGATTTAGGATTAGTTTTCTTTTATAGTTATGAGTAGTTTATAGGAGCTCTCTCCTACCAAATGTGTCATTTTTTTTAACTGACATAATACCAACACCCAAGGAGCAATTGCTAAAGAAACAACTCCACAAATGAAAATTATCTTTAGCCTTTTACATGTATGGCAGTTGTTGAGAAAATTATGTGAGATTTTGAAGAATCTGCAACATATTTCCAATGACTTTAATATAACCTTAATTTGTTAATAATACCTCAATGCTTGATACTGAAATAGGCAATTAAATTTATACCATCCTTCCTTGCCATGAAGAATGAGTTTGTAAATAGATATTATTTTGACCTTGTAAAGAAATTGGTGCTCTATGAGACCAACTAATATAACCTACATTATACTGTGGAATTTATATCTTTTCCTACAAAGTTCTGTAACTTTTCAAGTTACCAAATATGCATGCACTTTGAGAAGTCCCTGGAATAGACTCAGATGGATTCCCTTAAATCCACAGAGACCTATCTTTCAAATTTTGAGATTGAACAATTCATTCATGAAGCATTTACCTAAAACTTTAAATGAAAACCTGCTATGTTTCTTGGATTTTTAAAGTAAATCTGCATAGCATTGTCCTGACATATGATATTTTCTCCTGCTAAACTCCAAACAGGTCCAACCAGATTGTAATTCAAACTTACAATTCTCCATTTGTAGTCTATGGTCCCCTCTCATTTGTCCTTTGGATAACCTCATAATGACTTTTACTGTATTTATGCAAGATCTTTCCAATTAGCCCTTTGGAACTCTCAAATAGAGAAGAAACAAAACATAATGAAAAGAGGAAAGAAGAAAAACAATTATCTGGGGTAAAATTTAACTAGCAGGAGCTTTTCACACTGGCAGGTCATAGAAGCTTGGAGAGTCAGAGGCTCCTCAAGTTCTCGTAATTCAGTCTCATAATATTTACAGATGTGTTTTCTTTGGCATATGCAAAAGAACACAGGGTTTACAATCAGTCAATCTGGGGTCAAATTCTGATTTTTCTATACTCAGCATTATGGGCATTTATGGTATGTTACTTAGCCCTGTCTTTCCCTAACTATAAAATGGGATATTGATACCTCACTCCCATGAATATTTTGAGGATTAAATGTGTATGGCATTCAGCACATGACTGGCACCAGTAAAGGCTCCTTAACGCAAGCCTCTGTTCTCATCATTCTGATAATACCATGATACTTCATTGGGCAATCCTAAATTCTAAATGTTCAGTTGATCTCTAAAACTATATACTAATGAAGTTTCTGCTACTCAAGTGCTTGCAGACCAGGGAGATAAAAATAAATTTAAAATATTATTTAAAAGACATTAAATTATAGATAAATGCTATTTTCAATTTATAGGATTGTAGCAAGCCTGGATTTGAGCCAAGTATAGATAAGTAATTATTAATTGTCTCAGTGTCTCCAATGTCTCCACAGAGTTTCCTTCTCTTTTCATTCTCCAGTCCAAGGAAATTGGGTTGACATATAGTCATATGAAATATATAAATCAGGAAGATTAGATTGAGCAGCCCCCTGCCTCTTGAGGTTGGTAACTTCCAGGGTATCCACTCCCATGCTCCACCCTTTAGGACATGTTCTTATAGGAGCCTGCCTCATGGAAGAGGCTTCTGCAAATGAGGCCATAGCTACTACTAGGTGGATACATCTGTGGAATCTGGGTTAATGTTAGATCTTTTCTGCTCCATATATAACCTGTACCCTCTGAGTGGCACCAGAGCAAGGACAAGAGATTTGTCTCATGTCTTCTGGTTCATTGTTTAAGAAATTGAGCTACAAAGAGAAATACTGTGCTGGGGACCCTCCTCAGAGACGCCTGGCTTTATTCTGGGATCATGAAATCTTTGATTTTACTATCTCCTTCTGGTTCCTCGACTTCTCTTTATTAAGTAAGTCATGTGCACACTGAATTGACATCCAAAAGATGTTAACTCTCATTCTATGTAACAATTCTGCAAGTAGAACTGTTTACCATTCTGACATATGCTTGGCCTTCAGTGATAAGTACTGGCCTTCCCTTAGAGTTAGGCTTGTTGTAGAGTGGATATCTATGGCTAATTTAATTTTACATCGTCTTCAGCTCTTTATATTGTAACACCTGCTGATAATGCTTCTGAATAGGAGAAATCCAAACTGGATCTTTCCCCTTTAGAATAAAATAGATTTTTATTGCTGTAGCAATATGAAGACATGTGGAACACAATGACATTGAGAAACAAGTACTGTTTATACAGAAAAAGTAGGTAGAATATCCCCAAACTCCAACTCCCCAAATTATGAAAGAAGCATATAGGTTGGAGCTTGGACTTTGGAAAGTGGCTCCCTCAGAAACTGAGGGCCGATGTGGAAGAGAAAATACATGAAGGTACTCTACAAGGAAAGAAAAAATAAAGTTCAGCATTAAGCTATACCTTGTCATTTGCAGACTGAGAAATAAAGAGTAATAAATGTACTTTTTTTTTTTTGAAGGTACTCTACAAGGAAAGAAAAAATAAAGTTCAGCATTAAGCTATACCTTTTTTTTTTTTTTTGGTGTTTTTGAGACAGGGTTTCCCTGTAGCCCCAGCCGACCTGGAACTTGCTTTGTGGAGCAGGCTGGCCTTGAACTCACAGAGATCCGCCTGCCTCTGCCTCCACACCCGGCTCAGACATGCACTTTTAAAGGGAATTTAGGGCTCAGAGAACAGGGCTGTTTTACATGAGGACTTAGTATATGAAAGAAACAAAGACAGAGTATTTAAAAGAAGAAATTGGAGTCAGGTATAATTATGTAGTAGCACACTTTAAAATAATGATAATGTGTCATGGGTTTCAAAATTAGAAAAAAGGACTTTGAATGTTTTCATTACAAGGAAATATTAAATATTTGAAGATAAACATTCTTTCTTTCTTTCTTTCTTTCTTTCTTTCTTTCTTTCTTTCTTTCTTTCTTTCTTTCTTTCTTTCTCTCTCTCTCTCTTTCTTTCTTTCTTTCTTTCTTTCTTTCTTTCTTTCTTTCTTTCTTTCTTCCTTTCTTATTTCTTTTTTGCTGTTTTTGAGACAGGGTCTCCCTGTAGCTACAGCTGGCCTGGAACTAACCCCATAAACCAGGCTGTCCTTGAACACACTTGCCTCTGCCTTCCGAGTGCTGGGATTAAAGGCGTGCATCACCACACCCAGCTGTGGGTGCTAGAAATTGAACCAGGGTCCTCTGCAAGAACAGTTGGTGCTTTTAACTGCTGAGCCATCTCTCCAGCCCCTATCCTTACTTCAACATTATATAATTGATATAAAAATAACATTACATAGTACCTCATACATATATATATATATAATGTTCTGCTTCAATTATCTATTAATATATATTTAATTTAAATAAAAAATAAGTTCCATGGAAAAGAGAACAGAAATTCTACTACACAATATTATTAGCATAATTCAAACTTGTAATAATAGCCACCACTTATTTAATAATTTAGCAGACAATTCCCTAGAGTATAATGCCTACTAGATATGACAGTAGTAAAAGATATGGTCCCAACTTGTAGTGAATTATGACAGAATGCTAAAGAAATACTTTTAATGAATAACTGAAATAAAACATGTAAGTGGTAATCTAGAGATACACGCAGTGGTTGAGAGCAAAGATAAGGCACTTAGTTTAGTCTGGAAATGAATGAGCTTCAGGTTTGGCCGTTAGTTTCTTAGCCTCTTGGTAACCATGGCGAATTTTATAGCTTGGAGTACCATAAAGGAAGACACATGGTATTTCTTCAGGGAAGACACATCTGTCTTCTTTGTCTGGCACCAAATGCAACTTTGTAGGCAGCACTGAAAGTTGGAGCTGCTGATGGTCTTCAGCTCTTACACAAATCACTCTCATTTGCTTGTGATTTTTCTGGATTTTATCATTGGTAGAAAAGAGCAAAGGACATATATTATCAGATCTATTACATATGAAAATCATAGTTTCATTATGAATGGATTTTCATTCTAATTTTGAGATTTTAAAAAAATCCACATGAATTCATCTCAAAAGTGTTAGATTCTGAGAGTCGGGACTCCCAGCTTCTTTCCTCTCTCCTCCTTCCCGTGCTTGTATCCCCACTCCTGCCCTTATCCTTGGAGGGAACCTCTGGTCCATTAATCTTTCTATTTTCTTTCAGTCCATTAATTCTCCCCTTGGATTTCTTTTCTTTGGTATTACTTAAACCTCCCTATTTACTGGAATCCTCAACCCCTCAAGCTGCTACATGCTATACATCTTCAGCTACCACTTAAAACTTTGAACTTCTGTGACTTCTTTTTAACAGATGTTCATAGGAATATAGGATTTTAGATTCTATCAACAAGTCCTAAATGATTTTTAAAACAATGTCTCCAAACCATAAAAGATAACTGTAACAAAGAACAAACCAAAGGTACATGATACCTGCTCTAGTAGATGAGAGCGTTTATGTTTTACAAGGTGCTGGTGAGGGAGACAGCAGGGTAGATAACATCACATATAGGTCTTTTTCTCAATGAACTATTAAGCTCCTTGAATATTTTTTTAAAATATTTTATTTATTTATTTTGGTCTTTTTGAGAAAGGGTCTCCCATTAGTCTCAGCTGGTCTGGAGCTCCCTATGTAGATGAGGCTGGCCGTGAACTCACAGAGATCCACCTGCCTCTACCTCCCAATTGCTGGGATTAAAGGCATGTGCCACCGCCTGGCCAAAATATTTTATTTTTATTCTTTAAGTGTATGAGAGCATTACCTGGATGCGTGTGTATGTACAGCCACGTTGCACAATGCCCACAGAAACCAGAAGAAGACATCAGATCCCCTGGAACTGGAGTTAAGAACAGTTGTTATCCACCATGTGGGAATGTAAAGTTTTATCTATCTATCTATCTATCTATCTATCTATCTATCTATCTATGTAGATAGATAGATAGATAGATAGATATAGATATAGATATAGATGATATAGATATAGATATAGATATAGATATAGATATAGATATATGTAACTCTACTGTCAAAATGTGAATCCCTAAACATGTTTTGGAATTAACATACAGTTTATTTGCAGACATCATAAATTTGGTATATGTGTGGCATGTATATATGCATATTTTGAAGTGATGCAAATCAGAAGGAACAACAACAAAAAAAGACTGGCTTGGAGAAACATAGTCCCTCTACTGAAAAATGATTACAATGTCACACTACCAAGGGCAAAGGCTGTAGCAAGATAATTGATGACCTTTGTTATTTTAATTTTTAGATAGTCCACTTAAGAAAGATTAAGAATTTGGAGGCAAGGAACCTTTAACTTTCGTGGGGGCTTGGATACCCTGGCCAACGTCTCCTTTGTAGAATAATCCATTGTTGATGTCAGAGCTCCTGTATTAATATATTTTGCTTAAGTGCATAGCTTAAGGAGACTTTAGCATTATATTTGGTTCTGAATAGAGAATATATATTATACTGCTTAAATACCTATATATCTAATTGCGTGTGCTTCATTAGTAGGATCGAAAGGTTATGCATGGACAAGCTGTCAGCCCATGAAAAAAAACAGCCAGAATTGACTAGAGACCAAGACAACAGCTCCAGAGAAAGTAGACTATTTTGCTTCTCATCCACCTGTGCCCCTTTTCTCCTAGGGTACAATCTGCGGAAGAGGGGGCGTGGTAGAATGTAAGGGCTGCGATTGGGGTTAATGGTGAAACTACAACAATATAGACTGGACACTCATTTGATCAACTTGATTGAACATACAAGCCCCCCCCCTCCCCCCTGCTGGATGGTGGGACCCATGAGCTGTGTGGGTTTGGGCACAACTGCTTGCAAATTGGTTTTGCATGAAGGATGCTTGTACTCACAAATTATCACTTATTGTTAAAAAAAATGAAAACAAAACTAAAAAACAGAGAAAGATGAAGAAAAGTTACAGCAGAATGCATGATCTGGCATGGGTAGGGGTGGGGTGGGGGGAAGAGAAAGGGATATATGCCTGAACTGAATTGGAAAATGATGTATGAAATACACAAAGCATCAATAAAAAAATAAAAAGAAAGATTAAGAATTTAAAACTCAAGCTGGTTGTGCAGTGCACACCTTAAATCCCAGTACTCCAGAGGAAGAGACAGGCAGATGTCTGTGAAATGGAAGCTAGCCTGGTTTACATAGTGAGTTCCAGACCAGCTAGGGCTACATGAAGACCTTGTATCATAAAAAAAAAGAAACACAGAAGATTAAACTAATTTTTAAGGAAACCCATCTAATAAAGTATATTTAAACCCAAGTCTGTCTAATCAAATACTACAGCTATGTGATAAGTAAGCCCAGCTAAGGGTTTATAGTAAATCAAAAGACAGATGACTTTAGGGAAAGCTCAGAAAATACTCACTGAAGGTGGAAAGAGTCAAGGTGGTCCACAGTGAAGCAGGGAGTATTAGCTTTGAAAATAAAGCAAAACTCTCACTGGAAAGTAGCAAAGGTTCGCTGGTCAACACATGGAGGGTCTTTTGGTTTTAGACAGTTGAAGAAATAAAAAGAGGAAATATATTTACAAATAAAAACACTAAACACTTTGAATTGTAAGGAAAAGCATTTGACCTTGAATATATGTGAACAAAATGTGGAAATCAGATGATATGTATGTTTCAACTATACATATTTTTATGCAAATTATATTTTGTGGATTTTTCTAAAATTTTCTCCCTTTATTCTATTCTCTTTAAGCAAATATTATTCAAAGAGTACAAATCTCAGAAGTTAATGTGATCAACTTTAGATTTGACACTGAATAGTCCAGAGGGTTAAGTTGGAAAACAATTTCTGTAAATCAACACTTCTCAATTGGGGCATTGGCAGTGGCAGTTAAGTTGAATCATCTCAGCAGTCAACCAGCTGTGCCCCTCAGAGGGCAGAACTCATCAGGGAGGTGGCTTCAGGTCACCAGATCCTGTGTTTTGCTCCAGTGTACTATGGACACACTAAGCAACATTGTTCTCTGAGTTTCTCATGTATGCAAGTTGGTGAGCACTAACCCAGAGGGCCTCTATGATCAGCCTCTCAGAGTACAGGGGTAAGGGTTAATAATGAAAGACTATAAATAAAAGGCAGAGAGAAGAGAGAGAGAGAGAGAGAGAGAGAGAGAGGATTCAGTAATAGAACAATAGTAAGACATCTATCTATCATCTATCTATCCTCTATCATTTTATATCTATCTTCAATCACTCTTCTATCTATCATCTATAAATATATCTATCATCTATGGTCTATCTTCATCATCTATAAATCTATCATCTATCTTCTATCAATCATCTATCTATAGCTATCTATGGCTATCTATCATCTATTTTATTCTATTACTTCTTTTTTTTTCATTTTTTAACAATAAGTAATAATTTATGAGTACAAGCATCCTTCAAGTAAAACCAATTTGCAAGCAGTTGTGCCCAAACCCACACAGCCCAAGGGTCCCACCATCCAGCTGGGGGGGGTTGTATGTTCAAACAAGTTGATCAAATAAGTGTCCGGACTATATTGCTATAGTTTCACCATTCACCCCAATCGCAGCCCTTACAATCTACCATACCCCTTCTTCCTCAGATTGTTCCCTAGGCTTAGAAAAGGGGCACAGGTGGATGAGAAGCAAAACAGTCTACTTTCTCTGGAGATGTTGTTTTGGACTCTGGTCAATTCTTGCTCTTTCCTTTCATGGGCTGACGGTTTGTCCAGGAATAACCTTTCAATCCTACTAATGAAGCACAAGCAATTAGATATATAGGTATTTAAACAGCACTAATTGTTATGATAGGTTACTTTGGTATAGGCACAGATGTTTGGATGGTATGTTAATCCATGAATTATGTTTTTTCTGTAAAAATATGACAGAGTCTTACTGTGGCTTATAACATCTCCTAACCACTAGAGGATGTAAGCTTGTGGCATCAGCCGTGGGTTATTCCTCCCTGGAGAGAGCTAATAGCCAATTAGATTTGGGATATACAGGCATATGGCTGCCACTGCTGCACAGTATTTCCAGGCAGGTGAGGTGTAGCTGGTGCTGACGGAGGAGTCTTGCTTGACTCAAGGAGACCTATATTTGCTTTATTGGTTTAGTGATCGTTGGTAACACTCTCTGGTATTCCAGAGACAAACTGTACACTTGCAAGTGCAGTCTCAATACATCTTTCCCATGCTTACATCAGGTCTTCAACAGCAGGGTCTTATCGCCTCTCTTCTTACAGGTATCCCAGTTTACAGGCAAGAAGCCTTTACCTTTTGCGGGGGCTTGGATCCCCTGGCCAACATCTCCTTGGTAGAATAATCCATTGCTGATATCAGAGCTCTCCTGTATTAATATATTTTGCTTAAGTGCATAGCTTAAGGAGACTTTAGTATTATATTTGGTTCCAAATAGAGAATAATCCTTTTCACAGTTCCAATGTCTATTAGTCAATTAAAGAAGGCAGTTTTACCAGTTTTATAAGAGATTTCCTCTATAAGAGTTGGCTCCAATTTACAGTTAGAGAACAACCTCATCATCATCATATTTCTCCTTGTTCTATGGAGGGGAGTTAAGAAAGTCTTTCGTATTAAAACTTTGTGGCACCTAGAACGTAAGTTTCATTAGGACTCATTATAAATAGTTGTTACAAGTAGGATCCACAGAGGGGTTTGATGCCTGTAGCAGTTTGAGGCTTTTATTCCTTTCAATGTTCAGATGGGCCAACCTTTCTGCTGGCACTTCCTGGCACATCGTACACAATGCAAAGCTGTATCTTTTCTTTCTCAGCCGTTAAGTTGGTGACATTTTGACCTGTTGGAACATACAAATCTTTTCCCATAGTTAGTTTTAAGATTTGAATTGCAAAGTTTTTGACAAAAAGGTTTCATATATATCTGTATCTCCCCTTTTTATTTTAGGTTTTTGTTTTTTTGACCCATGAGTCTCAAAATGGCAGTTGTAGTACGCATACCTATAGGCTGGAATCAAGGTGCAGATTTCATCAAATTCACCCAAACTGTTTTGGGTGACTGTATGTGGTTAACATGGGAAGCAAACTCAATTTTTTAAGTTAAATCATCCTACAGGTAAAAGAGAATGATACAAGATGATACTGTACAACAGAAAAATTATAGAGAACATTTGTATGTACCAGTCCCAAAGTTATTGTTATATAGATTTTAAGTAAAACAAATGTATACAACAACAATTTATGTTTCCAATTACCTTAGGTGCATTACCACTTAAAATTTTTTTTTTAATTTTATTTTTGTATGTGTATGAATGTACTGTCTGCATACAAGTTTGTGCACCCGTGTCGTGCAATGCCGCGGAGGTCAGAAGAGGGTCTCAGATACCCCTGGAACTGGAGTTCTCCTGGAATTGGAGTTTCAGACGGTTTTCGGCCGCCATGTGGGTGCTGGGGATCGAACCTGGGTCCTCTGTAAGAGCGTTCAGCGCTCTTAACCGCTAGGCCATCTCTCCAGCCTGCATTACCATTTTTTATCAGAACCTTTAAACCAATGTTGTTTAATATACACATATTTACTTTTACTAAGTCCTAAAACACCAGATAACCTGTAGACAGAGTCTGGGCAAAATTGGATACTTGTTGAATTCACGTCAATTAAATATGCATTAATTGAATACAGACTCGTGTCCCTCTCCCGCCCCTTCCACCCCTCTGGATTCACCATTTCAGTCAGTTTTCTGCTGCAGTCTTTCTGTTGTTGTTCTTTTAATATGCATCCCTCTCCACAAGAAATATTTATAACTGGGTTATTGGCACTAGCATCCACATATGAGTGATACCATTTGTCGATTGTTTTTCTGGGACTGTGTTACTTCACTTAATATAATATCTTCTAGCTCCATCCATTTACCTGCAAAGTTCATGATGTTGTCTTTCTTTACCGCTGCATAGAACTCCATTGTGTACATGTTCCACATTTTCTCTATCCACTCGTCAGTTGAGGGGCATTTGGGTTGGTTCCAGCTTTTTGTTATTGTGAAGAGAGCTGCAATAAATATAGCTGTGCATGTATTTCTGCAGTAAGATGAGTCTTGTGGGTATATACCCAGGAGTGGTATGACTGGGTAGAATGGCAAGCTCATTTTGAGTCTTCCAAGGGGTCTCCACACTGCTTTCCATACTGGCTGTACAAGTTTACATTCCCACCAGCAATGGATGAGTGTTCCCCTTTCCCCACAACCTCTCCAGCACTTGATTTTGTTTGTTTTCTTGATCCTGGCCAGTCTTATCAGAGTGAGATGATATTTTAGAGTGGTCTTAATTTGCATTTCCCTAATTATTAGTGATGTTCAGCAAGGCTGCCCCCTGTCACCACTCCTTTTCAATATAGTGCTTGAAACCCTTGCTAGGGCAATAAGGCAAGAAAAGGAAATTAAAGGAGTTATAATTTGAAAAGAGTAAGTCAAGCTATCCCTTTTTCCTGATGATATGATTGTCTACCTAAGGGATGCTAAGAAATCCACCAGAAAACTCCTAGAAATGATTAAGAGCTTCAGTAAAGTGGCAGGATGCAAAATAAATCTAGAAAAATCAGTAGCCTTTTTTTACACCAACAACAAGCAACTGAAGAAGGTCTACAAGGAGACCTTCCCACTCACAATAGCCTCAAAAACAATAAAATACCTAGGAACAAACCTTACCAAAGACACCAAGGATCTCTACAACAAAAATTTTAAACCCCTGAAGAAGGAAATTGAGGAAGACATCAGAAGATGGACAAACCTCCCATGCTCATGGATTGGGAAAATAAATATAGTAAAAATGTCCATCCTACCCAAACTAGTGTACAGATTTAATGCAATCCCAATCAAAATCCCCAAGAGTTTCTTCACAGGCTTGGAAAAAAAAATCCTCAATTTCATTTGGAAAAACAAAAGACCCCGAATAGCCAAAGCAACCCTGAGTGAAAAGAGCAATACAGGGGGGATCGCTATACCAGACATCAAACTATACTAGCAGGGTGCTACTAGTCATAAAAACAGTTTGGTACTGGCAAAACAAAACAGACCAGCTTGACCAATGGAATAAAAACCGAAGTCCAAACTGAGTGCATACAATTTAAGCCACCTCATATTTGACAAGGGGGACAAGAAGACACAATGGAGGAAAGAACAGCATCTTCAGCATAAGTGGTGTTGGCAAAAGTGATCACCACTTGTAGAAGAATGAATTAAACCTCCTACCCTCTCGCCCTGTACAAAAGTCATTCCAGATGGATCAAAGACCTCTAATGTGAAACCCAAAACTCTGGAGGTGTAGAAGAGAAACTTGGCAGCAGACTACAAGACATAAGCATAGGAAAAGACTTCCTAAAATCAGACAGCAGCTGCACAAGAATAAGATCGGAGACCGCCAAACGCGCCAGGCGCAGCAGGATCGAAGGTTATTCCTGGACAAACTGTCCGCCCATGAAAGGAAACAGCCAGATTGACCAGAGTCCAAGTCAACAGCTCCAGAGAAGAGTGGACTGTTTTACCTCTCATCCACCTGTGCCCCTTTCTTCTAAGCCTAGGGAACAACCTGCGGAAGAGGGGGCGTGGGTAGAATGTAAGGGTGCGATTGGGGTAATGGTGAAAACTACAGCGATGTAGTCTGGACACTCATTTGATCAACTTGATTGAACAAACAACCTGTCACCCCCCCGTGGATGGTGGGGCTGTAGGTGTTTGGGCACAACAGCCTGCAGATAGGTTTTGCATGAAAAGGTGCCTCTGTACTTCAGGATTATCAACTTATAGCTAAAAATCGTAACAAAAAAAAAAAACCCTGGAGAGAAAGATGCAGGACAGTTATGGCAGAATGCATGATCTGGGATGGGGTGGGGGTGGGGGGGGAGGGAAAGGGAAATAAGCCTGAACTGAATTGGAAAAAATGTATGAAATGCACAAAGCATCAATAAAAAACTAATTTAAAAAAAAAAAAGAAATAAGATCGACAATTGACAAATGGGACCTCATGAAACTCAAAAGCTTCTGTACATCAAAAGAAACAATAAAGGGAGTGAAGAGAAAACCCACAGATTGGGAGGAAATCTTCACAGCAGATACATCTGACAAAGCATTAATTTCCAGAGTATACAAGCTACTCAAAAAACAAAGAAAGAAAACAAATGAATCACTCAAAATATAGAGCAAAGAACTGAATAGAGACTTCACAGAGGAGGAATTAGAGATGGCTGAGAAACATCTTAAAAACTGTTCAACGTCACTATCTATCATCTATTATCTATATATTCTCTCATCAATCTATAATCTGTCTGTCATCTATCTATCTCTATCTATCTATCTATCTATCTATCTATCTATCTATCTATCTATCTATCTATCATCTATCTTTTGAGGAGTCTCCATGCATCTTCAGCTACCCTGTATCTCTATATGTAGAGCAGGCTGACCTTGATGAGAGAGAAAGAGAGAGAGAGAGAGAGAGAGAGAGAGAGAGAGAGAGAGAGAGAGAGAGAGAGAGACTTTGGCTCCCAAGTTCCCGGGCTAAAGAGATCCTCCACTGTGCCAGCTAGTAGAAATTTTCTGTAGAGTATCTCATATCCCTTGCAATCCCTATAGAGACTAGTGGTTGAATATAAGGATCTGTGGCAGATAGTGGTAGTAAAGTCAGAGAGACAAAGACACTTTCTAGTTAATCACATTAGACAGAGGCTCAAAATTTTGAGAATTGAGATATTTTTACTGCTAATAAGGAAAGAGACAATTTTTAGTATTATCACAAGCAAAGCACCAGTGCCCTTAAATAACTTATTCTAGTGTACAATCCCAAACACATGGGAATCATTTGATTTGGATAATCTCAATCACTTTTCACTGTATGGGATACACGGGAACAAAATCTTACTGGAAATTTACTATGAATGGTGACCCATAATACTTTTACTTTAACAGCATCAGTACTTATGTTTTAACTACTGAAAATATGAAGATGAACAGTGCTCAGGCCCTGCCTTTAGTGGGCTTGTGACAAACATAAAAACAAACACATGCATCAATTAATTTACTCCAATGAAGTGTGAAAAATTGCATTCTAACTATGGAGAATTTAAGGACATATAAATAAAGGAGGTACTATTTGAGATGGTTCTTGAAGGACAAGACAAGCTAAACTAAACTGATCACAGAAAATAAAAGGTTAGAGCCACCCCTGGCCAGAGATAGACAGAGAGCTTGCATGGGAGCAGTGTTGGAAAATGGAATGTATAGAGAGGTGAGTGATGTTCCAATATGGTTAGATAAACTGTACAGTGTCTCTTCCTAGATTTTCTAAGCCTGATTTCAAGCTGGCATAGGTTTTTACCCCAAAATGAATCAATGATAGCTAATTTGAAGTTGGAGTATAATGTTAGTATACTTAATTTTAAAAGTTTCTTTAACACTTTTCATCATATGGTAGTTGTATGTTTTGAGTGTTTTGACATTCTGGTATTTTCTGTCTTGCATATATTAGCATGCTATCATAATAATTTAATAATAAGCATTTGCACTTATCTATTATCTCTTAAGGAAAAGTATTTGGCAGATTGATCATTTGACTAACCACATAGCAGCTACGCCTTGGCATACCCAGAGGCTAACAAGACTTTCCATAATGTGACTGACTATAGGTGCTATTAAACTAATGCTGGGCTATTGTAAGCCCAGCAGGTATAAATGTATTCAATGAATCACAAGGATTGGAGTCAGATACTAATCTTGTGCTAGTCTCATTTTGCCATCTTGGCACAGCAGTAAGATTTTAAAAGTGGAACAAGAAGGCAGGAATTCTTAGTGAATGCTTGGGACTTCCAAATTATAGCTCAGAGTTATAGCTACTAGACTCAGTGGAAAAAGATCTTCTTGATTATATAGTGTCATAAAAAAAGGGTAGAAATGTTACTGGAAAACTTAGTAACTCAATTCTTGGGTAATGTACACACCGACAAAGTGAGTTTTATTTATTACTGACAAACATTTAATTTTTCACCTCTCGTATTACAGTGGTGTGCACCGAATATATTTATTTACATTTAAATTTGCATTAAATGATATTAAATAGAGTAAAACTTTAATCCTCACTTGGTTGTGTTGTGTGAATTTTTCAGTAACTGTGTGCAGCTAGTGGTTATCAGATTGGACAACATTTGGAAATTTTTTTTATCATAGACAATTCTATTAGGTAACCCTGTCCTGAATTATAGTTTCCTAAAATTTTTATTCATTTATGTATTTATTTATTTACTTAGATTTATTTATTTAGTAAGTTTGTGGGTATATGCAATTGTGTGTGTGTGTGTGGTGTGTGTGTGTGCATGTGAGTATGTGTGTGTGTAAGAGAGAGGTTCACTTTCATTGAATAAGCATGGGATGGCACATCTTAATTGACCACGTGATACAATACAGAATCACTTGGAAGGGAGTCTCAGCGAATGATTGACTAGACTAGGTCAGCCTATTGATTGCCTCAATTGAGTTGGGAAGACCCACACTCTGTGGGCACCATGCCTTAGGCAGGGCATCTCAGACTGTGTAAGTGGAGACAGAGTGCTGAGCTCTAGTAAGCAAGCGTGCATGCATGCAAGCATTAAATCATTGTTTTCTACTCTTGGCTGTGAGTTAATGTGACCAGCTGCCTCAAGTTTTTTCCACCCCAACTTTCCCTGGAATTGTAACCTGGAATTGTAAGATGAATAATTGTGAGTATTCTCTGTCGAATTGCTTTTTCCAGGGAATTTTTTTTATCACAACAATATGAAACAAAACTGAAACAATGCCTTTCTGTCAATATATACATATGTATGTTCTTGCACACCCACTCACACATTTCCCTCCAACTTACCTATTCAAACTCTTTTATTCTTGTTAAAGATCAGGTTATCTCGCTTCTTCTTCTATTAAGATTCTCTTCCCTGGGGCTGGAGAGATGGCTCAGCAGTTAAGAGAGCTGGCTGCTCATGCAGAAGACTCAGGTCCTATTCCCAGAACAACCAGTTCCTGGGGATCCATCCCCCTCTCCTCACCTCCTCAGACATTGCATGACATAGGTACACTTACATACATGCTGGGAATACATTCTTACACATAAAATAAAAAAATAACATATAAAGTACTGGGTTTTTTTGCTTTTATCGATATTTTGTGTATTTCAGACATTGTTTTTCAATTTAATTCAGGCATATTCCTCTATTTATTCCCCCCACCCCACCCCAGATCATGCATTCTGCCATAACTGTCCTGCATCTTTCTCTTAGTCTTTTTTATGCTTAGGAATTCATATTTTCCTCCATTGATTTTATATTACTCTAAAATATGGATACATACTCTCCACCCAAATACAGTAATTATAGGGTCTGAAAATAAGTGGTGGGTGGATTCTAGAACCCTTTGAGAAATTTACATTATAACAACATAATTGCTTTCATAAACAGAAATACAACAATAATGTTGTTCAGCTTGCCTTTCATCTGGGGGATTTGGTGTTAGAATCCACCAATAAGGGAAACCATTTGCCATTTGTTTTTCTGGGACTGTGTTACTTTACTCAGCATAATGACTTTGAGCTCTATCCATTTACGTGCAAAGTTCATAATGCCATCTTTCTTTACTGCTGAATAGTACTCCATTGTGTAGATGTACCACATTTTTGTCAGTGATACATCTGACAGACCATTAACATCAAGAATATATAAACTACTCAAAAAACAAAGAAGAGGACAAATGACCTACTCAAAAAATGGAGTAAAGAGTTGAACAGAGACTTCACCAGTGAGGAATTAAAGGTGGCTGAGAAACATCTTAAAAAGTGTTCAACATCATTAAAATACTGTTTTAAAATAGATACTTTTCTCTCACTCAGCCTTCTCCCTCGCCTCTTAAGCTTCTGCATAATAGTGATCCTTCAGTATTTTTTACCAGAGGGCCTACACACACAAGATCTTCAGTAGATAGGATTTTTTAAAGTGTGGATTAAAATAAAATTTACAAAATAAAGTATGACTACAAATATTTTGATAGTACCATTAAATTTACATAGTATTGAAGATATAATTTTGTTTTATCAGTAAATTAATCTCAGCCTCCTGTTGCTGTTTCCATTTAAAAAATGAGAAAATTGATTTTCGGACAAGGGAAGGTAACTATCCAAGTTGTGTTGTTCCTGGTCCTTACAAAAATGGCTTGCTTGGTTAATGAGCTATTTTAAGAGGTGTTCAAAAGTGGTCTATTAGAATAGTAATTGGGATATTAAGTTCCTGGGGAATTTAGTATGTGATAAGGAGTATTACTTTTATGCCTGAGAGACAGCGGAGGAAACTGCTACAGGAATTTGGTAAAAGTTATACCTAGATAAGTAAACATGTCCAAGAAAGGAAGGCCTTGCCTATTAAGAATGAATGTAGGGACTTGAATTATTTTTCTCCTTTCCTTTAATGCTTTCCCTCACAAATACAGCCCACACCTTCAAAATATATTATAGATATATCCTTTAGTGCTTTCCCTTTCCCAAACCTAACCAGAAGACAGGTCATGAGAGATCCAAAGAGATGAAGCCCCTGGAGGCTGGCCCAAGAAGCCCTAAGTGGACATTAGAGGATGAGAGTATGCTGTAACAGAGCATATGTAAAGAGAAAAACAGATATTATACATATTTAAGTACATATATTTAAAGTTAGACATATATATATATATATATATATATGTATTTAAATTATACTACCATTGAACTATAGAGGCATTGGTCCAAGAGGTAGCATGCTATTTTCATGATATTAAAGCTTTGATAGATAAGGAATAACTCTTTGTCAAAAATTATGTGCATTTTATATATTTATGGACATGCTATAGTTCCTAAAATAAAAAGAATATTCTATGTAAAATATAAAGATCTATCCTGGAGAGATTTCTCAGTGGATAAAGTGCTTGGTGCATAAGTATGAAGACCTTAGTGCAAATCCACAGCCCCAGCTAAGGGCTTAGAGTGGTAGCATGCTCTTGTTGTGCTGGCTGATAAGGAAGAAGGCAGATCTCTGGGGTTTACTACAATACTGACAAAATGGAGGGTTCCACATCCAATGAAATATCTCAAAATTAATGTAGAGAGTGAGAGAGGAAGATACTGGATGTCAAGCTCTTATATCCACAAAAATACATATGATTTCAACACATCCTTATGCACATATATGCACATGCATACACCACACTCATACAATATAAGATAGATAGATGATTGATGATAGATGATAGATTGATGATACATAGATGACAGAAGATAGATATATAGATAAATAGATAGATGAAGATAGATGATAGATAGATAGATAGATAATACCTTGTGTCACATTGAATAAATTATTTAAGTATGTGGATTCAAGTTTCCTAGCATTCAAAGTAATACTTCATAGGGCTTGATGGAGGAAGAAATGAAGTGCTACTTATTTAGGACAGAGAAAGGGGTTATTATTTCAGTGTCTCTCCTACACATTTTTTGATAATCAAAAATTTTAATGTAATAGAACACAGGTGATTGTCCATACTAAAACCTTAACAATGTATATAAAAATATAAAAAGGGATGAACCAAAAAAAACAAGTCAAGAAAGAAATTAAGAAATAAATACCCACACCTTTAATCCTAGCACTTGGGAGGCAGAGGCAGGTGAATCTTCGTGAGTTCAAGGCCAGCCTTGTCTATAGAGTGAGTTTCAGGACAGCTGGGGCTACAAGGAGACACTGTGTTGAAAAGACCAAAAAAAAAAAAAAAAAAAAAAAAAAAAAAAAAAAAGAAAGAAAGAAATATCCAAATCTCTTGGTGACTCTCAAGAATGGGCAGATTCTGAAATTAAGTTGTAGTTTGGCCTTGGGGAAAAAAAAAGTCATCACAAGGGGAATGGAGTGTTAAGACATGAACCCCTCCCTTCTGACTATCTCTATCTATCAGTGAAGAAGAATATAACAATGTTACAAAGTAGTTCAAGCTGTGGCTGGATGTAAAAGGAGGGGCATGGAGAAGAGAGGCACTGCTTGGGGAAACAAGCCTTCAAAGAGGAGTAACTTTTGAACTGAGAATGAATAAGAAAGTATGCTGGAGCGATCAACAGGAGAGGACAAAAGGAAATCCGAAGGAGGAAAAGGGTCAGTTGTGATATTTAAAGAGGTAACCGTATTATCAAGTTTTTCAGGAATCTGACTATAAATATAATTGAGAGCGTAATCAAGAAAATGTTGCTAAACCAAATATCATGATTGGGAGTTTATCTGAAGATACTTTTAACTGAAAATAGCATATAAAACTGAATTTCATGCCATGATCCTTTAATGTTTTAATATAACAAGATTGTCATCATATTCCCCTTTTAAATTGAAGGGCAGAAAGTTAAGACCTTCATAATTTCTTTACAAATGTGAGTATAGTCTTATTTAGAATTTACAGTGGAGTTGAAAAAATGGAGTATTTTCAACACCATGGGAGGTTTGGTTTCTATGTTCTACCCTTCTTCTAGTATTGGTCCAAACTCAGTAGTTCAATGGCTCCTGGCCACTTAAAGCAAGATTGAGAAAATACTTCTCAGTTTGGCACTGGATTTTGGGAATTGGCCAGCCCATCTCACTTCAATAATTTTAATGCTCGCACTCAGCGAATTAAACATGTTGATTATAAAACATTTTCCATTTTACTCCAGTGTCGGCATTTTTTATAGGAAGTTTTACTTCCAATAAAAGAAAAATGCCGGGCTGGAGAGATGGCCTAGCGGTTAAGAGCGCCGACCGCTCTTGCAGAGGACCCGGGTTCGATCCCCAGCACCCACATGGCGGCCTAGAACCGTCTGAAACTCCAATTCCAGGAGAACTCCAGTTCCAGGGGAATCCAACACCCTCTTCTGACCTCCGCGGCATTGCACGACACGGGTGCACAAACTTGCATGCAGACAGTACATTCATACACATACAGAAATAAATAAAATTAAAAAAAAAAAAAGAAAAATGCCAAGTAAGAGTATGTATAGCTTCCCCAAGACAAAAGGACAATGTAAAGGCAAGGGACAAAGTGGATCTCATGCAGCATGGAGTCTGTCCCATTCTGAAATTTCACTGAGTAGAAGTGAATCTTTCTCCATGGGGTCACCCATTTTGAAGTAAAGATGAAGATGAAATACAACATCTCTAATCATTATTTGCTAATTGGTGCCCTTATGATGAATTTTATAATATGACAATGATTATGAACTGCATTCAGCTTTTCATTCAGCTGATTGATTGTCCAGGTATAAAATATAGACAATGAAAACATTTAAAGACAGTGTGACAGTAAAACAATATTCTGGAGTACAAAGAATAAGCAACCAAGCTAGTCTCCATTGCTAGAACTGGATACAATTGAAAGAATAAGCTACAATGAAATTTCTGGAAATACTCAACTCAAGGCTGAAAGTTCAATCTCAGCATCACTGTAGAAGAATTCTAACTTTGGCAGTTTATGGACTAGATCAGTGTTTTTTAAACTTTAACATTCTTGAAATTTGGAGCCAGATATTTCTTTGTTCTAAAGGAAGATGGTTCTGTTCATGGTGGGATACTGAGCAGAATGCTCAGGAAGAGTATTTTCAGTGCTATGGAATACATATTTGTAGTTCTTCAAAAGCACACACATTGTAATCTTAATCCGCAACGTGATGATGTTTGGAGATTCAGCCATGAGGATGGAATCCCCAGGAAGAGATTACTGTGCTTTTTAGAAGAGGCAAGAGAGAACATTTTGCTTTTCTTCTTTCTGCCATGTGAGGACACAAAAGAAGACATCCATATGTTGGGGCTGGAGGGATGGCTCAGCGGTTAAGAGCACCGACTGCCCTTGCAGAGGACCAGGGTTTGATTCCCAGCACCCACATGGTGGCTAAGAACAATCTTTAACTCCAGCTCCAGGGGAATCCGATGCCCTCTTCTGACCTTTGCGGCATTGCACCACACGGCAGCACCAACCTACATGCAGACAGTACACTCATACACATAAAAAATAATAAATAGGGGCTGGAGAGATAGCCTAGCGGTTAAGAGCACCGACGCTCTTGCAGAGGACCCGGGTTCGATCCCCAGCACCCACATGGTGGCTAAGAACCGTCTGTAACTCCAATTCCAGGAGAACTCCAGTTCCAGGGGAATCTGAGACCCTCTTCTGACCTCCGCGGCATTGCACGACACGGGTGCACAGACCTGCATGCAAACAATACATTCATACACATACAAAAATAAATAATAAAAAAAAAATTAAAAAAAATATAAAAAATAATAAATAAATAAGAAGACATCAATGTGCAAAACAAGGAAGGGGCCATTGTCAGAATATAATCACATTCGGATCTTATCCTTCAACTTCCAGCCTTCAAAACCATGAAGCACAATTTTTCCCATGTAACATACTCAGACTACGGTATTCAGCTATAGCAGCCTAAAACTAAAACTTACTAGTGATAGATTAAAAAAAAATGTCTCCCAAGACTGCAAAATTGGCTCTGGTGTTAAAAAATAATCTCCTAACTTGATCCCTAGACTAGTTGGTTTTCAGTTTTCCTTCCATTTCTGGGAACTGAACTTTGCTCAAGTGGTAGGGAGCTTCTTAGGTCTAACCCAGTTCTTCAACCACAATCTAAAAAGAAACAACCTGTCCTAGAGAGAAAAAAAAAAACTCAAGCCATTAGTCTCAAAGCCACAATTGCCTCTGACTGCAATCTTATAATGGAGTGTCTACTTGCTCAATGTAAATTGGATAAAGATATTGAGCCCAAGTACCTACTTCCTGGAATTCAGTTATTGAATGAGGGAGGTGGACTTGAAAGTTGGGCAGAATCACTAGTTGGAACAGAAAAGTACATTTTGGATTGTGTTCTTCATAATCCCTCCTTTAGTCAAAGAAACTCTATTATTTTCCTATGTTCTTTATCTATTCCTACGTACCTGTGAAAAGATTTAAAAACACTTTGGAAGAAACACTAGACTTAGATTTGACTCCTAGTTAAGTTATTAAACGTGCTGTGTTCATTTGGATAAATTACTTCGTATTTTGGCTATGGATTCACCAGAAGTTTTCCAAGTGCCTGCTGCACACAAGAAACTCTGAAAGCTGGCTGGGTACACACATGGATAACATGGCACATACTAGCTTCTCACAGTAAAAAATAAACTGAGAAGAAGGGGAGCAAGTGCCATATCCTGTGCGACTGTGTTGGAATGTTACTACCACACCACTTATGTGGAGATTATGATCCATTTGCTTAGCTTCCACATTGAACAATGAGCCATATTCTTCTTGCATGACACTCTCTCCAACAAGGTGACCAGGTTTCCGGCGGCATCCTCTTCTCATCAATAAGCATCAACTATGACTAACTGAAGTCAAGCAAGGCCAGTAGTCAGATCAACCATCTAGTGGGGCAGTCACATGCAAGGATACTTTATTATATTTTCCACTGAATGAAAGTTGTTTTCTTCTGTCTCCAACCTAACGTAATGCATGCTTATTTCTCCTCTCCAGTACTTCTTTTCATATCTGCATAGTTTCTTTTGATTTGACATTCCCTCCCCTAATTCTTAAAATTACCTGATGTCGTGAATCCAGGAATCTGAGAGTTTAAACAGGGTCTTTGAACAATTATTATTTTTTGATCTCTTTGAAAGAAGATATCCCTGTAGCTCCAGCTGTCCTGAAATTCACTATGAAGACCAGGCTGGCCTTGAACTCACAGAGATCCACCTGCTTCTGTCTCTTGAGTGCTGGGATTAAAGGCGTGTGCCACCACGCCTGGCCTCTTTGAACAGTTATTAAGTTTCAGTTTAGAACAGATTAAAATAGAGATGGTCATGAGAATTAGTGCTAGAGTAGCATAGGAAGAAATACACACACACACACACACACATACACACACACACACATGCAAGGTTGATGCTAGTAAGATGAAATCACAATGATTATCTTCAGGTCAATATCCAGTGTTGTAAGCTTAGCACATTCAGGGGGCCTACTAACCTTGCTTGAAAAGAGAGTTGAGTACCTGACCTTTAATTTATAACAATATATACTTTAAGTTCATATATTAATGAATAATTATAAACTATAGATTAAAATAGGTTTTCATTTGCTCCTTCAGGGCCTTGAACTCCTCCAGTCTAAAAGTAAACTCTTGGGTTGGAGAAATGATTCAGTGGTTGAGTGCATACTGGTCTTACAGAAGACCTGTGTTCAATTACCTGCACATATATCAGTGTCTCACATTTGCTTCTAAATCTAGTTCCAGGAGATCCCCAAACTTTGCCTCTGCACCTACACTTACCATGCATACTCTCCTCCACACATACATAATTAAAAGGTAAATCTAGAACTAGAGAAATGGCTCAGAAGCCGTAAGCATTTGCTGCTCTTATAAAGGACCCAGGATTTGTTCCCAAGACTCACATGGTGGCTCATAACCATTAGTCAGTGTAAATCCTGTTCCAGAGACTCTGACACCCTCTTCTGGCTTCTGTTACACTAGGTGCATGCATGGTATGAAAACATACACTTAGACAGAGCACATATATGCATAAAGAAACAAACTAAATCTTAAAAAATGAAATCTAAAAGTGCAACCCTGATTAGGAAATCCATTAAGGCTGTTGTATTGATGTTCTTTGTCCAGTATGACTTAAATTCCTTATCCTCTGTTCCCCTCTCTTTTCAACAATGTTGTTCAACAAAGTGTTCAACAAAATGTTCAACAAAAATTGAACAAATGGTCATTACAGAGTTATTGTCATTAAAGTATGGGACCTAATTATTTTCATTAGTTTCTTGTTGCCATGACAACTATACTGAACAAAGCAACTTATGGAAGGAAAGGTTGACTTTGGCTTGGAGTTGGAGGGCAAGTCCGTCACAGCAACAGGAATATGCTGGTTACATTGCATCTGCTGTCAGGAAACAAAGAGAGATGAATGCTTGTACTCAGCTAGTTTTCTTCTCCTAATACAGTCTGAGATCTCTAACCAATAGAAGGAGGTTGCTCATATTCAATATAGGTCATCCACCCTCTCTGAAGCTAATCTAGACAATTTCTTGCAGACATGCCCAGAGGCTTGTATACTAGGTGATTCTAGAGCCTGTCAATTCGGCAATCAATGTTAATCATCATACCAGTGAATAAAGGACACAGGGAAAGGCAAAATTTGTCTATTTCTTTTTGGGTCTTTTGAAACAGGGTCTTCCTGTCTCAGCTGGCCTGGAATGTTCTATGTAGACCAAGCTGGCCTCAATCTCATAGAAATCCACTTGCTTCTGTCTCTTAAGTACTGGGATTAAAGTCATACTCTACCACACCTATAAAGGCAAAATTTACTATTTTTAGAATACCACAAGGTCCTTCTGAGTCCGCATTTACTGTAAAGAATTATCACAATGAGAATATTCCTGCTTTCAAATCATTTTCTAGAGAGACCATACCTTTATGGAGGGATCAATGCTGTTCTTTGCAATTCTATGACACAGATTTGGAGTCAAACCTAAGAAACTGTCTTAATGTCTCCATCTATAGTGATGGTGACATTGGACATAACAACTGAACTTTGCTCAACTGTGAAATATAATAATATAGATATATATATATATATATATATATAATCTTGGACATATTATGAGCTAGGCCAAAAAGATCATAAATGCTCTTTCTTTTATCCCAGCATTCCAGCATCTGTCCCATGACTGGAATGCATAAAATGTTAGCTACGTTCTCCTCTCCACTTCTTGTGTTTCTTCTTAAAAGGGCTTTGATAAGCTCTCTGTCAGACCACAGAGATATCTTCTTCCTACCATAATTATGCAACTTGAGAAATCCTGTGAGGTCGATAAATTTGGAAAACGCTTACATAAAACAGAATGTGAAATGGCAAGCCCTGCCATCAGAAGCCAGTAAAAGTCAATTGCTTTATGCGACACCTCTACAAATGGTATTATGTCATTGCATAATATTAGTAAGAAATTGTAAGATTTTGTTCAAGCCTATAAAATATAATGACTCTCACATCATCTACCAATATAAAAATAAATTGAAAAAAGTAATATGTTAAAAAGAAGAAAAACCAAGCTTCCAACTTCTTGGCTTTTTCTATGTTTGAGGAAATTTAGTCCATAAAGAATTGGACTTAAATGATTTTTCAGTGTGGTTGGTTAGTTTTTGCTCTTTTCCATTTCTTTTTTATTATTTTAATTTTTCATCTTTGCCATTTCAATTTAACTGGGAACACACAAAAACTCTGTTTCAGAAATCAGGTGGTCTTGGCTGAAGAATTCTCCCAATGCATAAACTGAACTTGAAACATTAAAAAAAAATGGAAAGTCTTCATGGTGCCAATAAAGAGATGGATTTATTCATCTGGGCGAAGGTACAGGACATTAACTTTCACAGATGCAGTGGTTCACCCCGCAGTTTGAACTAAACCAACCTGACAAGTCTTTGTACACTCAGAGAAATGAAGCTGTGTACATCTGGCCTTGCAGTGTTTCTCTTGGTAAAAAATAAGGGATATGGGATCTCCCAGGTTCCAAGCAAACAGTGCTCTTAGGCAAGGTTGAATGTCCATTGTTTCTGAACGGAAGAAATTGATCATTCTGATGAGATTATACCATAGTACCAAAAATCTGGCTTGCATCTGTATTAAACATGATCTGGGAAAACGGAGGGAACAATCTCACAGCTCTCCCACCGAGCAGTCTCACGGATATGAGCAAACATGTCTACAAGGAGTAATATATAACAGGAGCTGCGCCACTGGGCTCTCTAAATAAACTGCGAATTTGGAGAGGGAAAAATCAAATGTGGTATGTTTGGCTCAAAAAATGAGCTCTGTTTTCCGTCTTTGTCAGAATTGCCACTCAGTGGCACAGACAGGCCGGACGCCCTTGGGGAAACGGGTGCACTGATGATTCCAAATGGAAATGCAAGGAAAAATTTAAGCCAAGAAGAAAAGTTTGCATCTGTGCAGCAGCTCAAATCACTCACAGACATAAGGAAGAGAGATGAATTTTAATGTATAGATGATTTCTTCAACCACCCACCCAGTTCTGGCATCTTCTCTCACGTGGCTTTAGAACGGCCACCCAACTTCCAGGTATCATGGTTTCCAGTATCTCTGGGTATAGTGCACTTTTGTATTAGATATTAAGTTATTGACAATGTGAACCATTGAGGTTTTAACAAAATTGCAACAGTTGTAGCCCCCCAGGAGGACAAACCCAGGGTAGCTGAGGAAGCATCCGCCTTAAGTTTGCAAGATCCCTTTCAAAATTACTGGGATCTGCACACAGTCCTATGGCAGAGGGTGAACTGGATCGTGGCTAGGCACTCAGGTGATCCCTACTCATCTTAGGGGCAGAATCTCCAGTACAGAGGACACTTTTATGGTGTGTTTACCCATGCTGCCACAGGAGTCAGTGTGTGATGGGGTGCAAACTTGAGACCTTATATCTATTTACACTCTTCTTGCAATATAAGTTTCTCTATGCCTTATTTTATATTTGCATCAGTGTGGCACACGTAAAGTACCTCTTATCCTGAGAATCATCCATATTTACTGACTAATTACAAAATATAGACTCTAATCTGAATACTTTGTATCATTATCTTACTTAATTTTGTCAAGAGCTCTCTGAAAATTCCCTTTACATTTATTTACACTATACTTGTTCCGAATTTGAATAGATAGAACCCAAGTTCTAGAGAGGATTCTTACCCAGGGCAAAATTTGGGTTTCTACCTAAGGCAAGGTTCTTAAACTCCAACCCGTTGTTGGCCACTGGTATAGAGTACAAAAAATAGTCTTTCAGGTCAACTGGCCCAGAGTTCCCTCTTAGATTTTTCTCTTAGAGTGAGTAACAGGTTACTTGAATTATTAGAGAACAGCATCTTCATCTAAAAGAGCAGTAATATTCCACCATAAATTTTAAAGATCAAAGATATCATAGTGATGTAGCCTAGATAGTACGTGACACTTTTGCAATAAAACTGGAGATTAAGATTTTAAACAGAATAAGTAGCTATAAAACTATCAGCAACTCAGCTTCTTTTAGGGCTCAGCAAGAAGCAGATAAATACCGACACTACCATTTATGCTTAACTAGTTATCCCTTCCACCTTAATTGAAGAAATGAAAGAGGACTGTCACAACTAGTTGTTGTATTGGGTGAGAGGAGCTGGCACTTTTTCTCCTGGACCCAGAGCCTATGACATGAATAGCTGTAGCTTCAAGGAGAGTCTTGCACCTGGCCCCCTGGTCCGACAATGTCTTAATGTAGATTTAACTTTTAAAATTTATCCCATTACCTCTTCAATAAAGAGGAAAAATGTATTGCAGGTGAAGGCTGAGACAATGTTAACAGGTTTGTTTCTACCACTGGATGAGACAAAGATGGATAGCTTTCTGGTGAATCAAGACACTGAGAGAAGGTGAATTCAACTGGGTCATCTCACCAGTGTCACTAAAAAGAAGACCTTCCAATACACATGGAGACTGAAAAGTCTGTCTGCAGAAAGATGAGGTGTCCTGTTGCTGATGCACGTTTATTTTATGGGAGGAACAATTGGAGTAGGAATTGAGTATGTGAAATGTGAGACTGTATAGGAACTCACACAGGAGAACCACAAAGGGGCCTTGGTGTGGCTATCAGCCATGCAGGCAGCGTCTGATACTCTGATACACCGAGGGGGATCAGCATCCTGAAGGCCTACTCAGGCACCCTGTTAAATACTACCATGCTTCTTCTTGCTTCTCTCATTTCCTTCCCTCTGTGGAGAAAGAACAAGTAAAGAACCGTAATCTGTGGGATCACAACCCCACCCCACATAGCTGAGCCCACACTTCCCTGACACCAGGTGAAGCTTTATTGAGGGTAAAATGTTTGCGTTTAATGCTGTGTTGGATTGAAGTTTTCATGACTTAAAGGGACCAGAATGTCATAAAATTGATAATTATCAAAGAAGCTTTAAGATGACATAACTGGGGACAGTGATGTAAAGTATTTCATTTATTTACCAAACCAACTTTATTACTGATTTATTGGAGAACATATGTCAAATACTGGACAGATAATACTTCCTTAATAAGGGATAGTTATCTTTTTACTTTATGTTTTATATGAAGTTATTTTATTCTCTGATTGTACCATAAAGAATATAATTCTTCAGAGAAAATCTATAATATGCTGAAATACACGAATAATACAATGACCACCAAAGATACCCACTTCTACCTGAAGAAGCATCATTAACAAGACCTAAAGTAGGACTTTCCTTATCATGAACTCACCTCTGCTCCCTGAAATGGCCACTAGAACAGCCTGTGGAGACTCAGTATTTAATCTGTATCTTTAAAAAGGTAGTAGTTTTAGAAAATGAAACATTCTTCCCATTGCTTCCTACTGTTCTTGTGTCCGTATGTAGTTTGTTCACCAGAACTTTGCTATCTAGTCAATTGACCACTAAAGTGGTCTTGCTGTACCAATGCTACCCTCTAAATATGACACCGAACCCAGCCAAGTCCCACATTTGATATGGGCAGGTTGCTACCTCCTTCATTTGAACACTGTTCTTAAATTGCTGCCTTTGAGCACAGCCAAAGAACACAAAGAGACCAATTTGTCAGGAGGAAAATATTTAGTTTATGCTGACCTATTTTCCTTCTCAGAAATTCTCTGAGCAAAAGGATCTGGCTGCTTGATTTTGAGAATTTCTTCAACTCCACAGAGGACTTTTTGTCAGCCTTTTGGAAGAAATAGAGATTCCTGATGTTCAGAGGTAAAAATAAAGTTTCTGAACTATGTGCTAGCTCTTTCTTCATTCATTCATGAATTCATTCATGCATATGCAAGTTCTTAATAAGGATGCATCCTATTATTTGGTCATCATTATATTATACCTAAAGCTCTTTCCAACATGTCAAACACATACACTCCAGACCTGATCAACATTACCTTTCTTCTCCTCTTCTTCATGGTCAACTTCACTATCATTATTATTCATGTTAGTTGTTCATGTCAGTTTTCTTCTTTCCTTTTTCTATACTTAAAAACATAACAATTTCCAATAGTATATAGCATTCAGAAGAGTACAGGTATCCCCTAGGCACTAATTCACTGAACTCTTGTAATCATCTACTACAGTAGATACCATTACTCCTTGTTTTTTTTCCACAGATGAGATTCTGAGTGGTTGAGACTAAGGTAGAAGATGTAGAGGGAAGTTTTCCCAAATTAGAATTCTTTGAAGAGAAAGAAGGTAGTTTATGTAATATCTTATACACAATCTGTAATTTTATCCTCCTAAAATTGTTATAATATTGGTACTTAGTACCTACTTATATGACTGAAGTAGTGCGATCTAAGAATGTTAAGAAGTTGAATAACTAAACATCACACAACTCGTATAAATAAAACTAAGTAATGTTCACTGGCAAAGTTCTTTAAGTATGTCGACTTCTGTGCCATGCAGGTGGGATCTTGATGCAACTCATATTGAAATTCAGTTCATACTATGCCAAAGAAAATGCTCCATCAAAGGATAAATTTTGTTATTTGAGCTTGAATGGTACTTTTAGCAGTGAGGAAGAATTATTCTCTCTCCACACCTTCTCTTCTCTACTTTCTTGGTTTCCTAGGTGAACTCATCCAGTTCTATCATCTTAAATATTTAATGCTACTGATTTTCTTACAAATGATGTGTCCCAACTGAATTCTAGATTTATAGGCCTAACTGGTTCTTTGACTAGCTATTAGCTTTTCCCTAGTATATAACTAATAGACATTCTCCAGCCTCACTTGCTGAAAGAAAATTGATTTCTGGATTCAAGCCAGATTTCCCCCTTCAATCCTGTTCTCCACCTTAATATTTTCAGTCGTTCAAGTGATTATTTGGTACCATCCACTTCTCTTTTCCTCACATGCTCTATACCTAGTACAGCAGCAAATATAGAAGGCTCCCCCTTCAAAACATATCCTGAATCTTACTACTTCTACCCTGTAGTCAAAGTCAGTGTGTCTCTTCTGAATGGAAACAATGGTTTCAGTTTAACTGACAAATATAACTGATACTTATTCATGGGGTTGAATGTGATGCTGTGATGTATAAATCTAACACTTCCTATTGCCTGCTTGTTGGTGCTTGCACATCGTCAAGGTTTTTTTTTTTTTTTTCATGCTCCCCATTGAAGATCAACTTTTGGCATCAAAGTCAAGTGATGGATGCCTAGATGCCCTTTCTTGATCAGAGTCTTCTTGTGTCTTTTCTATCAAATGGATGGGAAATCACTAGGAATTAGATGCAACGAGTCTCGCTGATCTGACTTCTTATTAGACTTTATTGCTTACCACTCTGCACTTAGTCCACGCTACTCTGGCCACATTAACTTTTGGTTCTTTTTAGAACAAAATGAACTATTCTACCTTTAGAGCCTGTACATGGCTCATGCCTGGTAGAACAGTCCCATAACTTCAGTTACGTTTTCTATTAAGCAGCCTCTCTTCAGAGATGTCCAAAATTTTCTATCTACGTATGGGTGCACTTCGATAAGAGCCTAGAAAATGAATATGTGAAGAATGTCTGTAAAAGATGCATGTGACTTTGAATGTCTGTAATCTCAGCACTCTGCAGGCTGAAGAAGGAAGACAGTGATTTACAGAAAGCTTGGGCTACATATCAAGGCATATTAAAAAAATATAATAGGTAGACAAACAACAACTGTGTGATTACCAAGTTGAGATAAAGTTGGAATTCCTTCCTTTGCTTCAAGAGCTCTTCTCCCTCTTTGTGCTCTTGTATGTGAATGTGCGTGATTACACATGCAGTATTCCACCAAGCTGCCAAAGCTGCCAGTCAGTATTTCACATCTTTCATTTTCTACAGTGAACAAAGTCATAGCAAGTCATCCAGAATCTACTTGCCTTTCCCATTTGTCTTTGGCTACAGAATTCTCAGCCATAAAGTATGAAAATCCTTCTTATTGCCTTGGATAAAAACAGATTCTAGATGTGCGGTGAGACGAAAGAAGAGCAGCATAACGAGCAAGTATTCCTCGAACAAAGTGCCCAAAGCAGACAGAGCCCGGGCTGTGAGATGTTAGGCGACTTGACGCATCCCACTTCTGCTTTTGTCCTCCATGCCCTCCATGAAAATCATCAACATAACCGTCGAGCATTTGACAAAAACTCTGTCTAATCACCTGCATTAAAAAAAGCTGCCTCATTTCCAGTTCCCGGAATTGGACGCAGGTTTCCTCTTCTCTTGCCATTAAGAGGCCGAGGTAGCCACTCATGGCCAGGCTCTTTTCTGACAAAGTTCTTATTAACAATTACTTTACCCTTCGTTCACAAGTTTGTTACTTATCTGCGATACAGAGTGATTATGAGAATTTAATAAAGAATGGTATTCAAGGGGCTTGACGGCCCCTTAACTACCATTAAATAAGTTCGATTTATTTATTCGTTTAATTTTTTATATCCTACTATGTACCAGGCATATTTGGGAGCTAAATACGTAGCAGTCATGGGGCTGGAGATACGGGTCAGTGGCTAAGAGCACGCGCTGTTCTTGCAAAGGACCCAGGTTTGATTCCCAACACCCACATGTCAGCTAACAGCTGTCTATAACTCCTGTTCCAGGAATCAGACATCTTCTTCCGACCTCTGTGGGCACTGGATGGCATGGTGCATATGTAGGCAATACACTCATACCCACAAATAAAAGTCATAAGTAAGTTTTAGAAGAATAAAAAGCTAGCAATAAATAAAACAGTGCCTCTGTCCCAGGGCCTTTAACTTCCAGTTAGAAATATAGAGCACAAACAAAAACTAATTATGATTTATATGCATTGGTCATAACTCTTCTAACCGCTAACCTTAGATCATCATAGTCTGTACAATGGTCACTCTGTAGTGCAGAAGTCTAGGAAGAAAGTGAAGAATAGGTCCTGATGGTGCCTGAGAATGCTTCCCACAGGGGTTAAAGGCGATCAGATAACATCTAAAGAGAGGAAAAAGCAGATAAGAATGTTCTTCCTGGGGCTGTACAGATGGTCAGCTATTAAGAATGCTGGCTGCTCTTGGAGAGGACCCAGGTCCATTGTTTACCCCCAACATGGCAGCTAACAACCGTCTGTAACTCCAGTTCCAGGGGATCAAGAACCCTCTTCTGGCCTCCACAAGTTTGCAGACATGTTGTGCACTTACACACATACACAGGGAAAACATTCATACACATAATAAATAAGTCAAATAGAAAGAAAGAATTTTCTTGATATGAATAATAATGAGAGACGACAAAAATAGTAGGACTTGACTGAACATTAGACAGCTTCTATTCAACATGGAGTTTTTGACTCTAAGCAATGTGCAGCCAAGGGGAAGCAAGCATGAGGCACAGATGAGTGGAGAGGACAGGTAACAGAGAGAAAACTTCAGCATCAATGTTGCAATACAAGAAACCTGGTCTACCAGTCTGCACCTTATTGCTGAACATGAAGGTCGCCAGCCAAGTTAGCTGGACAGCCAGCTCTAGGATTTACCTGCTTCTCATCTCCTTCATTGCTGGTATTATAGTAATGTGCAGCCATGCCTGCTTCCTCTTTGGGTGCTAAAGATTTGAACTCAGGTCCTCATGCTTGCAGAGCAAGTGTTCTTACTCAATGAGCCCCCTCCCTAGCCCAATGTCCAATCATGTACAGACAGAGGTAACTCTTCTTTCAGAAGTCAAATCCCACCTTTATAAAGAGGATCCAGCAACTCTAGATGGAAGTCTAGTCCATAAGCGCCATGCTTACAGGTATACTCTGTGCTGCTCAGTGTTCCTGGCACAGACCAACACTTCGACAAACACTGGTTGAAAGAATGATTGCTAATTACAGAACAGGAAGGGGATAAGGTAAACAGGAGCCAGAGCATAGAAATTCTAATATGTCATACTAATAAGTTGAAAATCAAGGTCAATAGTCTCTAAAGATTTGTTGCAACATTTTTGGAAGCCGGTAATATATGCAAATTAACTAATTTATAAATTTACATGTTTTAGTTAATAGATTGCTTACATTATAAGATATTCAAAAGATAAAAAGGATATTATAAAAAATAATAGATATTGTGGCATTTTCCCCTTGTCCCTGAGTATACTGTTACAGCCTTCCTTGATATTTGTGGGCATTTAGAAGAGACTCTAGGATATGGAAAGCCAGAGAAGCACTTCCAATTGGAAAAGAGTCTGCGGAGATCTCCCAAGACTAGCTGAAGCGCAGGAAGGTAGGTAGGAGCTGGGTGATTCAGCAAGGCTGATTGTTGTTTGACTTAATTTAGTTGTCTTTGGCTTAATTGGCTTTTGTGGCTGTGGGGGCAGAGTTATCCTCCCAGCTGGTATAAAATGCAGGGTTGTGAGAGTCTTGAGATCTGAGACCTCCCAACACCATCTTAATCAGGCAAGCAAAGCAAGCCTTCAATACAGTGAAGAGTCATTTAGGACTCACATTGGAATACAGGCAAGGAGAAGCCCATATGCCATGAACACGAAGAAGAGACAACAATAGAAAGGGGCAGGATAATCCTGCACCAAGCTCTACCAACCCTATGGAAGATTCCTACAGTGGGATCCCCCTGGGGATGGCCCAGGACACAGATATCAGAAGTACAATTGTGAACATATTTAAAGAACTACAAGATTATAAAGAGCAAATCAAATAACTAAGAAAAGAGAATGAAGAACTCAAGAAGGACCTAGAAAGAGAGAATGACAAACTCCAGAAGGAAGTAGAAACACTGAAAAGATCACATGCTGAAAAAGATAAGGAAACCAACCAGCAAAGCAAAGACCTACAGGAAGAAATTGAGAAGCTCCAAAAGGAAGTAGAAATACTAAAGAAATCAGAAGAGGAAATGAAAAAGGAAATCAAACACTCATCCAATCAAGAGGAAAGGAATGGAAAAAGCCTCAGAAGCAGAATGGAGGAAGCAGAACAAAGAATATCAGACCTAGAAGATAACACAGAACAACTAAAAACCTCAAGGAAAGATTATGAAAAATTTAAAAATACACAAAAATGGAACAACCAGGAGCTGTGGGACACTATGAAAAGATCAAACCTCCGCATCATAGGAATAGAGGAAGGAGAAGAATCCCAAGAGAATGGTATTGATCAGATCTTCAACAGAATAATAGATGAAAACTTCCCCAAACTAAAAAAGGACAAACCAAATACAAATACAAGAAGCACCATAGACATCAAAAAAAAAAAAAAAAAATTCTCCACACCACATCATAGTAAAATGCTATGACACCCAAAACAAAGACAAAATCCTTAAAGCCACAAGAGAAAAACAAGTGACCTATAAGGGGAAACCTATCAGAATTACGACTGACTTCTCAATGCAAACTATGAAAGCAAGAAGACTGAAGCAAAGCATTCCCATTTAAAGACAATAGATGCCAACCAGGTTCTATACCCAGCAAAAAGTTGATTATAGTTGAAGGAGAGAGAAAACCTTCCATGACATAAACAAGATGAAAAAAATAATGTCTAGAAAAACACCTTCAAGAGATACTTGAAGCAATTCAAAGTACGGAAGAAAGGAGCAACATCCCAGGCACCTAGAAAGAAAAAATAAAAGATTAACTGCAGAAGTAGAAACCTAAACCCAAACCGCAAATGGATAATAAGGCAAAGGAAGCACGAACCTATAAGTCATGACCTTAAAATATATGGAATAAATTTCCAAATCAAAGACATGACTGGAAGATTGGATTAGGAAACAGAATCCATCCATATGCTGTCTACAAGAAACACATCTTACCTTCAAGGACAGGCACCACCTTAAAGTAAGGATGGAAAAAATATTCCAAGAAATGGTACCAAAAAGAAAGCAGGTGTTGCTATTTTAATATCAGACAAAATAGACTAAAAAGTAAAAGAAATCAGAAGAGACAAAGAAGGCCATTACATTTTTATCAAAGGAAAAATTCAACAAGAAGATTTCCAATTATGAATATATATGCACCAACTCTGGTGCACAAAACTTTATAAAGACAATTCTCCAGGACTACAAGTCACACATAACCCAGTACACTCATAGTAGGAGATTCAATACCGATGGAGTCCTTTGGATAGGTCACAGGACAAAGAAAACAAGCATCTGAACTGAACGATATGATACACCACAATGGACCTCATAGACATCTATTGAATATTCCACCTAATATCAGAGAATACATTTCTACTATGCACCCCATGGAACATTTCCAAAATCGCCACATACTGGGACACAGACCTCCACAAATACAAAAAGATTGAAAAATTTCATGCATTCTATCAGACCACAGTGCAATAAAGCTCAACAATCAACATCAGGATAAGCCCCACTGCAACAAACAATGGAGATAAACAACAACACTCTTGAATACTGAATGGAAATCAAAGAAGAATAAAGAAGAAATAAAAGCATTCCTGGAACTGAATGACAATGATAATACAACACAACAAAACCTATAGGATACCTTAAAAGCAATCCTAAGAGGGAAGTTTAAGCCCTGGGTGCCTGCATTAGAAAAACAGAAGGAGCACAAGTGAATAATCTAACACTACAGCTAAAAGCACTTGAGAGCAACAACAGATGAACCCTAAACGCAACAGACAGGAAGACTAAAAAAAATCAGAGCAGAAATCAATGAAATAGAAACAAGAAAACATACAAAAAACATCAATGAATCCAAAAGTTGGCTCTTTGAAAGAATAAACAAGATAGACAGACCTCTAGCCCAGTTAATCCCCCAAAAAGAAGGAACACTCCAAATCAATACAATCACGTGATGAAAAGGGAAATATCACAACACGTACAAGGAAAGATCCAGAAATCATACCGGGAATACTTCAAAAACCTATATATCTACGAATGTGAAAACCCTAGAGAAAAGGATGAATACTGGGAATCACCAAAAGCTCAACCAAGAAAGAGATCAACAGCTAAACAGACCATAATAATTATGAAGAAATTGAGATGTAATAAGAACCTCCCAACTAAAAAAAGCCCAGCCCAATGGTTTCACACAAGAATTCTATAAAACATTTACAAAAAGACCTACAACTTATTACTGAAATTGTTTAGAAGGATACAAACAGAGGGAATTCTTCAAATTCCTTCTATGAAGCAGCATCACCCTAATTACCCGAAACCAGGCAAATGATACAACTAAGGAGAATATAGACCCATATCCTAATGAACACAGATGCCAAAATTGAAGATTATTCATCAAAACCTAGTTTGGATTCATACCAGAAGATGCAAGGATCAATAAACATCATCAAACACATAAATGGAATGAAAGACAAAAACCACACCATCATCTCAATTGATGCTGAAAAAAGCCTTTGACAAAATCCAGCATCCCTTCATGCTTAAAGTCCTAGAGGAATTGGATTGGAGGGATCATTCTCAAGTAATCAAACGCCATATACAGGAAACCCACAGCCAATATCATCTCTAAATGGGGAAATGTCAGAAACATTCCCTTTAAAGGTAGGAACTCAGCAAGGCTGCCCCCTGTCACCATCCTCTTCAATACAGTGCTTGAAACACTTGCTAGAACAATAAGGCAAGAAAGGAAATCAAAAGAGTACTAATTGGAAAGAGGAAGTCAAGTTATTCCTATTTGCTGATGATATGATTGTTTACTTAAGGGATGCCTAAAACTCCAACCAGACAAACTCCTAGAACGATTAACAGCTTCAGCAAAATGTCAGTGCATATAAAATTAACTAAAAAAATCAATGGCCTTTCTTTAAACCAAGAAAAAGCAACTGGAGAAAGATTCAAAGATGACCTTCCCACGCAATAGCCTCAAAAATTAAAATCCTAGGAACAAACGCTAACAAAGACACCAGATCTACAACAAAAATTTTAAAACCCTTTAAAGAAAGAAATTGAGAGACAATTCAGAAGATGGAAAAAACCTCCCATGCTCCTGGATTGGGGAAATTCAATATTGCTAAAACATGTCCATTCTACCCGAAAAAGGTGGGGTGTTTTATAGATTTAATGCACAATCCCAATCAAAATCCCCAAAAGGAGTTTCTTACATCAGGCTTGGATAAAAAAGTCCTTAAATTCATTTGGAAAAACAAAAGACCCTGACATAGCCAAAACAACCCTGAGTGAAAAGCTCCACAAGGGGGATCTTTTTATATCCAGCATTCGAACTATACCTTTACACGGGCTTTAGTCATAAAAACAGCCTGGTATTTCCAGCACTGCAAATGGACAGAAATTCGTGCCGTGTAGACCAATTAAGTATCACAAATCAACACAGAAGTTGATTCTTCTTACGCACAACTTGATGCACTTGTCTAACATATGAGGTGGCTGAATTGGGTTCGCTTGACTTGGTCAGGCACGTGGTGGTGCACACAGCTAGTTTTTATGACTTAAGCTGTATATAGTGAAGTTCGGTTAGATCTCCTGTGTAGCATCTTTAACTCAGGTAATGTTTCAGCACTTCGGTCATATTTTCGCACAAAGGGCTAAAGTCCTATTTTGTTTTCAGAAGACAAAATGGAGATAATACATGCAATCTTGACAGCAAGTGGTATTGCAAAATTCTGGATCCAACAGGGTTGTTACTGAGATTGTAGATAGAATAAAACCCTGGGCCTCTCCCCTGTTAAACAAATGCATTACTAGATGGTCAAAGACCTCAACCTTGAAACCCTGAACTCTGAAGGTGATGGAAAAAAAAGTTGGCAGCAGAATACAAGACATAGATTGGGCAAAAAGCTTCCTACAAAACTCCCAGACGAGCAGTGGACAAGTATTGAAGGTTACAATTTGTATCAACTGGGTTACTCCTAAATTCTTCTAAAGTCTTCTGTTTATCCTCAAAAAAGAAACAATTTCAAAGGGAGAGGTGTAATTGAGAACCCACCAGAATGTGGGATGATAATCTTTGCTACTGGCAGAAAACAGGGCTGACTCAAAAGAGGGTGATCTTCTCGCAGATATATTGATGATAGGATCTACTTGTTCACAAAGAGCAAGATAGAAAGAAAAATCGACCACTCACCTTATGCATTGCACGCTAAAAGTGGGATGGAATAGAGACTTCACAAGTGATGATTTAGAGATGGCTGAGAACACCTTAAGTTAAGGGGTCAAAACATCACTATCATTACTCGAATGAAAAGTAATATAACTGACTCTGATATATCTTATTGGTTGTTCCTCACAAATAAAATAGAGCGTGAGGCATCAAGTAAATATTAAATGAGGGACATTTTTTAGGGTTTATATGATTTTGAATAGAGTGTTCTCGGGTGAAGAGCGCGAACATCTCATCCTACTTTGCTGGTGGGAATGTAAAGCGGCGTAGTACGTCCACGATTGAATAGCGGGCTAGTTCGAGAGGACCGTTGGGAAAGACGTTGGAGTGAACTTCTTGCGATCGGCACGTGACCTAGCCATACCACTTCCAGGTATTGTACCTTTACAGGACTCCACACCACTACCGCCAGATAATAAACATGCAACGTGCATTAGTTTTAGTTTCAGCTATACTTCCACAATACGAACAACATGGAGCATGAACCAACTCCCTAACATGCCCTCAACTGATCGAGTGGATAGAGAAGAATTGGTACATCTACACATGGAGTTTTTGCAGGCAGTAAAGAAAGATGCAACTCATGAGCTTTGCAGGAAAATGGCTGGCGCGAGAAGACATGCATTGCGTGCGTGAAGTAACACAGTCCCACGCAAACACAACGATAGAATGGTATCCCTCATCCTCGTGGATGCTAGTGCCAATAACCTAGTTGTAAGTATTTCTTTCTGTGCAGGGCCCCTTGAGCTTTTGTCGCAAGCAGTTGGGAGTGAGGAGTATGGTAACAACAAACAACAACAACAACAGAAAGGACTGCATCAAAGAACTGACTGAAACAGTGAACTTCTGCTCAAAACAGTCAACTTCCACATGGAGAATATTGAGAAAGACTGAGAAAGAGATGAAAAGCATGTTTGGCAGAATGCATGAGCTCTGGTGGGGTGGGGGGATAGGGTGAGGGGCTCGGGTCTAGATTTGATAATCTTGTACAAAATATATATTAAAAAAGAAAAAAATAAAAAAGAAAAGAGTTTGCATGTTAGGACGCTCTTGTAACTGACCAAGTGGCCCAGCCTATGGACTTATGCCAGCATTCCCCTCGTTGACATGGTGCTGTGAAGTCTAGCACATAGCAGATTCTCAAAATGGACAGAAACAGTTACTGAAGTCAGCGCAATTCATTCATCCTCTTCTGTATCAGGTGCTTTTTCTTTGGTAAACAGACTAAAGGAATAAAACAGGAATTAAAGTGCATGCTAATTTTATTAACAGTGAAGGCAAACACTGTGAGACAGCTTTGTACCTCCACAAGAAGCCCAGGTGGAGCTGACTTCCCAAACTCCACTGCAGATGGCAGTGACCCTGTGCTCTTAGGGTGCAAAGACCAGACATGGGAGCCCACCACATGTGTGAACAGGTCAGCCAACAGAACGAAGGAGATGGGCTTGTGCTGTTTAAATGTCATGGCCAGGGCTGTCCCTGGGAAGCAGAGGTGCCAGGTTCTTGCCATCTGGAGAGAATTCATTTTTCCTGTGCTCCTATAGCAAGCAGAGACATACTGGAGTTTCCCTTTTCAACCCACCTCCTCCTGACAGGGGAGCATAGAACTCTCCCAATGAAAGCAGAAGATGAATACAGCTAGCTAGCCACTGCAAAAGAAAGATGACAGGAACAACTGGAGATTGAAATGGAAGTCCAGGAAGTTCTAGGGTTTTCTCTCTAGTACTGTCCCTAACCAGATGTCCAAGGATAAGCCAATCACTCTCCACTCTAGACTGCAGCTTCTCCATCTTTACAACAAGAGGTAATAGTGGATGATCTCCAAGGGCCCTTGGAACTCCATTTTATGTTTTCCTTAAGATAGTTAGAAATTATTCTTGAACTGCCTTTGTCAAAAAAGCAATAAAATTTAACATAATATTTTAAAATCCACTATTCAAATACTAATGGACTTAAATGACAAGGGTGTTAAGAAAGACTAAATGAAAAGCTAGGGCACTCTGACCTAATCAATCAACATAAATGGATGGCAGAAGAGAGTGCAGAGGATGGAATACTGAACATTATCAAGAAAATTGACTTTTGAATCAAGGAGTCAATCAGCAAAAATTTACCAGTTGTGAAAGTTCCAGTATTGGGAATCCATGTGATAGTTTAGGGAAGGGCAGGACAAAAACGTGTGGGAGAGACAGCGATGAAAAGCATTATGGGAAAACTCAGCAACGGAAGGCAATGATCTGGGGAAAATTCAAGATTTGAGAAATTGTGGACCACTGCAGGGCCGTGGAAGCAAAGAGGGACTGGCTCTAGAGTGGTCACAAGGTAGTTACATCTGTGCTTCTGAAGTCATTCTTCACCTCTGGTCTACCTTAAAAGGCCTTATCCAGTGAGGTACTTAATTAAATGCCTACATTACAGAAAGCAGTTGTGACAGATGAGTGATAGATGATAGACAGATAACAGATGATAGATTGATCAATAGATAAATAGATGATAGGCAAATGATAGGTAAATGACAGAGAGATGATAGAAAGATATATAGTGCATAGATGATAGTTACTCACAAACATGAATTGTCATTATTCAGCACTAAACTTGTCTCTTTATCATAAATAGCCTGAGCTACAGTATTTTACTCACTATAGTTTGGAATATTTTTTATTAATTATGTATTTCAGTCTCTGTGCAATAGAGTAGCTTAACGAAATAACTAATGTGTCATTCTCACACATGAGAGCTGGAGCGTCCACAACTGGTATGGCCCTGTTGAAGTGTGGAAGGGCCTTTCCTCTCCTGTTTCCTCACTTGTCCTGAACATGATTTTCATCTTTAGATCATTTAATTCATGATTGCAAGTTATTGTTTCACCTCCATGGGTGCTTCAGGCAAGAATAAGAAAGCCAGCAAAGAGCAACAGTATGTAAGCTATGTCTTCCTTAGGGAGATTTTTTCTAGAAGTTATGAATGCTGGTCTCCATATGAACAGTGATACAAGAAAGAGATGGAAAGGCAATTTATTATACATGTTCATTGCCTTGAAGAAGCCATGGAGTAACAGTCCAACAGAAAAAGTTTGGTGTTTATTAGACAAATAATAAGATCTGCATACATATAAATGTGTATAATACATTATCTTGTAGAATATTTTATTCCTACGCATCCATTTAAAACATTTTTTTCTGGAATTATGTACAGTATATTCTCAAGGGCCATAAAAATTGAGAAACTATTAATTTCATTACAATAATAAGTATCTCCCTCTTAATTCTACACAGATAGTGAAACTATCACTTTGTAACATTTTCTCATATGCTTCTCACATATTTTGTCAGGTTAATTCTAGGTGTTTTAGATTTAATTTTTGAATTCTTAAAGCAATCTTTCTAAATTATTTTTCATTGTTTTCCTAGTTGTCGAAAACTATGAATTTGCTTATTAATCACTGTCCATAAAGCTGACTTACTGATATTCTTCATTATTTTAAGTAGATTTTCAATCGAATCCCTTAAATTTTGGGGTAAAACAATGATTACCTACAGTAAGTAAAAGTTATATCCTTTATTTAGATTAAAATATCTTTTTAGACATAATTTCATGTTATATTGAAATTGAAGAGGAAACAACATAATTTTTCAGGATTGAGTTGAATTGTATCAAATAATTTTTCAGTTCAAACTTCAAAAGATTTGGTTATTTCTTTTGAATTTGATTAGTATTTTAAACAATTTTATTAACACTGACAACTTTGCATTTTTGTGGTAATCTCCATTTCTGTTGTCGGTATAACAGTCTTCTCTATTTGGTCCCTTAATATTATATTTTGAATGTTCATAAAACTTTGGGCTTTAGTTCTGTCTCTCTTATCCCACTTTGATTCAATTTTGGTCTCAGTATTTCCCTAGATCCATAGAGATTTATGTCCTTTTAATATGATATTGAAACCTGTATAATATTGAAAATATTTCATCATTGGGTTAGTTATTAGCATAAACAATTTTAGACCTACTCTCTGCTATGATCTAAGTTTAACATCCCTCTAAGCCAGTGATGTCTCATATATTGAAATCCCAGACTTCAAAGCAAGAGTATTAAGAGGTAGTTCCCTTGGGAGTCAACTAAGTCATTAAGCAGAGCCCTCATAAATGAAGTTAACATCCTTACAGGAAAAAAAAAAGAAATCACACTCTTACTTTGAGGACATGCAAGCAGCAGACCCTCACTAGACACTACCTAACAGAGATGTGATCATGGACTTCCCAGCCTATAGAACTCTAAGCAATGAATTTCGGTTGCTTACAAGCTATTCAGTTCATTATATTTTGTCCCTGCAGTCAGATCAGATTAAAAAAGAATATGATCCTGAAAAGGCAGAAGTGTGTCTGCAACAGATAATGTATTATATAGCTTTAGGATTGTCAATAGGTGGACACTAAAAGAATTACAAGATGCATGCTAGAGGAAGGTAATTATTTCTGTGAATGGACCATGAGTGGTGATTATGGTAAGGGCCCTAAGAAGAGGAGAGTTGTAGAGAAATCTGTCTTGGTGGACAATATTCTGGTGGCCTTAAGAAGAATGTTGGGGGAATAGAAATGCAAGCAGTCATTCATATGAGGTGGGATGAGGGCAATGAGAAACATGTCACTGACAACTTGAGGAAGGGATATTCTTGCTGCAATGTGGCAAAGAACTCAGATGAGTTCACATCCTACTGTTTTGCTAAAGATGGAACTTGGGAACTAAAACACTTGACAGAGGAAATGTCTAGGGAAAATGCGAATAGTTATAGTAAACCATAGTAGAGAAGTTACTTAAAGTTTGTCAACTTTTGTCATTTTAAAACAAAATCCCTCTCTATATCATCCTATCCATTTTGTATAAAATGAGAACCCATGTTCAGAAAAAAAAAATACTAAGGATATAGTCAAAAGAATGTTTGATAAAGAATTTATTGGGGTCAGCTAGATTCTATCAACAAAATATGGAAGGTTATTATTGGACCATTCTGGAGATCACTGGGCTACCCCTCCATCACAGACCTGGAGTCCAGTGGCCTGACGGGGAAGATGATTGTAGTCAAGGCCCCATGTGGGTAGTGTAGCATTTCTTCAAGGCTCTGAGGCTGTCCTCCAGCTCACCGCTGCTGGTTCTCCCACACACTTCCATGGACTCTTGTGCAGCGCAGGTCATGATGGCCATCCCTCTGGAGGACACAAGCATTGAGACTTGGTGGTGTACTATCTACACCAGTTTTCATGATAAAGCCTGAGAGTGCCACCAGACTGGTAGAGCCACTGGTGAGCCTAGGACAGCTCTAGGCCACTTGGCTCCAACCCATGAGAGCTTCAATGAGGTGGGACTCCCCAGAGTCCTGGGAGCAGACTGCCTAGAGCTGTGCAAGCCCAGTACTTATCTGGAAGGCTTCAGAAGCAGGGCCTGTGCTTAGCAGACCTCAGAGACAGAGCTTTAAGTCAAAGACAAGATTATTGTTCTCAGACTTTAAGGTTTCAGAACTATAGGATGTGATATTCCTTTCTTCTTTTGTTTTTTTTCTGCTTTATTATTTTATTGAGTTTTGTGCATTTTATATAATACATCTTAACAAAATTTAGACTGTCTCCCTGCTCCCCAACCCCTAGAGACTGCTTACCAGATTTCAGGAATTCTGTTATGTATGTTAAATCCTATCTCATAAAGCTTCTATCCAGGTGTCCCTCAGGGCAAATTCATCTACTAGACTCCAGTGGATGTACTTTTTGTTTGTTCGTTTGGTTGGTTGGTTAGTTGGTTGGTTTGCTTGTTTGAGATAGAGTCGCCCTCTAGCCACAGCTAGCACGGAACTCACTGCTTAGACCAGGCTGGCTTAGCTACCAGAGAGATCCTCCTGCTCCTGATTCTCAAGCACTGCAATTAAAAGCATGTGCTGCCCATGGCTGCCTTTTTCTTTCTTGTGTCTACATATTGGAATGTAAATGTCTACCTCACCAATGTACTTAGAAGCACATGACATGTTTGATATTTACGGAGTCATCTCTGGAGAGTGACCGACCTCCACATGCATCTTCCCTTGAGCTTCATATCTTATTCAGTCAATATTTAAATGAGACTGATTTTTTTTTTACTTTTGAATTAATGTTGGATTCAACAAAGACTTTTGGAGCTACTAAGAAACAATACACATATCCCACATGTAAATATAACCTGAGGGCCTGAAGATTGAGTGGCTACAGTCTGCACATTTTTTTTGAGACAGGGTCTCCCTGTAGCTCCAGCTGTCCTGGAACTCACTACATAGACCAGGCTGGCCTTGAACACACAGCTATCTGCCTGCCTCTGCCTCCCATGTGCTGGGATTAGAGGCGTGCGACAGTATGCACATTTATATCCCTCCTCAATATTGAAATCCTGAACTCCAGGTCAATGGTATGGAGAAGTGGAGGCTCTGGTAGGTTGTCATGGTTACTATGGCAGAGATTCATGAATTGGACTGGTGCCCTTTAATTATAAGCCCAAGGAGTATCATTTTTCCCTGTGTATCATGTGAGAACACAAAAAGATGTAGTCACCCATAAACCAAGAATAAACAGGCCTTGATCAGACACTGAATAATCCAGAGCTTTAATTTTGGTCTTCCTAGTCTTCAGAAGTGTGAGAATTAAATTTCACCCATAACCATCTAGCTGTCTTAGTTCATTTTATGCTACTATAACAAAATGCCTGAGAGTTGATAATTTCTAAAGACCAGAGAATTATTTTACAAATTTTGAAATTAAAAATTCGCAGATCTAGGGTCTGGCATCTAGGGAAGAGCCTTCACGAGGTGATGTCACATGTTAGAAAGCACAATGCAAGAACAAGAAGGAGGGGCCAGAAGGTGTGTTTTTACCAGTAACCCACTCCTACAGTGGTGACATTTGTTCAGGAGGACAGCATCCTCATGGCTTAGTAAATGCTGTAAAAGCTCCCACAAACTTGCACATTTAAACTGATACCCCTTTAAAATTAAGTTTAATATTTATAAAATTCCAGGTTAATCACTTCCCACGTTAGTGTTGGTCATTTAGACATTAATTTCAAGTGAACTATGTTTTATTTGGATACAATTTAGAACCAACACATTATAATCATTCAGGTTCAGGATTCTTGACAAACAAAAAAAGATCCATGTAACTAACAACTTGACTTCCCAGCCACAGAACATTTCCAGCTTTCAGTATCTGTCCTCAGGACACTTCCAATCCATTCCCCATCTGCATCCCTAAGGGGCCACCTCTGTGTTTACTCTAGACCCTTCTTTAAGCATGTTTTGGAGAGTCGTGTTCTCGACAATCATTCATGTCTTTGAATGGATCAATACTTTGTTACTTTTAATTACTGTGTAATATGCCAGTAAATGAATAGATCATAATTTTTTTTACTTGCTTAATAATGATCTCTAGGATATTTTAAATTTAGAGATACTATGAATGGACAGAAAGGAATATTTGTGGGCAGGATGCTTCAATTTCCATTTAAAACTACTTGGAAATATTGGGACATGTAGTAACATATGTTTAACTTTATTTTTATATAAAACTGGGCTAAGGAGGTTGCTTAGTGAATGAAGTGTTTGCTATGCAAAAATGAGGATCTGAGATTGGCAGATTCCCTAGCACCCCCACAGAAAAACATGTATAGTGAATGAACTCACACTGGGGGCCATCTGCGAACACAAATTTGACTTCATAGGCCATATATATATATATATATATAATATATTATATATAATATAGTATAATAAAATATAATAAAAAAAAAAAAAAAAAAAAAAAAAAAAAAAAATCAATAAAATAGAAAAAAATTGAAGTCTAAATCATCTAAGATTTAAAATCACTTAAATTTATGATATCAGAAGATTTGAATCCCAAATATTGAAATCCTAAAGGACAAAAAAAAAACCCCTAACTCTGGAGTCTCTATTCAAAGGAACAAAATGAAAGACTCTACGAGGAATAGAAACTCGGAATATGCAGAAGGGATCACTGTATTTGAAACTGTGTGCACAATTGTTTCAAGCTAGGCAGTGTGAATGACTACAAATTGAAAAGGGATTATTTTCTCGTGCCTCTGAGAGCTTTTCCAGAAGAGGTTAATGTGTCTGGGTGAGGTGAGGGAGACAAGTCAGATAGAAGTATGTGAACCTCTTCTTTGAGGTGAGCCATTCCCTAAAACAAAGCAACTGTTTATCAAGGTCAATGAAAGAACTCAAAACTGCAATTACAAAGGCAAGCAACTCTTAAGAACTATATCTGTGCCCATGATTTTTTTGTTGCAAAATTCTCTTATGTGAGATGAGTTTTCTTTCAAAATTTAAATCCGCTCATCTGTGTTATTTACAATTCACAATGCTATAACTCTCATCATCACATCACTTCCAAAAATGTGAGAGGATGAATTCTGTGAAGACGTGGATAGTTTTAATACATCTTATGTATTGTTTTGCATCGACGCAGTGTTGACTTTGCCTGTAAACATTGTAGATTTATGGAAAAATGTTGAAACTTCATGAAAGAAAGATATGTCTTTGTTGTCCATCTACATCATGACAGAAAAAGTTTCTTAAGATCTCTGCTCTTTGGGGAGATTTCAAATGTGGAAGTGATCTATCACGGTGTTTTATGAATTTGGTCAGAAGACTTAGGCTGTCTCTCAGATGACCATAGATATAAAGTGGGCACAAATAACAACTAGAGAGAAAGGCATTGAATTTTTCCCTTTTGAACTATTTCTTTATTAACATGTTTTATACACTCATAACCATTATATCCATGAGCTTATTGTTAATAAGCCAGAGAGTTATTAATTTTTTTATTATTTTATGTGTTTGCATGTATTGTCTACACAGTTATGACTTCACCTGTGTCATGCAGTGTCCTGAAGAGAGAGTCAAATTACCCTGGAGTGGCTGTTAGCAGCCATGTGGGTGCTGGGAATTGAACCCAGGTTCTCTGCAAAGGCAGTCAGTGCTGAGCCACCTCTTCATCTCCAGCCAGAGTCTTTATACTTGTAAAAAAGAAACACCATATATGTTGGTACATGTCTATAACCCTAGTGTTGAGTCAAGGGAGGAGGCAGAAACAGACAAATCCTAGGGGCTCAATGGCCAGCTAGTCTAGCCAATCAGTAAGCTTAAATTCAATCTCAATAAAAATAAGGTGAAGAGTGATAGAAGAAGATATCTGATTGTCTGATTTCAACCCCTGGGTATCTATGTGCATACATACAAAAGAAGTACCCCCATACGTGTACACATTGACTCATACATTGCACACACACACACGGGGGAAGAGAGAGAGAGAGAGAGAGAGAGAGAGAGAGAGAGAGAGAGAGAGAGACGGAGAGAGAGAGAGACTACTGAACTATCTTTCCAATGTAGTAAATATTTTTGTACATTCTCAATCCATAAAAGTTCCAGTTATTCTCAGTCTTTGAGAAAGCTTGGTTTTGTGGTTTGTGTTATAGTTGACTATTCTAGATGTGCGGCCATATGTTATCACCCATTTCATTTGCATTTCCTCTCTAATGAATGATTATCACATCACACATATAAATTTTGGATACTTACATTTATTTTTGTGTGATGAATCTACTTAAATATTTTTGCTTAGATTTGAATTGTGCTGTCTTTCCTTATTACCTTTTGGGAGTTGTTTGTTTCTATTGTGGATATAAGGATATAAGCTCTTAACTAAATATATAAATTTTGTAAATATTTTCTCCTAGTCTGAACCTTAGCCTTAGGTTTTTTGTTTGTTTGTTTGTTTGTTTGTTTGTTTTTTAGACAGGGTCTCCCTTTGGTCCCAGCTGGCCTGGAGCTCAATATGTAGACCAGGCTAGCCTTGAATTCACAGAGATCTGCCTGCCTCTGCCTCCCAAGTGCTAGGATTAAAGACGTGGGCTGCCATGCCTGGCCTAAGATGGTTCTTAACCACTATGTGGGTGCTGGGAATCGAACCTGGGTCCTCTGAAAGAGCAGTCAGCACTCTTAACCACCGAGTCATCTCTCCAGCCCCGCCTTAGTCTTTTTTATTAGGCAAATTCATTTGTTGACAATTTCACCTATATATGCATGCATAATAACCACTCTCATCTCCCTACTACCCCTGCCTACCCTTCCTCTTCTCTCACATTTATGGCTATTCATTTTGCTTTGTGGCAAACCAAATTTATCTAGATCCCCTATTTGACCAGTGACTTGAATCTATCCATTGGAGACTTGTAGGCTCAGCAGTGGGTACACAGCTGAACACAATGCCTCCTTCTTTCCCGATTCTATCAATAGTCAATAGTTCAGCAGGAATGGATAGAGTCCCATGATCCCCTCCTCCACATATGGCTGACTGTTGACAGTCTCAGTCTTGTGAGTTCAGTCTCAGTTCAATTGTGAGTTCATGACTCCAGCCATATAGATGTCAACTCCCAAACCTTCCTCCTATCATCCCCCTGTTACATACTTCCTGTTCCTTCTTCCATATCATTTTTAAGCCTAGGGGATGCTATAAATGTCTAGTTTAGGGTTGATATCATCCAACCATAACTTACTCTCAACATCTTGGGCAATTATGAATCTCTACATTCACCAACATTCACTTCAAAGAGAAGCTTCTCTGAGAAAGCCTAAGGGCATAAAGATACATTTAGAAGGAGTTCATTCAATGCTATGCCAGATTATTTAGACAGCAGGAGCAAGTACCCATTCCTGCCCTATGACCTTCCTAGGCATGGTTTGTTATATATATATATATATATTATATATATATATATATATATATTCCCAGTTCTCTCAAATCCAATAAGAGGCTCGTTGGTTACCCCACAACAGTTGTGCCACCATTGCACAGGTGGGTTTATTTTGTCTGGAAAGTTTATTTATAGTTTGAGGTGTTCATAGCTGGGTAAGACTGTCGATTCCTTTTCTACCCCAGCACCTTTTGGCACTTTAAAAATTAGTCAGCAAAAAGGAAGATTTTGCTTCAGTTCCAGATTGCTTTCCTTATTGCTTGCAACATGATGGTGTACTTAACCACTAGTTCTGATGTATCCTCACTATCTTAATCATAGTTTTCTAAGACTGAAAACCTTAAGTTTTTATTAAGTCTGACTTAGTTATTTTTAATTGGATAAAGCACTTTATGTCCTAAGAGATCTTTGTCTGGTCCATTGACAAAAGAGAGCCAACAATGCAGGTCATCTTCCTCTTTGTAAATTCATCCTTCTCTCACATTTAGGCATATCTGGCAAATAATCTATACACCCACGGTGTTGAACGCAGCTCCCCAGATCATTAGGTGAATTTGTTCCCATCAATTTTCTGCTCCTTGTCATTTCCTCAGAAAATTCACCTCCTCCTGAGTCACTGTGCTTTATCTTCTATACGTTTACTCTAGAAAAGCTGGAGTTTCTGCTCTTACCTTTAGATCCATCATCCATTTTAAGTTAATTTTCTCCTATGGCATAAGGTAATTTATGAAATTTATTTTTATTCATGTAGAAATCCGAATATCTCTGAATCATTTGCTGAAAAGTTATAGGATCCCCTCATCATCTTTGCTGAAAATTAGTTCATCATAAATTTACATTTATAATCCTGAACACTAAGATACGTTTTTTTGATCTATATGTCTAACCACACCTGAGTACTGGAATATACTGATTACTATATATTCAGAAAGCAGAAAGTGTACGGTTGCCAGAAAATGTAAATCTTCTCACTTTGTTCTTTGCACACTTGTTCTTATTTTACCATACATTTTTTTCATTTCTATACACACTATAGAATCATTCCACAGTTTCAGCAACAATAATAATAAGAATAACAAGAATTATTATATATTGGGAAATTCATTTAATCTGTCCATAAACTTAAGTCTCCCAATCTATGAACATGGAAGTTTACACTCTGCGCGTATAATCCTTTATGTGTTCTCAACAATGACTTATACTTTGTAGTACCTAAGTTTGACACATCTTTTGCTCAATCTAGTCCTAAATACTTTGTTCTATATGACCTCAATGTGAGTAGAATTGTCTTCATTTAATTGTCAGATTGTTCATTGCTGGAAAACAGTGGAATGTTTTCTTGTATTTGCTTTATGTCCTGTGATGGTATTGAAATCATTTATAAGTCTTTGGTAAATTTCTTATAATTGCTGCCTGAAGGAACAAATGATATATGAATAAAAACAGTTTTAGAACTTCCCACCCAAGCTTGACGGATTCAACTTTACACACTTAACCCCCCCAAGCTCTTACACACATGTTTTCCCCTCAGCTTTTATTAAACTACACCACAGGTGGATCATCTTTCTCTTTTGTGTATTTGGAAGGTATTTTTGGTTTAATCACTTTTCTTTTAATTTCTTTGCTTTGTCTATTTCTATTTTATTTCCCTGAGTGTTTTGCCTGCATGTATGCAAGTGTACCACAGGTGTGCAAACTTTCGGAGACCAGAAAGTGTCAGATTCCCTGGAACTGTTGGTATAGACAGTTGTTAGCCAGCATGTGGATGCAAGGAAATAATCCTGGATTCTCTGGAAAAGCAGCCAGTGCTATTAATCACTGAACCATCTCTCTAGCCCCCAATTGGTGTTCTTTTAGCACCTACAGTAGCAGGTTTCACTCCACCCACCCCTCCACTCTTGCATCCTCCCGCTCCATATCCACTCCTAAGCCTGTGTACCCCCAGACTTCCCCCTCTCACTTCTGTATCATATATGTTCTATTACCCTCACTACTGTTGTCCTTTAAAGCTTCTTTTTTTCCCTCTCATTGGCCCCTTTCTAATTTCCTGTCATCTAAACTTATCTATATACATCTGTACTTACATATGTATTCATGGACTGCCTATTTGTGCTGGTTAGAAATTCCAGTAAAATGTCAAAGTGGTGATAGCAGGCTCCTTGCCTTATGTTTGATCTTCAGAGGGATGTGGGCATATTTTATACAGAATAGATGATTTATTCTTCATTTAAAAATTTCCGGTGCTAAAAATCAAACCCAGGGCTTTGTATGCACTTAAGCAAAGGCTTGTCTCCGCCCCAGAGAAACTATCTGTCATTTGTAATAAATCTCTTGCCTGTTTATGAAGTGGGAGGCCTCATCTAATGGGCAAGCCCTGAACTTGTTTCTTTTTCCATCAAAACTGTTTTTGATATTGGACCAGTAAACAAAATTCATATTTACTTGGGTGATTTCTTGCTGAATCCAGTTTGACTATTCTAGTTCATGCTTCATATGATACCTAGAGATACCTTCAAGGCCACAGGCCAATTAGGAAGTCAGTGGTCTTGGGATTTTTCTTGGGTCCCTTTTGGAATATAGCCAAGGCTTATGTGATTAAAAGAAAAAGAAATAAGCATGGAAAAGGGCTAGTACTGAAGAGACTTAAACCACCAAAACTTCTCTGCCCTTTTGGGAGGTGATTTTAGCCTATCCATACTGAATGCTCAAATAGTTGTTGATATATTATTGATGCTGTTATAATTATTCTTATTACTGTTATTGTGTGTGCAAACTTTAATTTGTTTTCTCAAAAAGTATTAGAGCCCGCTATTTTTTATAATAAATAGCTCCCTAGAATAAAAATCTAGTGTGTGTATAACAGGTGAAGATGTACAGAGATCTACTCATAATCCTGACTGGCTATTTCTTATATGCTTTTCCCAGTCATAGAGGTGTCTACAGACCAGGGGAAAGAAGGACATTCAGAAATTGCAAAGCCTCAGCTTCCTAAGCTGGTGCTGCGTCTTCCTCCACCCCCAGCTGTATGATGACAAAGCTGTCAGTAGTTACAGGAGCTCTGATTCTCAAGTGCAAAGACCTTATGCTGCACTGAGAGACAGGGAAATCACTGCTGTCAGCTGCAAAGAGGCGGTGGAGAGAGAGAGCCAACTGAGTGGGTGGGAAGAAGCTCCCAGCCTGCCCAGCTCTTCATTACCTTCCCTGTAAGCAACTGCAGACTTCAGTTGCAAGGATCCTGCGGAAGCAGTGACAAAGAGATTGCCTGTAGAGGAGGGCATTTTATGGGTGTGAGCTCTCTTTGATCCCCTGCCAGAAAGCTGCAATTTATTGAAGGTGGGTTTGTGAAAAAGGGTTCTGCCTAAGAGAGATTGGCACAAGAGAAATGGAGACAGCTAATTCTCAGGGGGTCGTCTTTGGCAAAAATCTGTTACTGAGGCCTAACGCTACTTGTGCTCCTCGTTGCCGACAAACAGAGTGCCATCTGCAAACTGTGATTCATAAACACTCTGTCAGTCCGCCATCTTCCCTGACATCATAAAATAACAAGAAGCCGCATTGTAATAAAGAGGGGAGCCTACCAATTAAATGCATCTAATTTATTTCTCTTACAGCTGAGGCTTTATTTATTAGTAAACAGCTGCATTTGTTACACTTTTTTACTCAAATCGTGCCAACTGGCACTTTGGATGATCCATTAATCCTCAATAATCATCTGGGTACTTCATAGATCTTGGATATATAGGTCTGCCTGTATAAGACGATTATTAAAAACTAAGGCTAACCTTGCCAGTCAGCTGGAAGGTGTAGCTCTGAGTGTCAAGCTGGGAAAGTTAATGTGACAAGGACATGAGATATGTGGACACAAATGAAATCTGGCTCAGATTCGGGAAAGATGTTCCATGTGGCTTTATTTCTCCCTTTCTCCCAGGTACATGTGGAAAAATATGAATGCTAATTTTCTACAGTTGAACATTGTGCATTCTTATCAAAATGTAAGTACGGTGAAATTGCCTGGAGAAGATTATGCCATAGCTGTGTCTGTGTTTTTAACTGGGGGTTGGGAGAGGTAGGACAAGAGAGGAAAAGTGTGTTTCCTTTCCACCTGAACTTCACAGATTTCTGCCTCCATGTGTTTCTGAGACTGAACTCATGTCATCTTTGCAAATCTGACACCTGCATTTACACACCTGTGTACACATACTTTATTTTACTAGAAAATGTTTGTAGTGTACAAGGATAAGATCCAATTTAACATTTTTGTTGATATCTGGCCAACATAGATTATTGAAAATCATGTTCAAGGAGAACAGCTGTATCAAGGAAAAAAACTCATTTTTCTGGGCCACCTCTAAAGGAACTAAGGTGCTTAGCAGTTTAGACTCATTTACATTGTCTGGTTATAAAAAGGTGTTTTAGTCCTATTATTGATCCAGTTCCATAGATTTACAGTTGGTCATTAGAGGCAATATCTTCTTTGAGAGGGCTGGCCGTCTCTTCTGAGTGCTATGGTTTCTTTTCCTTTCTGGGAAGCACTTGTAAGTATAATCTATGCAGAGAGGTCTAAATGACTGACTTTGGCCTACTTTAAATTCAATTAAATTAGAAGCCTCTGTAATATGACATTGCATTTATGGTTGCTTAAATCATGTGGTTGGGTGATGGTCACTGGCTTGTTATTTGCAAACCAATATTAATTATGATGCTTTGGATTAATGGCCATTGAGTAAAATGATCAGATTTGTATTTGTAGTTTTTATTTTCATAGCCATTGACATAGGTTGAGCATGCATAATAGTCGAGAATTTTAATCACACATAAAACTGAAGAGAGTCTATGGAAAGAGGAGACAGCTAAAATAATCGAATCACATTTTTACCTTTTAAATAGTTTATGTCTTTCAATGTTTTCCTTAACCAAAATATTCAAATATATATATTTTAGCAATGTCACATAAACATGCCAGAAATTGGTAGTTTGAAATCAGAAAGAGAATACTTAAACCATGGAAATAAGAAAATGGTAGAGATCAGAACTTGCTCCTTCACCACCATCTGATACTAGCCTTTATCGGCCCATGTTCCCTAGGAAGAACAAAACTGAAGTTCAGAAAATAAGCCTTTAGTAAAGCTACTGAGCTTTGCTTGAGAAAATTGTTTGCGGATATCTCATTAGGGTGAAAGCTCTAGTCCTGACTCCTGGCTCTACTAGTCTCAGTTTTCCCAGACAGCACACAAGAAGCAGCAAATTAAAAGACCTGGGCTGGAGATGGATCAGTGGTTAAGAGCATTGACTGCTCTTGCAGAAGACCCAAGTTCAAATCCCAGCACCTACATGGCAGATAACAAATGTTCTAACTCCAGTTCAAAGGGATTGGACACCATCTTCTGACCTCTGCAGGCATTGCATGACACAAGTACACTTACATACATGTAGGCAATATGCCCATACACATAAAATTAAAATAATGAATAAAAAATTAAAAAGACATAAGGTGACAGATGAACATGTGATTAACAAGAACATTCAAGGATGTAGCACAGTCTGATGTTGTTTGCTAAAGGAACAAAGATCCCAATGTAGATTGAAGCTCTCCATTGTCCTGCACAGCTGTGTATTCATAATGAATCCCATAGTTCACCAAAGAATAACATAAATCATATTTTATTCCTAGTATTTCCTCTGAGGAAGTAGTGTGAATATATTTGGTTATAATCCAGAAGCTAGAAAATTAATGCTGAGTTGGAACTCGGGGACTACTCATCCAGCAACTTTCAAATGTGTTAGTTATAAAACAGTATTGCAGATGATCTATTTACTACAAAGAAACCAGGTGTGAAAACAACTGATTAGGGAAAGTTGCTGTTTTCTATTCTTTCTTCTTCATGTTACACACTGAGAACCACCAACAAGTGTTCCTGACACCACCCCAAGTTTTCTAGAGTCTGGGAATACAGATACTCATTTAAATCAACCTTAAAGCTTTAGAGAAATAGCTCTAGCCCAAGGAACCATGAGGTGAAGTTCCCACGATTAAGCTAGGATTGAGGGATAGTTAGACTTAAAATTATGATGTTGAATTTTGAATGATAGTCTTTATTGATATTTTGTGGTTTCCATACAATATAGTTTGATGGCACTTAGATCCTCGAATGCACATCTCTCCTTACTGCTACCCACCCAATTTAGTGTTCTCTTCTCTACTTTATGTATAATAAGGCTTATAGAATCTAATTTGTGTCCCCAAATATTCTTCCATGTGGGCCCATTCCCAGGAGCCTGGTTAACGTACTGAGAATCATACCCTTGAAAAACACTGATTGTTGCTCTCCCAGCAGTCACTGTTTGACAAAAGTTCCTTAGGTAGAGTACCTCATATCTGAATTTGGCTCTTATAGTCCCTCTTCCCCCCTTTAGCAATCATCTCTGAGCCTTGGGAGTCAGAAGTTTGATATAACGTAATATTCAGAGAGAAGCACTCTATACCCTCTTTTTCTTCATGCATTGGTCGGATGTGGGATTCTGTCTTTATCCCCATCTGTTGCATAAGGAAGCTTCTCTGGTGAGAATTTAGAGATCCATTAATCTGTGGGTTTGACAATAAGTCATTAAGAGTCAGTTCAATATTACACCTACTAAGTAGAAAACTAGTATTGGGCTTTTCCCTATGCCCTGTGACCAGTCTATCCTCAGGTTACTAGGCCTGGGTATCCTTGTCAGATATGGACTCTTTCTTATGAAGTGAACCTTAAAGCTAATTAGAAAATAGTTGTTTACTCCCATGATATATGTGCCACTATTGTATCAGTGGGCCTATCTTCTGGGTCAGTTGTATTTCACAGAATTCACAGCTGGGAAATCTGATGATTATTCTGGTAGCATGGATAGCACCTCCCAGCACTATAAAAGCTCGCCAGTAGAGATGAGGCTCTCAAATCAACACCTCTTCAAGCTTCCTTGATTGCTCTACAGCTTATGTACTTAGTATCTTCAGTGTCAAATTCTGGTAGGTAAACACAAGCAGGAACAATGGTTGATAGTATTTGAGGGTCTGTGTGACCACTGGTCAACAGATTTAAGAGACAGAGTCCATTCCTGGCTGTGGGTTTTTTGTTTTTAGTCTATGATGCCTAGTAGGGGCAGTGTTCTCCTGTTATGAGGTTAACTCCTCTAAATCTTGTTTTATCATGTACTTCTTTATACTTTAAGAAAGTTCTATAGTGGCAAGTTTCCATGTGGCTTTTTCTACAGGTCTTTAGTGTTCGTTACCCCTCTCAATACTCCTCCTGTTCCCCACCCCATTTATCACTTCCTACTTTATATTTCCACTTTTTCTCCTTATATAACTGCATTGAATAATAGTTTAAGGTCATAACTGATCGTATTGCCATAAGTCAGGCATGTATTCTTCATAGTATTGGAATACTATGTAATAATTTCCATTGTGAAACCCAATTTACAGATAAGCAACCCAAGGCCTGTGAAGTAAAGCAAATTCACTAAGGTCGCTCAGCTAGAAATGGACTGATAGGTCAGAATGAGTTTCAGGTTAATGCACTAAAGAAAAATGCTGGCTTCTCCACTATACTGTATTAACAAGGTCCAGTGTCTTAAATGGAAACTGTTCAGATTGGCAGATCCAAGAGACCAGAGTCAAATTTCACACTTGGGAGATAAACTTACATCATGTGTCTGGAAAGGGAGCAATAGGGGAGTATGCTGAACTCCCATGAGGACAGTAGGACAGGGACTCAGTTATAGGGACCTGAACGAGGCGAATACACATGTAAATCAGTTACACACAGCAGATTCCGATGGGTGGCTTGGGTTGGAAGCTCCAGATATTTTTATAACTTTGCTAGACTGACATAGCCAGTTAATGCTACAAGTCCAGCTTACCAACTGCTTCATTTCCCGAGAAAGAGTCACCCTGAAATCAATGTCATGAGATTAAGGCATAGTGGTACCAATAAGATTTGTAAGAAAAATTAATTCCCTGAACTATATGAAGGCAAATAATTGAAATAATCCAGTATTCCACTTTTTAGTATAGATTTCCAGGACCTACAACCAGTAATTTTAAAATACAGGGTATAGAAATCAATGTTTGTGAATCCATGCTAGAAATATTTTACATCTCCATCTGCATTACATAGGATCAGGGAGGGAGGATTGGGGACATTACCTGGGACACTGTGACTATAAGACAGAGTAAAGGTAGGACCACCCTCAGCTCCTGTCAGCCATTGTTTCAGACTATCAAAACAGGAAAGAACCTAGTCAGAGATCTGAATTCTATACATGCTTCCTTGCAATTCTAAAAGTGCAAATGTTATAAACATTTTGCTTTGTTTTGTAATTTGGTTTGGTTTGTCCATTGTTGTTGAAAGGGAGTCTTTCCATGTTTGCAGCTGGCCTTCCTGGTTTGAAGCATTTCCCCTCCCCCAGCCTTTAGAGTAGCTGGAACTCCTGTACTGGACACCACACCCAGCTCTCTTTCCCAGAGTCCTACACCATGATGAGTTTCAGGTGCTGAAGCTGTGAGAATTGATAAAGCTGAGTGTTCATGTGCTTTTTCTCTGTGTCTCCAGCGACTCTCTCTTCTGCTGAGAAGCCATATTGTCCTCATCTAGTACCCTCTGGTCAGATGGGACAGATGTGAGTGTGTTTGAGAAAATCCAGCAGATTATCTTTCCCTTCTCATCTCAACATCCAATAATAATCATTAAGTCCCAGAAAACCCACAGTGCCAGCAATATTGGTCCAATAAGTAAAGTCGCACTTTCCAAACAGATGGGAGCGATGTTTCTTTGCCAATGGGTGAAATTGCTTTAAAAAGCCTCAGCAACAAACATGGGGCGAGGGAGAGGAGCCGCTTCTGCTTGAAGCCTGGCCACATGCAATGCTCACTGCTTAAAAAATCCAATATCACATTTACTTCATTACAGTACTTTGTCCATCAGCTCATTTGAGTCTATTAACTTAATTGTTCCTTATTAACAAATGGGTCATTCTCTCTGGCAGCACAGCAAAGCTCAAATGTCAGTTAAATACTTTGATAAATGCAAAGCCCCTTTCCGTTCTGTTCCTTTTCTGTACATGCTGGGAATGTGCGTGAGCACACACACACACACACACACACACACACACACACGAACACAGATGATTTATCAAATGTTCTTAGAGAAAACAATCAACAAAAATTGATTTTAATCTTATTGAACAAGGACAAGTATTTTTTTTTCTTTAAACATGAGTCCTAATATAACTACATTTCAGATTTATCTTACAAAAGTGTATCATGCCTCTGGTAAAAATATTTTCACTCTATAAAATCCACTAGTATTTTAGCTCCACCAAATAAGAACAAGAGTCCTTTGGAGAATTTTTTGAGAAAATTCCCTTTTAAGATAATGTGTATTTTTCTTCATTATTTTTCTTACTTGGTAAACTATTCCCATTAGTCATCTTTCATAATAATTTAAGAAAGATTTCCTATTGTCTCTCTGTAGCTTTGTCTGCTTTACTCCCTCTCCTGCTCTTTAGCATACATACTTTTTGTTTTTTTCTAGGTGACATTATACTACTCACCAAACCTGTAAGTTTAACAGAGGGTGACAGGGTGACCTTGACGACAGATGTTCTTAAGGCAACAGATGGCACTGGCAAGCCCGGGAAGCTGCTGTATGCTGTCTCCCTGCCACCTGTGCCTGGTCAGATTGAGCCCATCAGTTATCCAGGCTGCCCCATTCCATACACAGTCAGTTGGACGGATTGGCCCAGAGGCTTACTCAAGGTAATAGCCAAGGGGCCTGGAAGAAGGAGGCAGGGTAAGAAATCCTTCCTCCCCTCTCGTGCATTTGCTGTCACAAACCCCATCTTGACTTACTTATATAGTTAATGAATTGTAGGAATTTCATTGTTTTTTTTTTTTATCAGAGAGACAGCCACTAGGCTACCTTAAATACAAACAAATCGATTACCTATCAGATTATACACAGGCGTATTTTTTTATTGTTCAGTGATTCAACTCATTAAGGAAGCTCTTCCAGGAACAAACACATCTTGTGTAAGATAGTCTTTGCTCATCAAATTTTCAATATCTTTCTTTATCCTGCCCCAGTTAAAGCTCTTGTTTTGCTTCACTGTGTGAAGATCAATAAAAGCAAAGACAAGAAAGAGGGCAACTTAATGGTAAGAACTGATCTGTTGCTATATGAAAGATTTTTCTGGGGAATTTGTACTCTTGATCCTTAGGTTTCTTAATACCTGTCCCACAGATTGAATTATTCTCATTTTGTGGTTGAGGACACTGATGTTCAGAGAGACTGAATAAAAAATAACTAAGATCCCACAGTTAGCCAACTGGGCCAGCTTTGAACACAAGCGAAGTGGGCCTGCCACTACAGGACAGGGCTTCTGTCGACTAACCAGGGAAGCCTCCGGATTTGCCAAGTTAGAAAATGAATGATATTGCAAGATGGCTTTGGGGCCCAGCTCACGTTCTTAATGCAGGCTCGCTTGCCTTCTGCATTCCCAGCTACTAGAGTAATTACATCATTTATTAATCAAGTAGTATGTGGCCTCTAGCAAGAAGGTCAAACATAAGTGCAACCTTTTATTCTTTTTCATTAGCACCACAGGGTAGTTAAAGTCAGAACAGTTTGGCCTCTCTCTACCCGAAGAAAACTGGAGTATTGTATGAAATCATCAGTGGACCTTAATCCAGATGGTGGTGTCATTTCTAAGAAATAGCATATGCTAGCTATTATGATACTTAAATGTAATGGTTTTATATCCCTCCAGTGGGCAAAGAAACTGTACAACAGGTTTTAGTCCAGGAATTTTTTTATGGTATTTTAACCATCTGAAAGAGAGCATTTCCAAAAAGAACTGCATATGATAGAGTTTGGTTTAATAATAAAGAGTCATGAATTTCTGCCCAGTCCCTTACAATAATAGGCCAGCATCTGGATTTATTATACCCCGAGTCCACTGTTTTACATAATGCTGCTGAATTGGGAACTATTACATGGCTTTTTGATTTTAGAAAAATTGCCTTAAAAGTTATTTACACTCATTTTATAACAAAGAAGGAAATATAACTGTGTTTTTCTTAGTGTGATTAACCATGAGTCATTTCCTAAGAAATGAGTTTAATTAAAGAGAGAAAGTTGTAATAAGTCATGAGAGTGGACTCTTTCTAAGTGGGGTTAAAAACATTTTATTTAAAGCTGCTATACATAAATCAAAACTCCTAAACTATGCTCCGGAGAAGAAAATGTTCTGATCTTGATTTTTTTTTTCTGACAATAGGATGGAAAGAAGAGATGAATGTGTGCCAGGAGACATATGTTAAGTAGGTACAAGACTTTGTGAAATGAGTTGTCAGTCAGTAAATCATCATGGTAATCCCAAGCCTACTAAGTATGCATGTTTTTCTGTACAGCCACTTAATATCTCTGTGACTTCCTTTCAATGAAAGAGACTGCAACTTATTGTTCTTAGATGTTTTGGGAGCCCTTGGAGGTGTTCACATACATTTCTACATCTACCTCATTGTCAGTTGACAATATCCCAATCCCTACCTCTGTGAGGCTGAGCATGGTCACATGAATTGCTTCAGCCAATAAAATGTGAGAAACCATAGTCTGGGAGAAATGTTAAAATCCATTTTATAATCCAAACCACTCCCTTCCCGCTGCTCTTATGACCATAGAGGGAGGTGACCTGACTTCAGACTCAGCCAGTGTGAATAGCTGCTCAATCATAAGGATGATTTCCTTGCTAGCTTACCTGTCACATGTGACATGAGAAGAAATAAATTTTAGTTGTTCTAGGCTACTGATGTGAGGAGCATTTATTTTTGCGACTGGGGCATCCCCTAACCTATTTTACCAAAGAGATGGGTAGGTGTCAGACTCTTCTAGGGAGATTTTCCAATCTACCGAAGCAGATGCTCATACAGAACTAGTGAATCAGAATCTTCTGGCACTAATGCAGATCCATGGGCTCCCACACAGGTTCTCTATTGATCCTGATGGACGTCTTGTTTAGAATTCACTGGAGAGTCCATTGCTGATGTCAGAGCTCCTGCATTAATATACTTTGCCTAAGTGCATAGCCCAAGGACTTTAGTATTATATTTGGTTCTGAACAGAGTATAATCCTTTTCACAGTTCTTATGTCTATTAGTCAATTAAAGAAGGCATTTTTACCGGTTTTATAAGAGATTACCTCTATAATAGTTGTCTCCAATTTACAGTTGGAAAATGACATCATCATCGTCATATTTCTCCTTGTTCTATGGGGGGGGGGAGGCAAGAAAGTCATATCAAAACCTTTGTTGCACCTAGAAGGTATAAGTTTCATTAGGACTCATTATAGATAGTTGTTACATGTAGGATCCACAGAAGGGTTCGACGTTTATGGCAATCTGAGGCTTTTCTTCCTTTCAGTGTTCAGACGGGTCAACCTTTCAGTTGCCACTTTTTGGTACATCCTACTCAATGCAAAGCTGTATCTTTTCTTTCTCAGCCGTTAAGTTGGTGACATTTTGTCCTGTTTGTTCTACCAGGGGGATGTTGGCCAGGGGATCCAAGGCCCCACAAAAGGTAAGGGCTCCTTGCCCCTAAGTTGGGATACCTGCAGGAGGAGAGGCGATAAGACCCTGCTGCCGAAGACCTGACGTTAACATGGGAGGGATGTATTGAGACCGCACATGCAAGGGTACAGATGGCCTCTGGAATGCCAGAGAGTGTTCCCAAAGGCCACTAAACCAATAAAGCAAATACGGGTCTCCCTGAGTCAAGCAAGACTCCACCATCAGCACCAGCTACACTTCACCTGCCTGGAAATACTGTGCAGCAGAGGCAGCCATGTGCCTGTATATCCCAAATCTAATTGGCTGTTGGCTCTCTCCTTGGAGGAATAACCCATGGCTGATGCCACAAGCCTACATCCTCTACAGGTTAGGAGATGTCATAAGCCACAGTAAGACCCTGTTATATTTATCAGGGGGTAAAAATGTAATTCATGAATTAACATATCATCCAAACATATGTGTCTATGCCAAAGTAACCTACCATAACTATTAGTGTTGCTTAAATACCTATATATCTAATTGCTTGTGCTTCATTAGTAGGATCGAAAGGTTACTCCTGAACAAACTGTCAGCCCATGAAAGGAAACAGCCAGAATTGACCAGAATCCAAGTCAATAGCTCCAGAGAGAGAGGACGGTTTTACTTCTCATCCACCTGTGCCCCTTTTCTAAGCCTAGGGAACAATCTGCGGAAGAGGGGGCGTGGTAGAATGTAAAGGCTGCGATTGGGGTGAACGGTGAAACTACAGCGATGTAGTCTGGACACTCATTTGATCAACTTGATTGAACAAACAACCTGTCAACCTCCACTGAATGGTGGGACTGTGGGGGTTTGGGCACAGCAGTCTATAGATTGGTTTTGCACGAAGGATGCTTATACTCATGGATTATCACTTATAGCTAAAAAATGAAAAAAAAAAAAAACCTGAAAGATGCAGGACAGTTATGGCAGAATACATGATCTGGGATGGGGTGGGGGTGGGGGGGAATGTAAAGGGAAATATGCCTGATCTGAATTGGAAAATGATGTATAAAATGCACAAACCATCAATAAAAATTAAAAAAAAAAAAAAAAAAGAATTCACTGGAGAGTCCATCTAGGAGTGAACAAGTGGGTAATAAAATATCTTTGATCCAGAATTCCAACTGCATATTTCCTGAAAGGATAGATGAAAAATAAAAACTAAAACAAAAGCAAGCCAAATTACAATTCAGCTTCCACAAGCTCATTGGTTCAGTTCTTCTTTGGTAAAGTATTAAAAAATGCTCATATACAGACATAAATCTATCAATGCGTGGCAGACTGGAGCCACTAATCAAAGCCACTGAGTGGATTCTCTTCATCAGTACTCATTATGCATTCCTCCAAAACTCCTTTGTGAACCTTGCTTGAGGGTGACATTCCAGTCCTACACAAAGCTTTTGGGATATTTGTGTTTTCCTTCAAAGAATTTATCTTTTTAAATGTTTATTTTTATTTTTATTTTGTGTGTATGAGTGTTGTGACTGCATTCAGCTAAGTGCACCCAAGTTATGGGGTGCCCATGGAGGACCGAAGAGGGTGTAAGATCCCCTGGAACTGGAGTTGGGGACACTTGTTAGTCTCCATGTGGGTACTGGGATTCAAAACCCTACAAGTTATTATTACTTACAAATGAATTTTTATGCTTGTTCATATGCATACTAAGTATAAATAATATTCTGTGATCTCTAATTCCTGCCTCTTCTATTACTGGGACTACATTGAAGCTGCTTTCAAATCTCAGTTCTAGTGGTTTGCCAGTGAACAAGACAAGACGTTTAAAGTTTCACTGCCTAAAGTTTATAGGTGCGCATGATAATTGGATTGGCTTTATATAATTTTTGTCAAGACTAAATGATATAATCAGTAATTTGATTAACAAATTTTAAAAAAATGATAGACCTATCTTTGGGAGGCCCTGAATTTGATTCCTAGATCTGTAAGAAGCAAAGGAAGTTGGGGAAACCTTTGAAAAGTAGTACATAGTTCAAACACCTTATTGAGCAACTTGTGCAAGCCTTTAATAAGTAGTATTCATCATGAATTTCCAAGGCCTTTGACCATAACTGGAGTAGGGACACCAGAGCTTCAGGGGTGTTTAAGGTTGGCCACTGAGGTAATGGTCCGGGAGAGCAGGAAAGTTGGCAAGCGTTAGATCGTATTGATCGATTAATTGACTGATTGATTATCATACAGTGTAATGGACTGCATTATGGCTTTTTCATAGGTATATGCTTTGTTTTTATTTAGTGAATAAGAAAGGCTAGATTTTAATTTACCATAAATTGAAATGAATGTATTGAATGTATCAGTTGCAACCCCAGGAGTAAATAGGTTGCATTTACTAAAATAGAGTTGAATAAGCCGGGCATGGTAGTGCATGCTTTTAGTCCCAGCACTTGGGAGGCAGAGGCAGGCAGATCTCTGTGAGTTCAAGATCAGCCTGGTCTCCTTAGCGAGTTCCAGGACATCTCGGGCTACAGGGAGACCCTGTCTCAAAAAGACACACACAAAAATAGAGTTGAATGCCAGGCATGGTGGCACATGCCTTTAGTTTCGGCACTCATAAAGCAGAAGCAGGCCGATCCCTGAGAGCTGGAGGCCACCCTGGTCTATGTACCGAGTGCCAGGCCAGCTGGGGCTATATGGAGACTCTGTCTCAAAAAGACCAAAAATTAAAAATAAACAAAATAAAATATCGTTGAAGAAGGTGTAATGAATGGACTTGGCAGAAGATGATTAGAGGGAGGGGCAGGGAAATTTACAAATAAAACAGGCTGGGGTTAGCAAGTGAAGGGAGACCACTTCACCTCACCTTAAAGGATGCAGGGAGGAAAGACTAAGAGAACAAAAGAGGTCAAGGCACAGTTAGAGGTGAAACAGAAGGCACTGCAACAAAGGCTGTGGCTTTAAGGAGAAGATAAGAGAAATAAGCAGCCTACCTGCATCTCATCTCCATTGACAGTAGAGTAAGGCAGAGAGCAGATCTGCTGGGACAAAAGTAGAAAGCCCCCCCACAGTGAGCAGTAAAGTATCTTGGTAGAGAAGTCACCAGAGCAACTATGTTGAAAATGGGTCAGGGGGATATGAAGCTCATATCCACCATGTGAAGAGATTTATGCAAACATTAAATGCCAACATTTTTAGGACTGGTGACCTGTTATAAATGGTGCATAAGATAGGTGACACAGATGGTTCTCATGATCACCTGAGGGTGATACAAGATGAAGTAATATGAAAACTACCAAAAAGTGGGGTAGTGTGAGAATTGAGGAATTTCAACCTGTGGAACCCAGGGAGTTTGGCAAGGCCAATGAGTGTTCAGATGAACAACCAAGGTTAGAGAGAGACTTGTGAACTATGTGGTGGCCAGCATCATGAAAATGTGTAATGTCAAGGGAGAAGGAAGTAGAGGCAAGAACCACACTAGTTTCTGACTCCAATGTCCTGCCCTTGGGGACCTGGTCCGTTTTAGTTTCTTGACTTTTTTGCTGATTGCCCAGATTGTAAGCAAGACATTCTCCTTGAGGTAATTGTCTTTGCCTGTCCCAGAGACAGAGAGACACTTAATTTTCCAAGCCTATGGGCCTGTCAAGATCCAGAATAAATCTTTAATTTTGATTTATTGCTCTTTAAAAACGGAATTGATGATTTTCTATAGGCCTAAGTTGCTTAAATAAGGCCAGTACTAGAGAAAATATGCCCTCTTTACATTTGGCCCTACTGTATATGACATTCATCCACATAAGTCTTCAAAGAACACCTCTCAAGAGTTCTGATCATGAAGACTAGCCTCATCGAGCCCCATCAAAGTGAAGCCATTAGATGTTTTTTTCTCTGTCATACTTCTTCCTTATGCTTATCTCAGCTCCTCACCTCTTGCTTGGGAGATTTTTCCCCGTAGAACACATGAAAACAGTTATATGACTAGCATAATTACATGGGTTTCTTACTCAGACCTTGCTTTATATGACAATCTCTCATACACTTCATCATAGCTAGGTAGGTAGATGGAGAAATAAATATATATATATGTATATATATATAATATATATTTCACAAGTGTGTGTGAAACATACCTGATCATATATTCATATATGTGCACATATAATTCTCCATAGAGATCCACAGATGGTTATATTCATATATGTACATATATACATATATACAATATATATATATATGAGTGCATGGTTGAATACATTCCAATGTTTCATGTGTACCAGAGATGCACATATATATGTTATTTCCTAAGATTAGGAGAAGAAAAATGTGCCCGTCTACTATGATAAAAATAAAAGACAGCAAAGGGTTAAAGCAATCACTTTGCAAATGATTTTCCAAAAAAGCTGCACCCTAAATTAATTTTGGCTGGTAATCTATATCGGGTTAAATAACTCCTCATTATTCTGTAACACAGCTGAGGCATCTCCAAATGTTTATCTTGTTTTGTAACCGGTACCTTCTGGTCTACTCCACTGCCAGCACTCCCAGGCCCTGCTATATTTCATTCTCCCTATTTTTGGACCAGAGCTGCTGGTTCCAGGTGATTTAATAAATTGCTTTTTTTGGGGGGGGTGTTCCTTTTAACTTACCCATCTGCTCAACACATGCGTAACTTGCAATCTGTCGGCAGTTTGCAGAAAGACAAACTGTCAGAGCTGCATGCATTTGACAACTTTGTTCCCAATTAGATTAGTGGTAATTTAACAGATTTCAGGGCAATCGAGAAAGAGATGGCACGTTATTAAAGCATCAGTTCTGACAGACCCGAGCACATATGATTTCAATGTAAATTATTTTAAATGCTTTAATTAAAACCAAAGAAAGATTTACCCTTTTAAGTGGTAAGTGATAGCAAGATGAATTTAAAAGGAAAGAGAATAACTGAGTCTTCTAAACGGTCTGTGTGTGCATGGCAGTCCAGCAGTCAAGACGACGACTGTAATCTATGGTGGTAATGTGGAGGCCGAGTTAATTATTCATTGCTTCCTGTCTGTAGCAGATGTGACTCAATACACGAGGTACAGTATTCAGAGCCTGGAACACTCTGTGAAAATCTCAGCTCAAGCTTCTTTTGGAGCCATCAGGAAATTGCCAGAATCTGTTTAACACGTTAAATATATTCAGGAGAAAAAACCTTGGGTGGATTTTTTTTTTTTTTGATTCTTTGTTTTTCCTGTTTCAAGGCAGCTGCTTCTCTCCTCCACCAAATTCAGCCTCCACAGCCTCTGTTCCCTCCCATCTCCAGTCTCAGACCCCTAAAGCACGTGCGCAGATGTATACAAATGCCTAGACTAAGCAAATGAGGGGATTCTCTGTCTCAGGTCACTTTCCATACATGCAGCTTCCCAGAAAACGCCCCATCTATAACTCACATGCCATAGTCACAGTTCCTGTATGCAGGATGTCATTGACAAAGCGTCCGACGATCTGGGAGGGAGCTCTCTAGAACCAAGGACATATACAGGTGGAGAAATTTCCTTGATGAATATGACAATATGTTTGATTTATTCAGGCATAAATCTAATAATTGGTTTAATGCTTTCCATTTGTTCTTAGACAACACTTGGTATTTTATTATTGAAATCACCGATACATTAATTAAGGCTTAATATTCCCTGAACATAACTGCATAAAATTCTTTTATAGGAACATTTCTTAGCCACTTGGGAAGAGCTTGTGATTTTATATATTGGCCTATTGAGTTGAGAGCTGTCTGCTCTTTTAGAATTATTGAAATGACTTGACAAAGAAGGTTATTGCTATCCTACATATAGGTTCCCTTAATTTATCAAGTTGTCTCTAACTAGGTTATTCCATCATGTCTTTAAGGCCTTTTATTAGAATGACTGTGACTACTTGAATCAGCTTGCACTGCAATGGTTTGGTTAAGATAAAATGATGGGGCAAGCTGAAATTTAGTTTTCTCTTACCGTTACTTGTAAGTGCACATTCCAGTTTTGCAGTGGAAGAGATCAGTGACTGCTTTCCTGAAGAATCAATGCAGAATAGATTTGGAGGACTATTGGATCCGCGTGTTGTGAATTGAGTAGAAACAGCCTCTCAGAATGTGGATGGAGTGCTGAAGGAAGTTCCATGCTGCACACTCCCCTCTGTCCACTCTAGCAATGCCTCCTATAGCCTCCACTGAATTTCAGACTCTTCTTTACACAAGAAAGTGCTGCCTTTTCATTTGCTTTCCATTTTTCTTTCCAGATAGAAAGAAAACATCCCTCACTAGACTGAGTTAGGAATTGATCACTTCTCTCTCCTAGTTGAAAGACTTGAGCAAACTCTTCTATCATCTTATGCTTCAGGTCTCTCTGTGGATAGAAGAGCTACATTTCAGAATCTTTGGAAAATTAAGTAACAGTGTATTTCAAATGTTAGCTACATAGTTAGTATGCCATGTAAATATATTTTCTTCAACTTTCAATTGTCGTTTTAGTGATATTTAACTTGATTTTGTGTTTTGCTTTGTTGCATTTATTTGATTTTCATTGTGGAAAAGGGCATCCAGAAAGTCAAATTTTAAGGGAAATGGAGTTCATCCTTGTCTTCCTGAAGTGAAAATATTGGCTGTATAGAGTCAGGCTGACAGTTAACTAGTAAATAGAGGATGGACCACTTAAAACAAGAAATGAAGAAGAGGAAAAAGAAAGAAGAAGAAGAAGAAGAAGAAGAAGAAGAAGAAGAAGAAGAAGAAGAAGAAGAAGAAGAAGAATTAGAAGAAGAAGAAAAAGAAGAAGAAGAAGAAGAAGAAGAAGAAGAAGAAGAAGAAGAAGAAGAAGACGAAGAAGAAGAGGAGGAGGAGGAGGAGGAGGAGGAGGAGGAGGAGAAAAGAGGAGAAAAGAGGAGGAGAAAAGAGGAGAAAAGAGGAGGAAGAGGAGCAGCAGCAGGAAGAGGGGGTGTATATACTAGAATCTGAGTGTTCCTTCCTGTATTACTGGTATAATAAGAAACAAGTTTTTATGTTAAGTATTAAAATATTATATTTTATGTCTGTATCATAATTTAGACATGGGCTTCCATATCAATTATTAATGGGATGATCCCTCCACACAAATTTAGATACCAGCAGAAATATTCAGGACAATCATCCCTGTGTTCAGTCCTCAATATTCAGTTTTAAACACTTAGTTCCCTAAATGGCATGGTGATTTTCAGATACAGCACTCTATTCTCTTGTGAAAGTTGGCCATGGAAGTTTTAGAGAAAATAGATGCCAATATTCTTGATTCCCAATTCTCCTGGTTCCCTATGAGACCTAACAACATGCCATGAGATTGCACAAGGTAAGGCAGAGTCCTGAACCTTTCTGACCTAAGAATCCCCAAATAAACTTTCTTTTATCCAACAATGTTTTAAATATTTTATTTTATGTGTATTAGTGTAATGACTACATGTAGGTGGGTGCAGTTGCATCATGCAACGTCTGAGGAGGTCAGAAGAGAACATTGGCTTCTCCTGGAACTGGTTCCTACACACCATCTGGGTCCTGGGAATTGAACCCAGGTCCTCTGAAAGAGCATCCAGTGCTCTTAACCACTGAGCCATCACTCTAGCCCCCTTATTCAACAATATTTACTTTTGCAATTTCAAAACTTTTTCTTACTCTTCATCTGTTAATTTTTAAAATATATACTCTTAGTATTCTGTTTAAAATAGAGGCAGGAGAGATGACTCAGTGGTTGAGAGCACTGGCTGCTCTTTCAGAAGACCCTAGTTCTGTTCACAGTACCAACATGGCAGTTGACAACTGTCTTGAACCTCAGTTTCAAAGGTTCTGACCCCCTCTTCTGACTTCCATGGGCATTGCAAACATGGGTCCACTTACACACATGCAAGCAATACACTCATACCTATAAAATAAAAATCATAAATAAAATATTAAAAATAAAATAATCATGAAGTGCCTTGATTATGCTCTGAGAGATTACAAAGGAAATTTGTCCACATATTAAACTCTTGCTGCATAAGGTTGAGGGAAAGTGGCAGTGATAGCCTCCCGAGTCTTCAACAAAAGGTAGAAAGAATTAAATATGTAAAATTCAACTCATTTATAGAATATCTTCTGTGTTCTAGGTACCAAACTGCACACTAGATATAAGATAATAAAATTGAATGCACAAACAAGTGACAGGACTCCCAAGGCAATAAATAAGCAAAAGGAAGTAGATCAGAAAGTTGATTTGACATAATAATTTGTGTGTTTCCAAAGGAAGAAAACACCTGAGGGGAAAAAAAAATCTAAGAAGCCACGTGACATATACGGAGAACCGTAAGTAGATTGGGATGTTACATTAGAAGGAATAAGAAACAGGTAGGGGCCTGGAGAGATGGCCTAGCAGTTAAGAGCACTGACTGCTCTGACAGAGGACCTGGGTTCGATCCCCAGCACCCATATGGCTGCTGAGAACCGTCCTTTTCTGACCTCCGTGGCATTGCACTACACAGGTGCACAAACCTACAAGCAGTCAGTACATTCATACACATACAAAAATAATAAAATAAAATTTTAAAAAAGTATAGAATGGCCAATTGGATGGCTTATTAAAAAAATAAACAGGTAGAAATCAGACAAGGTAAAATTTGTACCTCATGAGAAAGAACATTAGACGAATGTGCAGAATTTATTAGTAAGTTAGACTCTCACATTTACATAATAAATAATTATACTATTATCCTGTAAATCAAACAAGATTAGCTGATTCAGCCTATCAACCCCACCAAGGCTCTGGTCAGTATCTCTCTGATTATCTTGGATATCATTAGAGAACACCAGGAGATTCAGATTCATGCTTCCCATGTCAGTAACCATGATGCTAGGAAGATCAAAAAGAAGCCTGCCTTTACTATGTCACTTTCATTATTTAGAAAGACCTTGCAGCAGACTACTTATGGGCTTCCATACTTACACTACTGATAGAAGTTACCATACTGTCTGTCAACCAATAATCTCAGAAATATTGTGGATATTACCACAATGATCTGAGGAAGTACCACATTTCTTGAGTATGCTGCTTCTTAATACCTGGACATAATCAGGGTTTTGATACCAAAAAAGAGGTATACAATTTTCCAGGTGGCATTTGTAGTGTTTTTGCACTACAGAAATATGAAATAACTGCTAAGAATGCAAGATGTTGCTCTTCATCATCAGGATTCAATGAAACTTAGAACTTAAAAGCTGATCCATCCTTCATTCGTTCTACTCTCCATAGAGATCACTGAAGCAGGAGACAAGTCGGTCATTGTAATAAGAAGAGCAAAGGTCAGAAATGAGGCAGATGAAGAAACAGAGCAACTATTGTGGAAGCACCAGAGCAAGGAAGGCAGGTGGAATCTGGAAGCTCCAAAGAGGGCCAGAGAGCAGGAGCTGGAGGCGGTACCTGAGACCTGATGATGTGCAGCCCTTCACAGTCTGCCTGCCAGACCAGGCTGATGGTAATCCTAAATTGCAAACCAGAGTTTCCCCCTCATTGATTATGTATCATCATACTACTAGAAATGTAAAGATGATGATGAAGATGATGATGATCATGATGATGATGAAGATGATAGATGATAGACAGATGATAGGTGGTAGATATATAAATTGATGAGCAGTCAATTATCTTAAAGTATTGTCTCCTCAAACAGTAAATGAGCAAAACTGAATTTGAGTTGAGTTATTAGACACATAATAGTCTTCAAGGCTGACTCTTCTGGCCTTGTGTCTCTATTTCTCTGTATATTCTTGTAGGTGAGAAGTTGTGGAAATCTCTGAGAAAATCTTTACATGAAATGATATACTCTTCAAGCGTCCTATGCAATTAGATCAATCAAGCACCCTGGCTTTCAGAAGGTATTCTGCTAGAAACATGTCTTCCAGCCCTTTGACACTATGCATTTGGTTTGCTACATGCAAATCTCAAGTTGTGAAACAACTCCACATGGGAAGATTGCCCTTAATGCTTTCCACAAAGATCTCTGAACTCCAGAAAGCTGTGGCCTCTTAAGGCCTGCAGGGACACAGAGGATCATTGCAAACTCAGATCCTAGGTAGATATGCTCTTATATATCTTGATGTATAAAAAAACAACAGAGAAAGTCATCTTACTTTGAAAACTTGAGGCAAAGTGTGTAACCTGCTTTCAATATTCAGAGCTAATGATTATTAAGCCTGTGTAGATACGTTGGTCTTCCTTACATCAAAATAAATCTTACAATTTAAATTTCATTCTTTTATTGAATGGCTTGTGGGGATTACAAACAGATGGTGACCATCTTTTGTGTGGGGGCATTTAGACAGATGGGTCTCCTTTTCTGAAATGTTTTGGGCAAATTAAATTCTATAAACATAATTGATTTCTATTTGGATATTCCCTGTGCAAAAAAGAGGGGAGAAATCCTCTTTTGAAGTGATTGATTACCTCCTCATTTGGGTTTTCCAACCATTAGAATTCAGATATTGAGTTTTCGTGAAGCAAGCCTTCTCCCTATGCTTGAAGACCCATCATAAATCATCTTTACAGGCTGAATAATCTGTGTACTTTAAGCATTCCTCATACGTAGCATCTTACTATTTTATTATGTGTCTTTCTAGAAGCAAACTGACAAATATACATTCTTTAACAACTTTGATTGACTTAATTTCTAGCAAAAGAAAGGCAAATAAATTATTTTTAAAGTATTCTACCATATCCTCAGACAAAGCTTGTTCAAATCCATGACAGCAATGCAATCAATGGTAAAATAGATATTATATAACAATCCACAGAATTCCATGTTTTAGCATTGCTTTATCACATTTTTACAGTAGTACTATGAGAACAAAAAAATATGATCAATTGCAATTTGCAGATGAAACTGATTATCTGTGCACTGATTCACTGAATGTTAAAGACCAAGATGAAGGCATAGCTCAATTTTGAAAGACAACGAATACTTAGATGTAACTGTTATGCATCAGATACTGTGCTTAGCTTTTTTCATCTTCACAACTCATCTACGAATATTAATTCACTTGCTACAATTGAAGAGATTAAGATTGAGTGGTGCAAACTAACTATCCCTGTTTACCTAGATAATAACAAGAACCAGCATTTAAAAAGAAGACTTTCTACTCAACATAAGGGACTAGCAGGTACAGTGTAACAAGGGCTGACAGCTCCAGCAGCAGCTTCCTCATTTCTAGATTCCAGCTGAAGTCATGTATTTTTGTTGTCAACAGTTTCTATGACTGCTCTCATGGTCCTGAAGCAAGATAAGGTAAAGTCATGCAACCAAGGCCCTCCTTTCTGAAGAAGTTAATATATTTTTGTGTGCTCTGGATTTTATTCAAGTTGGATATGAAAGGAAGGTTTTTTTTTCTTATGTCTGCAGTTTTGAACTGAGGTGTTTGAGTATTAATTATGAATATACTATGGATAGGCTGATGATTTAACAAAGGACAGGCGTCAAGTAAAAGCTTCCCTCAAAGCATATGTTATGCCTGGACCATTAAGAGTGGCTGAGTCTAGGCTCTCTACTGGGATGAAAGGCAGGATGTATTCTCAGAGACGAGTCAGAGCTATGGCCAGGAAAGCACCAGCTTTAAAACACTGTGTGGGGGGGCTGGAGAGATGGCCTAGCGGTTAAGAGCGCTGACCGCTCTTGCAGAGAACCCGGGTTCGATCCCCAGCACCCACATGGCGGCCGAGAACTGTCTGAAGCTACAATTCCAGGAGAACTCCAGTTCCAGGGGAATCCGAGACACTCTTCTGACCTCCGCGGCACAGCACGACACGGGTGCACAAACTTGCATGTAGACAGTACATTCATACTCATACAGAAATAAATAAAATAAAATAATAAATAAATAAACCCACTGTGTGGGTTGAATTAAGTTATAGAAGAGAAGATAGGCAACCCAGTAGGTGAGACAGTGGGGTGGTAAGACTTGTGGTAAGGGTTAGGGAATGAATTAAGGCAATTGCTTAGAAATGTCAATAATTTTTATGAAGCATCTACTGAATAAAGTAGTATTATATTTCTAGTGAAGAATACAAATGTTACCTAACAGCAATATTTCTAATATTTACGTTAGTCACTACAATCTAGAAGTCGTTTTAAATACTTGCTTATCTCCCTACCCTGAATTTGAATGGTAATTTGTCTTCATATATATCAGCACATCAGTGTGCTGAGTTCTACAATACCTTCTATCATATTGTTCAAACCTGTTGATGATTGTAACCTCTCAACTAATAAGCAGCTTTAAAACCCAGTTGATGTAACTAATTGATCAAAGGGAGGTAAGCCAACCTCATTTAATTCTCTTCTAACTCCACAAGACAGAAATAAAACGAAAGAATAATCTATAAATACTAAATTTGCAAAAGGTGGATAAGTTTGGAATGGTCACATTAAGATCTGGGATTTTAATAGCTTGATTTTTAATATTCTTATTGGTTCCAGAATTCTATGCAATATCTTTTCATCATTTTCAGACCCCCATCCTCCTGCTACACCTCCTTCTAACTATCTCCTCTGGACTTCAGGTCCTCCTTTATAATCGGTCCTTTATGGTTTTTTTTTTTTAATGGTGTTTTTGAGACAGGGTCTCCCTAAAGCCCCAGCTGGCCTGGACCTCACTCTGCAGACCAGGCTGGCCTTGAACTCACAGAGATCCACCTGCCTCTGCATCCCAAGTGCTAGGGTTAAAGGTGTGCACCACCACACATGGTTATATTTTATTTTTCTAAGGCCTATCAAATGGAGTCCATGCCTCCCAAGTGCTCCTGGGAGTAAATTCATGCCCTGGAATGTGGCCAACCTAACTGGCTTCATACCAGAAAGAAAAATGATTATCTCCCTTTCAACAGTCATCAGTTTCCAATAGATCCATTACTAAAGGACCCCATGTCCACTGTGATTTTGAAAAGAGGCCCCCTGCTATGTGAAATTAATGGATTGTCCTCTGAGTGTTTCCATCTAGAAAATGCCAACTTCTATGCCTAGGTATCCCTATAGACCTACAACCTGCTTTGACTTATACCATAAAAAAGTATCATGTTAGGCTTCAGAATTCCAAGCTATAAAATGTTCACAATGAAAATCTGAATGTGCAGAACAGCCATGGTACCTCATGCCTGTAATCCTGGTATCTAGAAAGCTCAGGTGGATGATCACCCTGAGTTTGAAGGCAGGCTGTGCTGTATGTATAGCAAGACCCCATATCAAAGAGCACAAAAGAAACAAAAAGAGTAAGTGTCTGAACTTATATAATTCATACTAGGCAAGCCCACCTGGAAAACAATGGAGGGAGTTGTAAAAGTTATAAAAGTTCATAAGGCCAGATAGAAAGAGGCAAGAAACTATCCACAGCCATCCTTCCACACCAAAAGCAGAGTTGATGTAACCAAGGAGCATAATCTTCATTGCAAACCTAGTTTAGAGTTCATAAAAATGTTAAAAAAACATGAGAAATATAGGTGTGAAAGTAGAGATCAGAACTACTTGGATGGAAAGGTGTAAGCAGAGCTAGGGACAGGGGTTCGATAGTATGAAGGGCGAGGAGAGAGTCCCCCACGCCATGAAAGAGCTCTGGAAAAGGCCATGCACATTAATTTGTAAACTGATTAAAAACATAAGTTGAGGCCTAGACAGTCAGTGGTTAAGAGCACTGGCTGCTCTTGCAGTGGACCTGGGTTTGATAATCAGCATCCACATGACTGCAAACATCTTCCATAACTCCAGTTCCAGGTTCCAGAGGAGCCAACACCCTCTTCTGTCTTCCATGGGCACTGCAGAACAAGGGTGCACTTAGATACGCACATGCAGCCATAACACTCATACGCATAAAACAAAAGTAAATAAAAATACAAGTTGGAAAAGGGTTGGATAATGTGAATCCAGCATGGTTGGATAATGCTGCTCATAGAAGCCATTGATTCTCAACAAAAATCCCAGTGCCAGGGGTTGACTACCTCCTCATGAGCTCATCAAGGAACCCCCAGAATTCTCCAAGGAGTACAGAATCTTACCATTACTATTGGTTTCCCACATGGAACATATAATAAACCACTATTGCTGAAGACAACATACACCTTGACTGCTGGTATAGAGAAATCAAATTGGTACTGAGCCTGATGTGTCCACCCTACCTTTCAAAGTGCTGGAAGTTGCTCTGTAGGCTTCAGCCATCTGAGAACCCTATAAACAACAGAGCAAATCTGCCAGGCAAATCTGCCCACTGGAGCAATAGTGGAACCACTATTATGAGAGTTTCCTATCACTCTGGGATAGGATTTGAGACCTGCTCTTCATAAGGGAATCCATGTGTGAGACTGCAGGCCTGTCAAAAGAAAACCATAGCTGGGGGAGGTAAAAGGCCACACAGGAGAAATTTTTGGTGTTGTTTAGCTAAACTGACATAATTCCAAACTGTATAAAAATATTTTTGCTTCTATCCATGACAATTGCTAATCTCATCCTTAATTAGGGAAGCTTCTCTTTGCAGTGAAGAGCAGTAACTGCAGAGACTTGTGGCTGTTCCAGGTGCTTGGAATAAGCAAGTGTTGATGGCTCAACCCTAAAGAGCACATTTACATGACCCTTCTAATGCTCAAGGAATGCTGCAGTAAAGGGAGCAGAAAGAAGGTAGGAGCCCAAAGACATGGAGAATGGCTGCAAAAATTTATCTTGAGAACATGCTGTAGCCAATGCAAACACAATCTTAGAGTGCCCGCTGCTGCCTGGCCTGGGCCTGCATAATTTTCAGACTGTCCATAGCCAAATACATACAAGGGAGGGGTTCATGGAGTCCTATCTCTCCCTACTGAAGTACTGGGTACCAGTGGATTCTGGAGGAGGAGTGATGACCATTGTCCTTGTTTACCCACTTAGGTCTAATGGGTTGTTTCAAACCCATGGTCACTACAAAAGTCCTAGTGAAAATCAATGTGTCACAGAACCAAAAAAAAAAAAAAAAAAAATAGCCGTGAATGTAGAAAAGGGACTTGCAGGGAGCAGAGAGAGAGAGATAACAGGGCTTGGCAGGAAATAAGAGACAGTGGAGAGTGAGAGCAATCTGAATACACAAAAGAAATGTAATCAATAACTTTTAAAAGACTATTGGGGAGCCAGGCGTGGTGGCGCACACCTTTAATCCTAGCACTCAGGAGGCAAAGGCAGGTGGATCTTTGTGAGTTCAAGGCCAGTCTGGTCTACAGAGTGAGTTACAGGACAGCTGGGGCTACAGGGAGACCTCGTCTCAAAAGACAACCCCCCCCAAAAAATAAAATAAAAGACTATTGGGAAATCTATCTGCCCTAGGAGACTAACAATGAATATAGAAAGTGGGAAGAATTCTTTTTTTTTTTTTTTAATTAAATTAATTTTTATTGATGCTTTGTGCATTTCATACATTTTTTCCAATTCAGTTCAGGCTTATTTCCCTTTCCCTCCCCCCCACCCCCACCCCATCCCAGATCATGCATTCTGCCATAACTGTCCTGCATCTTTCTCTCAGTTTTTTTTTTTTTCATTTTTAGCTATAAGTGATAATCCATGAGTACAAGCATCCTTCATGCAAAACCTATCTGCAGGCTGTTGTGCCCAAACACCTACAGCCCCACCATCCAGTGGGGGGTGACAGGTTGTTTGTTCAATCAAGTTGATCAAATGAGTGTCCAGACTACATTGCTGTAGTTTCACCATTCACCCCAATCGCAGCCCTTACATTCTACCACGCCCCCTCTTCCGCAGGTTGTTCCCTAGGCTTAGAAAAGGGGCACAGGTGGATGAGAGGTAAAACAGTCCACTCTCTCTGGAGCTGTTGACTTGGACTCTGGTCAATTCTGGCTGTTTCCTTTCATGGGCTGACAGTTTGTCCAGGAATAACCTTTCGATCCTACTGGCCTGGCGCGTTATGGCGTCCGAAAGTGGGAAGAATTCTAATCCTGACACTTGGAATAAACTAAAATTGACTCTAAAGTAAATACTATAATTGTGTTACTCAGGGAGACTGGTTATGGAGTTTATCATTGTGGCGAATGGTTTCCCTCATTTGTGGATGCTACCACCAAATCCCCAGTTGGCAGGCAAACTGAGCAACTTTATTATTATATTTCATTGTATCTGAAAGCAACTGTGCTATTATAATGTGAATCTCTTATGGGCTCTAGAATTGACCTACCACATATATCCACACATTGTAATTACCATATATGGGTGGAAGATATGTATTCATATTTTAGAGTAATATAAAATCAAAGGGAAAAAATGTGAATCCCAAAACATATTTAGGGATTAACATACAGTTCATTCCCAAAGGTCATAATTTTGATACATATGTGTTGATTATATGAGCATAATTTGGAGTAATACAAAGGGGAGAGGGAAAAAGTATTTATAGTTTTATAGAATAAATTCAGTATAATCCCTGAGTTACTAAAATATTATAATAATGTATAGCTTACATTGTAAACTTAATGTAAATTTTATGTTAAATTTTATAGAACCTTCAAAAACAGTACATTAAAATTACATCAACTTAATATGCAATTTAAAATGTAAAGTTATATCTCTTTTTACCTGCATGCAACTTTACTGTTAAAATGTGAATCTCTAAATGTATTTTGGAATTAACCTATAGTTTATTTCCAGACTTTGTAATTTGATTTATGTGTGGAATGTGTATATGCATATTTGGAGTAATATAAAATTAAAGGGAACAAAAAATTTAAGTAAAAAGTTTTGACACCTAAAAAATATGAGATATTGGGGCTGGAGAGATGGTTCAGTGGTTAAGAGTGCCGACTGCTCTGGCAGAGGACCTGGGTTCGATTCCCAGCACCCACATGGCTGCTAAGAACCGTCTTTGACTCCAGTTCCAGGGGAATCTGATGCCCTCTTCTGACCTCCACAGCATTGCATGACACGGGTGCACCAACCTGCATGCAGACAGTACACTCATACACATAAAAAATAATGAAAAATATGAGATATTAAGAAATATAATGAGAATAGCTATAATATACACTAATTTAAAATTTCAGAAAAAGATAATAAAGAAGACAGAGTAAATATATAGAAAATAATGGCTGAAACTTTTTAAGAGTGCTTGAGAATGAAACTGGATAAATCAAGAAAAGAAGTAAAATGGACCCAAAATGAAAGGACAATGGTCCCTATATTTACAATACTATTTTTCATCAACACATCTTAAGTAATGAATGCCAGATGATATTTAAATGCTGAGGACAAACAAACAACATAAAACCCAGGTTTCTGCCCACTACTCTGTTAACCTGGGAGGACTTTACAACAAAATGCAACCACAGACGAGGGTTTTTAAACAAGACAGACTTAGTTTCTCAGAGTTCTGTGTCAAGAATACTGATGTCCTTTCTACTGAGTCTCTTGTCCATAGCTTGCAAACAACCATGAACCTCCCACCTTATCCTCCGTTGTCTGTCCTTTGGAATCACCCCAGCTGTCTCTCCCTTACCTCATAAGGAAGACTGGCCTATAATGATTTTTTTTGGTTGGGTCTTTGTACAGTTTTGTTATCTGCATAATACTAGCTTTATAAAAGTACTTAGAAATGTTCCTTTTTGTTTTATGTAATAATTTGAGATGTATCGGTGTTAGTTCTTTGAAAGGCTGGTTGAGTTCTGCACTGAAACCATCTGGTCCTGGGCTTTTTTTAGTTGGGAGATTTTTAATTACTGCTTCTATCTCATTAGTTCTTATGGGTCTATTTAAATCATTACTTCGACTTGATTTAACTTTGGAAGGCCATATATATGAAATTTATGTATAAGAAATTCATCCATTTCATTTTGATTTTCCAGTTTAATGGAATATAGAATTTTAAAGTACCCTCTTATGGTACTCCAAATTTCCTCAGTGTCTGTTGAAATGCTTCTTTTTAATCTCTGATTTTATTAATTTGGATCTTCTTTCTTGGTTGGTTTGGCTAAAGGTTTGTCAGTCTTTTTCATCTTTTAAAATAATAAGTCGTAATTTTATTGATTCCTTCTATTGTTATATTTGTCATTATTTGTTTAATTCCTGACCTGTTTATCTCTTCTCATCTACTTTTCTGTGTGTTGTTCATACCTGTTTCTCCAAGGCCTTCAGTTGGATCAAGTTATTAATATGAGATGTCTCTAATTTTTTGATGTAGGCACTTTTGATATATAGAATATAGTAACATAAGCTTAGCACTTAGGGACATACCCTTACCTCTTAGAAATGTCTTCATTATGTCCCATAGATCTTGGTTTATGATGTTTTCTTTATCATCTAAATATGTGATTTTTAAAATGTTTCCTTTTTATTTCTCTCTTGACCCAACTTTCTTTTTCTTTCACTCTACTATTCACTTTTATTAAAAGAGCAGTAAATTTGAGTACATTAGAAGAAACATCATCACATGAATTTCCATTTTCTTTTACTTGATAATCACTCATTCTAGCTGTTTTGATATCATCAGTCTACACATATTACTATGGTCAAGCAGTATTAGATGCCATATTAAATTTGTTCTGTCTGTTTCTCTTTGCGAATCATTTTACATTTTACTTTACTAGAGTAAGGATGTTCGCAAAGTTGAAATTGGTGAGCTGTATCACACATTCCTTTTCACTGTAATAAGCTAGCTCTACCTAGTACTGCAGTCAAACAAATAGAGTCTACTTCCTTGTCTCTTACTGAACATTCTTTCTAACTAAGTGTAGGAATAAGTTGAACATATCACAGATTCTTTTTCCCATTTAAGAAAGAGCCTTCATGATAGAAGAAAAAGTCACCGGCAACCTACAAGACATAGGTGTAGGAAAAGACTTTCTAAATCAAACAGCAGCTGCACAGGAAATAAGGACAACAGCTGACAAGTGGGACCTCATCAAACTCAAAAGCTTTTGTACAGCAAAAGAAACAATCAAGGAAGTGAAAAGAAAACCCACAGAGTGGGAGGAAACCTTCACCATGGATACATCAGACAAAGCATTATCATCCAGAATATATGAGCTACCTAAAAAGCAAAGAAGAAAACAAATGACCCACTCAAAAGATGGAGTAAAGAGCTGAACAGAGACTTCACCAGTAAAGAAGTAAAGATGGCTGAGAAACATCTTAAAAAGTGTTCAGCATCATGAATAATTAAGGAAATGCAAATTAAAACCACACTTCATCTCACTCCAATAAGACTAGCCAAGATCAAGAAAACAAAAGACAACAAACAGTGGAGAGGTTGTAGGGAAAGGGGAACACTCATCCACTCCTGGTGGGAATGTAAACCAGTACAACCACTGTGGGAATTAGTGTGGAGAACCCTTAAAAAAATCAAAATAAGCCTACCACCTGACCCAGCCATACCACTCCTGGGTATATACCCACAGGACACATCCTACCACAAAGATACATGCACAGTTATGTTTATTGCAGTTCTCTTCACAATAGCAAAGACCTGGAACCAACCCAAATGCCCCTCAACAGATGACTGGATAACAAAAATGTGGTACATCTACACAATGGAGTTCTATGAAGCAGAAAAAAAAGATGACATCATGAGCTTTGCTGGTAAATGGAAGGAACTTGAAGCAATTATACTAAGTGAAGTAACACAGTCCCAGAAAAAAAAAGAAAAGCAAAAGGTTTCTCTCATTTTTGGATGCTAACACCAAATCCCCAGTTGGTAGGCAAACTGAGCAACTTTATTATTATATTTCATTGTATCTGAAAGCAACTGTGCTATTACAATGTGAATCTCTAAAGGGGCTCTAGAATTGTCCTACCACTTATATTCACACATTGTAATTACCATATATAGATGGAGGAGATATAGTCATATTCTAAAAAAATAATGTATAGTTACATGACTTTATACCTGCATGCAAATTTACTGTTAAAATGTGAATCTCTAAATGTGCTTAGGAATTAACCTACAGTTTATTTACAGAATTTTTAATTTTGACTTATGTGTGGAGTGTATATATACATATTTGGGAATAATATAAAATAAAAATAAAAAGAAAGAACCTTCAACTTTAATTCAGTCAGCGAGTTAAAGCAGATACATTGTGAATTGAGTGTCACTACATTTGCATTTTCCTCATAAATGCTTTCATTATATTTTTTAATTTTGGTGTCTGCTGAATCATCTTCCTATACACTTCCAATTTCAAATACTCTACCTGCTCCTGCAGTCAAAATGTTAAAAAAAAAGACTCCAGAAGTATGTTTGCTTTCTCTTGCAGAAGGTATGTTCTTGTAAACTGTTTGAAAATGAATGTCAGAATCACACATTCCTATCACTTTTATTAAGACAGCTGTACATGTAAGCACATTAGAATACTCCTTTGCTGTGTGAAAATGCACATGTAACCACCTGGAAGCTGTTATGTAAAATCATTGAATAATTTATGCAAAAGTGGAAGTTTGGGAATGGACTTGTTATCTTAGACCCAAAATGCAACATTTAAACACTAGAGAATGCAGAAAATGTGAATCAAATGTAGTTTTCCTTAACATAATAGAATTGTTTGTGTGAGTACATGGAGAATGTGTCTTATCTTTTTTTTTTTTCTCTCTCTCTTTGGGCCTTGATAATTCATAGTAGCAGTGATGTTCCCAACTGTTTTATGAGAATGGTTATCAATTTGCCTCAAGAGAATTGCTTTCCATGTCATGCACTTGGCTTTTATTCTTTGTCCTAAGTTTGTCAAGAACAGGGTCAATAATTACTTTCTTGTGTTTTTTTTTTTTAATTTTAGGTGCAGAAGTTTACTATTTGGGGCAGAAGTTCACCATTTCAGTCAGTTCTTTGACCCAATCTTCTTGTTGTTCTTTCTTCCAATCTGCATCACTCCAAAATTTGCATGCCACATATATATTTTAGCATCTTTAGCTTATGATTTATTCTTCTATTTTTTTAATTAGGCTGAAAGATGTCATGTTTGAATTCTCCTCCTTGGCAAGCCCAAACAACCATCAGCCCTGCCCTTGTGCTCCACACTGGGGTTTTCCCTTCCCATAGTCACCAAATGAGGTCCAGTAAGCACCTAATCCTGTCTTAATCCTCCTGTACTGGTCTCCATAATACAGCCTGGGTAGTCCAACAATGGCAGTCAGGATTTTCGGAGGGGGGGAGCCCCTGGCTCCTTTTGCCTTTTCACTTACCAGTTCCATCCACTCACAGACAAAGTCAGGTCCTGCTAGTCCAGTCTTCCCTTTCTGAAGCATGAGCAGACTTTCCTCTTTATAGACTGGACACTGGTTGAAGTCCCATTAGTGGATCTCCAAGACCTCCCTGCACAGGAAGACTGGTGACTCACATTTACAGGACATTTCAAGAGATGCCCCCATGCATAGTCCCCTGGGACTTAGTTGACCTCTGAGAACAAGGAACAAAGTTAACCCTTATGTCCCTTGGCCAAATTGGTATGGGCCTCAAGTATGGTTGTTAAGCTTCTAGAAAGGTTAACTTACACCACCCTGATGCTTTTAACTGTATACTATTTTAGAAAAGGCTTGGACAGGGGGCTGGAGAGATGGCCTAGCGGTTAAGAGCACCAACTGCTCTTGCAGAGGACCCGGGTTCCATCCCCAGCACCCACATGGTGGCTGAGAACCATCTGTAACTCCAATTCCAGGAGAACTCCAGTTCCAGGGGAATCAGATGTCCTCTTCTGACCTCTGCAGCATTGCACGACATGGGTGCACAAACCTACATGCAGACAGTACATTCATACACATAAAAACATAAATAAAATTAAAAAAAAAAAGAAAAGAAAAAGCTTGGACAAAATCTCAAGTAGCCTTGTACAAGAAATATTAAGAAGCACTTCCATAAGATAGATACTGTGGTTAGACACAATGTCATGAAAAACTAGTTTGTTTCCCCCTCATTCTTTTGATTTTGTGCATACATACCCTCCACCGATATGTCAAAACTGCCTAAAGTCTGAAAATAAATGGTAGCTTAATTATAGAACCTGTTAAGGGATTCACAATAAAAGAGCACAGTTGTTTTCAGATCACAAGGAACATAACATTAACGTTGCTTAGTTTGCTTTAATACTAGGTACTTGGTGCTAGCATCCACAGATGAGGGATATCATTTATCATTTGTTTTTCAGGACTATGATACTTCACTCAACATAATATCTCCTAGTTCCGTCCATTTACTTGCAAACTTAATGATGTCATCTTTCTTTACTACTGCATAGAACTCCATTGTGTAGATGTACCACATTTTCTCTATCCACTCCTCAGTTAAGGGGCACTTGGGTTGGTTCCAGTTCTTTGCTGTTGTGAAGAGGGCTACAATAAACATGGCTGTGCATGTATGTTTGAGGTAGGATGACTCCTGTGGGTATATATTCAGGAGTGGTATGTTTGGGTCAGGTGGCAAGCTCATTTTGAGTCTCTTAAGAGTTATCCACACTGCTTTCCATAATGGTTGTATGAGTTCACCTTCCCACCATCAGTGGATGAGTTTTCCCCTTTCTCCACAACCTCTCCAGCACTTGATATTTGTTTTCTTGATCCTAGCCAGTCTTATCAGAGTGAGAGATCTTAAAGTGGTTTTAATTTGCATTTTCTTAATTATTAGCTATGTTGAACAGTTTTTTTTTATTTTATTTATTTTTTGTTTGTATGAATGTACTGTCTGCATGTTAGTTTGTGCACCCGTGTCATGCAAAGCCGTGGAGGTCAGAAGAGATTCCCCTGGAACTGGAGTTAAAGACTGTTCTCAGCCACCATGTGGGTGCTGGGGATCAAACCTGGGTCCCCTGCAAGAGCAGTTGGCACTATTAACTGCTAAGCTATCTCTCCAGCCCCAGTTGAACAGTTTTTAAGATGTTTCTCAGCTATCTCTAATTCTTCACTTGTGAAGTCTCTGTTTAGCTCTTTACTCCATCTTTTGAGTGAGTCATTTGTTTTCTTTCTTCTTTGTTTCTCTTCACTTCTTTGTTTTTTTCGCTGGAACAGAAGATCTTCAGTTTAGTAAGGCCCCATTTGTCAATTGTCGACCTTATTTCTTGCTTAGCTGCTGTCTGATTTAGAAAGTCTCTTCCCACGCCTCTGTCTTGCAGGTTACTGCCAATGTTTTCTTCTACCATTTTCAGAGTTTCAGGTTTCACATTCAGGTCTTTGATCAGTTTGAAGTTGAGTTTCATACAGGGTGAAAGGTGTGTGTTTAATTTTATTCTTCAACAAGTGGTGATCCAGTTTTGCCACAACCATTTGCTGAAGATGCTATCTTTCCTCCACTGAGTTTTCTTGGTCCCTTTGTCAAATTTGGGGTGGCTGAAATTGCATGTGCTCAAATTTGGATCTTCAGTTTTGTTCCATTGATCTATAGGTCTGTTTTTTGTGCCAATGCCAAGCTATTTTTATGAGTATATCCCTGTAATATAGTTTGAAGTCTGGTATAGTAATCCCTCCTGCATTGCACTTTTTGCTCAGGGTTGATTTGGCTATCTGGGGTCTTTTGTTTTTCCATATGAACTTTAGGATATTTTTCCTAGGTCTTCAAAGAAGCTCATGGGGATTTTAATTAGGATTGCATTGAATCTGTATATTACTTTCAGAAGAATGGTCATTTTTATTATATTAGTTCTTCCAACCCATGAGCATGGGAGAGACTTCCATCTTCTTCTGTCTTCTTCAATCTCCTTCAGGTATTTAAAATTTTCATTGTAGAGATTTTTAGTGTATTTGGTCAAGTTTGCTCCTAGATATTTTTTGGAGGCTATCATGAATGGAAAGGTCTCCTAGCATTCCTTCTTCAATTGCTTGTTATTGGTATAAAGAAAGGGTACTGATTTTTCTAGGTTAATTTTGTATCCCACCACTTTACTGAAACTGTTAATCATTTCTAGAAATGTTCTGGTGGAGTTTCTGGCATCCCTTAGGGAAAGTATTATGTCCTCTGCAAAGATGGTTTGACCTCCTCTTATCCAATGGACCTAACAGACATCTACCAACTTTCTTTTTTAAAGTTTTTTTATTGAATTTTGATCCCCTCCCATGTCTACATATTAATACTGCTCTCCCCCTGATTTAATGTACTCCATTGTGTGTGTAGTGTGTATGTTTGTATGTGTACTTTTTTATAATCTATTAAGCTATATTTTTGTTCCCAAATGTCCTTCAGTGTGGGTCTACCACTGGAATCTGGTTAACATACCCAGAGTCACATATTTTAAAAAAGGCAGATTCTCCGTATCCAGCAACTATTAGTTTACAATACTTCTTTAGTGAGGGTTGGGTTTTCTTACCCCATTCTCCACATTTATGCTGGGACTTTTGTCTGGCTTCATATTATGTGGGACTTGAGCTCACCCTCAACTTTGCTGTGAGTTCATATAAGTGACTATTCAGTTGTCTGCAGAAACCCTGTTTCTTTGTGATCAGCCATCACTTCTGGCTCTTATAATCTTTCCACTATTTCTTCTGCAATGATCCCTGAGCCTTGGGAGGTGGAAGTTTGATCACTCTGAAGTTTTTTCTCTGCATGTTAGCCAGTTGCGGGTCTCTGTATTAATCATCATCTGCAGCACAATGAAGCTTCTTTGGTGAGAGTTGAAAGGTGCATTGATCTATGAGCATAGCAGTAAGTCATTAAAAGTCTGTGTAATTCTCTATCCATTGGCAGAATAGTAGAATCAGGCTCTCTGTCATGGCTTGTGAACTGTCTAGCCAAAGACTCCTAGGCCTGATATTATTGTCAGGGACAGGCTCCATCTTATGAAGGAGACTTCAAATCAAATCAGAAGGTGGTTGGTTATTCCCATAATGTTCATGCCACTATGGAAATGGCATGTCTTTCCAGGCTATGTATTAGCTGGCATAATATACAACTGGCCATGTTTAATGAGTATCTTTCTCTTATGGTAGCATGCAGAACACTTTCCAGCATTATGAGTCCAGTCAGTCCCAGTTTGATTTCTATTTTGATCTACAACTCATGTATGTAGTATCCTTTAAAAAGTAATATGGAAACCTGACACTACAGAAGCTTCTTAAAGTATATGTTCTTTTCATAGTGTCCCATATTTCCCGGTTGTTCCACTTTTGTGTATTTTTAAATTTTTCATAATCTTTACTTGATATTTTTAGTTGTTCTGTGTTGTCTTCCAGGTCTGATATTCTTTGTTCTGCTTTCTCCATTCTATTTCTGAGGCTTTTTCCATTCCTTTCCTCTTGATTGGATGAGTATTCTATTTCCTTTTTCATTCCACCCTGTAAAATTTCTTTAGTATTTCCACTTCCTTTTGGAGCTTCTCAATCTCTCCCTGTAGCTCCTTGCTTCTTCTGGTTGGTTTCCTTTTTCAGTGTTTCCACTTCCTCTAGGTCTTTGTTGAGTTTTTCATTCTCTCTTCTTTGTTCTCTGACTTGTTCTCTATATTCTTTGATTTTTTTGACTATTTCTGCAATTGTTCCTCTAAGATCTGTGTCCTGGGCCATCCCCAGGGGGATCCCACTGTAGGAATCTCCCACAGGATTGCTAGAGCTTGGTGTGGAATTATCCGGCACCTTTCCCATGTTGTCTCTTCATCGTGTCCCTGGCATGTAGGTTTCCCTTTTTGCCTGTATTCTGATGTGAATCACAAATGCCTCTTCACTGTGTTGAAGCCTTGTTTTGCTTGCCTCCTTCAGATGCCTTTTTTTTTCTTTCTCCTTGTTTATGGCGTGTTGACTCTGCCCCAACAGCCACACCAGCCAATGATTTTGCTATCCAACAAATCAACAAAACAATTGTCCAGCAACCCAGAGATAGATCTTTCCAACAATCCACCTGGCTGAAGCACCCGGCTCCTACCAGTGCTTCAGGTGGTCCTGGGAAGTCCCCAATCTAAGCTCTGCACACGCAGGAATGTTTTCTATCTAGAACACATATCTTCCTTTAGAGAGCTGCTCAGCAAGGTCATTTTAGTTAGAAGGTAAAAGTTGATAAGCAAAAGAAATTCCTGAGAGTTTAGTAAATCTAAATGAGAATTCACGGTACTAACAAGGAAGTCTAATACAAGGAAGAATTAAACACAAGGTAAAAAGAAAATGTTGGTAGCACATAAAATATGATCTGGGGACTAAGTCACAGCAGAGAGTTCCTTCCCTTACTTAGAAAGAGATTGTATAGCCTAACAATCACCTATCTCAGATCCATTTTCTGTTATTTGTCACAAGTTAGCAAACCCTCAATTTGGCAATGTGACTATCTGAAATCTAGTATTTTTCAGTTATTCCTTGTTCATAAATATATTCTCAAGGCCAGAGATTGGAAGATATTCATGAGGGTTTCTTCAAAGGATGTCTTTCAGGTGTATGTAAAATTACTTTGCCTTTACCTTTTCTTTATGGACTAAAGGTAAAATAATTCAAGTTCTCTGGTCTGTGCAAGGTAAGAAATTGGCCTTAAGGTAACAACACTGCCAAAAAGATGGAGCAAGATACCAACAATAATCCAAATGCCTAATAATGATGAATTTGCCAAATCAGCTCCATGCTGTAAATTTCTGACATTATCATGTGGGAAAAATTCTCATATCTTTAAAATATTGAAATTTTGTATTTCATCTCATACCCTCCCAAATGTAAAGCCAAATGTAAATGTAAAAATAGAAATCTTAATTATATCTATGTTAGTGGTATAAAACCAATAATAACAGTAAAAATAGTATGCAAACTGCTAAACCAGAATGGTCACAAAAATGTTGTGGAGGAGAGTACTTAGAATGTTAAAACTGTGTTAGTTAAAGAAAAATAATGGAGCAGGAGAGATGCTAAATGGTTAAGAGCACATGGCAGGTTATAACAGTCCATATAACTCTATTTACAGGGGCTCTACCGCCCTCTTCTGGCGTCTTTGGGCATTGCATGTATGCAGTACAGTTACAAACATACAGGCAAAACACTTATACCCATAAAATAAATAAAAAGTAAATGAAAAATTGGTAAAAGATTAAAGAGATTCCTATAATTATTAAGATATTTAAGTCAAATATGTATGAAAATTGTTTTGTAATTCTAATAAAATTGTTTTGAGAAGTGTAAGTATGAAAAATCCATAAAAGATATTTCATTATTTTATGTTAGGGATATTTTAAAAATATATGTATAATTAAATTAATCAATTAAAGAAGTTGTTCTGCCAATAAAATATACTAAAGCCAAGTCAGCACCCTGCTTGTTTTTTCTTTGAACTCTGATTCCTTTTAGCATCTGTGACCATGACCTTGACTTAGTTTTGTGCTTACTTTGACCTATATTTGAACATGTTAACTGACCTGAGTCATTTGGATGATTCTTGGCAATGTGGACGCTCAAGTATACAATTGTATTTGTCAAACAGTCATGTTAGCCAAGATATAAAACTTTGTGAACATTTATTACTGTACAAGCTTTTAGGCATCGATACTCAAGAGCATGGGGCTTTGAATTAATTATTCAATTATTGAGCCAAAAGGTTATGAAAATGAACAAATTTGAAATCAAACTGATTTCAACTTCATTTGAAAAACAAACATGAGCTATATATTAAAAGATTTAAAATGAAGGCTGTCAAATAGAAATATAGAAAAAGACCTCAGTAGGTAATTTTAAAAGAAGGTACACAGAGGATTAGTATCTGTGAGATGTCCAACCCTATATAACGAAACTTCTACACCTAAGGCTAAAGGAAGATAGCAGAAGAAGGGGTAGAGAGAATACTAATGTATCTCTACGCTCTCATCACTGAAGCTTTGCCATGCAACAGAGGGCAATGAACACAAAAGCCTATGACTGGCTAAAGTAGAGAGAATAAGAGTCCCCAGAGTATGGGTCTCTGGACAGGACAACTATATTAAAATTTATCATCCCAAGGCTCAGGGACCATTGCAGAAGAGGGGGCAGACAAATTGTAGGATCCAGAAAAGGCAGGACATGACCAAAAGGAGACAGTTTTCCAGACTTCTGGGAACTTACTCATAAGAACTCACAGTAATGATTACAGGAGGCACAAGACCCATAAAAACTCAATCAGACAAAAGCCAGCATAGAACTGGCTAAATGGACAAGAGGCCACAATTTTGGCAAGGAATTATTGGCAGCTGATCACTGATGGGTGAGGGAGAGTTGATCTGTTTTTTTTACTGATGTTTTTTTGTATTTCATACATCATTTTCAATTCAGTTCAGGCATATTCCCCTTTCTCTTCCCCCACCCCACCCCACCCTAGATCATGCATTCTGCCATAACTATCCTGCATCTTTCTCTCAGTCTTTTTTATGTTTAGGAATTCACATTTTCCTCCATTAATTTTATATTAATCTAAAATATGGATACATACTCTCCACCCATATACAGTAATTAGAGAGTCTGAAAATAATTGGTGGGTGGATTCTAGAGGCCATGGGAGATTCACATTATAACAACATAAACAGATAAACAGAAATATAACAATAATATCATTCAGCTTGCCTTTCAAGTTGATCTTTTTTTAAAAGGAGTGATGCTAGACAAACTGAACAGGCTCCAGTGGATGAAGCCATACTCAGAGAAATCTGGGTACAAAAACTGGCCTTATCATATATGACTAACTGCATGAAGTATTGTTTTGGGGGTATGAGGGGTGCAGACATCGAAGGGGGTCTAAATATGATTAATATGTATTGTATGAAATCCACAAAAATCCATTTTTATGAAAAAAGAATATACACAGGAATTGGGGTAATGGTTCAGGGGACGGGAAACTACTTTCTGTGCACCCATGAAGACCTCAATTCATATTTTCTGAAGAGGAGTGTGCAGAGTTGAGCATATTCCCAGAGGGCACTGGCCAGCCAGCCTGGCCAAATCAGTGAACTCCCAGTTGAGTATATAATCTGTTTCAAAATAAGATGGAAAGCAACTGGGGAAGACATGTGTCATTGAGTTTTCAGTTTAAACAGCTTACACTATTTATATAGTCATACACTATAATTGGTACATAAATTTATAGGAACTACCATTTAACCCAAGAATTTCACATTTAGATATTCTTTATAAAAATAACTGTAACAATATAAATGCAAAAATATGCACTTATGAATTATATAGTTTATCAGAAATACCACGGAAATGCCTTAAATACAGTGGAAAATGAGTTAAAACATCACTGAATTCACATTTTCCCATAATTTATATTAATTCACTGATGGAGCAATTTTTGCTTATGTCAGGGGACGCCCAGTGTGATATATTCCAAAGTCAGATGCCAAAGCCCCACTGGGTCCTAGTTTACATTCATATTATAACAGAAAATATGGCTTATATCACATTTTCATAGGGAAAAGTATAGGAAACTATGAAAGTATATAGGAAATGTATATTTTACACAGTTGATCAGGGGGTTAACTGACATGTGCTGCAACGTATACCAACAATGAATATAAACTATGTCTGATAGTCTTAATAATAAGGTACTATATCCTGTACTAACACAAAATGTTAGTTGTTGCTATGGGTGATGTTTGCTTTGCTGTTTTTGGAAGTCCTAGCTGGCCTTCAGGTGACTGTCACTCTGGTCTCAAACTTTGGAGGATAATCTTCCCACCCTGCTTTCTGCAGCTGGTATTACAAATGTGTGCCACTAGTCTGGTTTAAAAAATGGTAACTAGGGCTGTTGGGATAGCGCAGCCGTTAAAGGCTGAGGCTGAGAACCGCAAAAAAAAAAAAAAAAATGGTAACTAATTTGTAGGTGCAAACTCTTAATTATACAAATTAAATAATTGAATGTTTACTTTTACTATTTCATGTGTTCAATTACTTAGTTATATGCATTCTTGCAGGGTTTCTAGACCACAGTACACACATACCTTAATAAAGAAACACCCTGACTCAGCATCCACCCGGCAAGAGTGGACACCAACTGACAAGCACTGTTCTTTCAGATGTCTGGAAAGGAGAGTCAGGACTTACCCTTATCTTATTAGAAAATTTTGTCTTTAGCTCTGGGTCTCAAACATCACACACACACACACACACACACACACACACACACACACACACTCAATTTCTGTAATGGTTTGCAGTAAGGAAAGCACGCTGTTTTCAGTGTTTGTGCTATGTAAAGCATTGATTCATTCCACTGTCTTGAGTGGTGGGCAAGAAGGGGCCATGAGGCATTACAGTTATATGCCCAGGTCACAAGAGCAACACATGGCTCAGTCTCCTTTTCATTGCAAGGTTAGATGAAAGTCTTTAGGCCTGATTATAGCTATATTGTAAATGTCATTCCTACAGTTCCCCTTTTTGTTTTACAAATAAAGAAGAATGTGTATATTGTAAAAGAAGGCATTCCTAGAAAAGTTATTGTCACAGTTGCCTTGTTTCTCATATCAAAGAAACCTGTCCATCAGGGTGGTTAGTGGCTGTGGGGTAGCTAGGGTGCCCTGAGGGAGAGTCAGCATGACCTCATCTTCCATAGTTCTCTGTGAAATGTTGCTCAGGGAGGACAGCCCTGTAAGAAGGCATGCACAAAGGACTGTAACTCACACAGCTGAAATTCAGGAGAGGGTTTCTCTTCTGGTGCCAGGTTGCTGTCTTCTGGTCCAGTCATGCTGCTGTCAAGAGGGAGACTGCAGGAGAAAAGCTTGTCTCCAGTTATTGAGAAGACTAGAATCCAGCCATTAGTTGAGCCTTAAGGGAACACACCTAAAACCATGGGTTGTGGTAAACTTCTTGTTACTTAAAATGCTTTTTCAGCAAGTATCAGGGTGGGAAATTGAGATGAAAGGTTTTTTTTTTTTTAACTTTTAACTATAAATTGTTTTAAAAGCTTTAAATTTGCTTTAGTAATTTGTTTGTGAGCAGTTAGCTACCTTTATTCCTGCTTTGTGTTATGTATTGGATTTTGAATAATAAATGAATTAGTTCAATGATGGTTTTATTTGAGAGTTTTATAGGAATACTATGAAAGACATGAATTTTCCAAAGTTGACATAGAGATAAAAGTTATAGCTACATAAGTAAGAAAACTGTTTTGATTTTTTTAGGAGAACCTCCATTTCAGAAAAAATGTGGTTGGTAAATGTCTTCAAATAGCTCAATAGATTCATTTGTTTGAGCAGTTGTGAAGTAAAGCTTGAACAGTTATCAACACATACAAGTATAAATTTAAAATTACCAAAGGAATTTATGTAAGTGTTGATTTATCTTAGGATGATGGGATCTAATGATTAAGGCTGGAGAAATAACTCAGTGGTTAAGAGCACTGACTGTTCTTACAGAGGACCTAAGTTCAGTTCCCAACACACACCTAGTGGCTAACAATCATCCAGTTCCAGGGGATCCCAAGCCTTCTTCTGACCTCCAGGGGCACTATGGAACAGAGGTGCACTTACATGTAGGCAATAGACTCATATGCATAATATAATAATATTTTTTAAAAAGCCTTAAGCAGGGCTTGGCAATGAGTACAGGATTGAATAGTTTGTTGACTTTGTATCTGCAATAATTGAAAAGATATAGCCATGACTATTCATTGACCCGTAAATGAGTGTTAGATAAAAGTCTTTAGGCTAATTACATCCATATTATAAAGGTCCTTCTTACGGTTTCTCCTTTTTGTTTTATAAATGAAGAATCATATCAGGTTTGTAATAGAAGTCATTCCTAGAAATACATGATTATTTCCTTCTGTGAGAAGGTCAGGATAAGTTTTTCTATGAAGGAGGCTTTAAATAGAGATCAATACTGGTAACAAAAGGAACCTGAAAAATGAGCTTAGGTGCTTGAAACAACACTAGGATGGCTTGAGCCATATATTGAAAGTTAGTGAATTGTAAAGCAGAAAGGGGAGCTAAAAGTGTTGCCCACTGGATGGTATGTGCTCTGGGGGTTACATAAAAGTGCTACATTGCAGCAGAACACCATGGTTCCTTGACCTGACTTGTTGGCTCCATCTGAATTAAAGCTTTATGAGTGCATTAGGAATGGGATCTGTACTCATGGGAAAAAGAGTTATTTAAGAAATAATGATATTACATAGGGAGCAAAGTGAAAATAATTTAGTCCTGAGATGCCAGAAAAACATATCTGCCATTCTTCTCAGTTCTGGAAAGGGAAGTTGGAGTTATTTTGAGATATGGGAAGATAAATAACAAGGTCGTGATCTTTTCCGGTAAGTTGAATCATTCTGGTATTGCCCTGTTAAAAAGGATAAATAAATTCTTTGTTGATTGGGATAGAAAATATTTTTTTTTCTTTTAGGTATACTGCATACAAATAACCATTCTAAAGTCCTGTAAGGGAGTTTTAAAATAAAGTAAATATGTAAGCCTAAACATCTATGAGAAAGCTGTCACCATTCTAAATTTGGATTTAGTTGTAATTGCTGTGATGGAAGAGGAGATACAGGGATAACACAATGTCATAGGGTGAATTTAAATCAGTTTCTTCTGTACGAGAAATAACAATGTGAGAGGAAGCCACATGCAGAGCTCCAAAAGAAGGTCGAAAGTAATTGATATCTGCCTAAAAGCTTTTGAAAAAAAAATTCACCGTTATCTTTTCTGGAGCATGTTAGAAACAAAATCAGAGGTTCAGAGATGCCATCAAAACCACACAAGTAACATGTGGTCAAAGTGAAAGTAACTCAGCAAGGCTGATTTTACTTTTGAAAAGGGTGCCTTACATCATCAGAAAGATCCAGAAAATAGATACAGGACCCAGAAACTTGGGGTCTTTTATCCCTAATGGAAGAGAATTGTGACTTTTCCCTATTGGCTTGGGTCCTACCTTACAGTCTTTCCCAGTTTGCTAGTTTAAAAGAACCAATACTTGCTCAAATTATTCAAAAAGATAGAAACAGAGCAAGAACTCCCAAACTCCTTCTATGAAGCCGGCATCACTCTAATACCAAAACCAGGTAAAGATACAACAAAGGAAGAAAACTATAGGCCCATATCCTTAATGAACATAGATACAAAAATACTCAGCAAAATACTCAAAACCACACACAGATGCACATCCAAAAGATGATCTACCATGACCAGGTAGGGTATATTCCAGAGATGCAGGAATGGTTCAACATATGTAAATCAATAAATGTCATAAAACATATAAATGGACTTAAGGACAAAAATCACATGGTCAAACCAACATATGCAGAAAAGGCCTTTGACAAAATCCAACACATATTCATGTTAAAAGTCCTAAAATGAATTGGACTGAAGGGCACGTACCTCAATATCATTAAAGCTATATAAAAAAAAAAAACCCACAGCCAATATCATTCTAAAAGGAGAAAAGCTGGAAGCGTTCACATTAAAATCAGGAACCAGACAGGGTTGCCCACTATCTCCACTCCTTTCAATATACTGCTTGAAACCCTTGCAAGAGCAATAAGAAAAGAGAAGGGAATTAAAGGAGTATTAATTGGAAAAGAAGAGGTCAAATTATCTCTATTTGCAGATGACATGATATTATAAATAAGAGATCCAAAAAAATTCACCAGAAAATGATTGAAAAAGTATAAAAATGATTAATACTTTTAGTGAAGTGTCAGGTTACAAAATCAACTTAACAAAAATCAGTAGTGTTTCTACATACCAACAAGAAGCAATCAAAAAAAGCATACAAGGAAACGTTCCCATTCACATACCCCCCCCCAAAAAACTAAATATTTTGGAATAAACCTAACCTAAAACATTAAAGATCTCTAGAATGAAAATTTCAAATCTTTAAACAGATATAGAATAAGGCACTTAGAGATGGAAAAATCTACCATGCTTGTGGATTAGGTAAAGAAATACTGCAACTGGGCTGGAGAGATGGCCTAGTGGTTAAGAGCGCTGACAGTTCTTACAGAGGACCTGGGTTCGATCCCCAGCATCCACATGGCGGCCGAGAGCCGTCTGAAACTCCAATTCCAGGAGAACTGCAGTTCCAGGGGAATCCGACACCCTCTTCTGACCTCCGCGGCATTGCACGACACGGGTGCACAGATTTGCATGCAGACAGTACATTCATACACATACAGAAATAAATAAAATTAATAAAAAAAAATTAAAAAAAAGAAATACTGCAACTGTAAAAATTACCATCTTATCAAAAACAATCCATAGATTCAATGCAATGCCAATCAAAATACTTATAACATTCATCACAAAGCTAGAAAAAATCAATCAAAAATTTATCTAGATTCACAAAAGACCCCAGCTAGCCAAAACAATCCTGAAAAAAAAAGAAAAATATGGGGGGTGGGGGAAAGCCTCATCATTCCCAGTCTCAGGTTATATTATAAAGTTGTAGTTATAAAAACAGCATGGTACTGACATAGAAATAGACATGTAGATCAGTGGAACAGAAGAAGACCCAAGCATGAGTACATACAACTTCAGCCACCTGATATTTGACAAAGGTGCCAAGAATACAAAATGGGAGGAAGATAGCATCTTCAACAAATGGTGCTTTGCAGACCTGGATCTCCACCTGTAGAAGAATGAAATCGAATTAACTTTCTCTGTGCACAAAAGGAAACTCCAAGTGAATCAAAGACCTCAATATAAAATCTGAAACCACTAAACTGCTAGAAGAATACATAGGCAGTATCCTCCAAGATGTAGGCATAAGAAAGGACTTTCTTAATTGGACATCAGGCATTAAGATCAACAATCAATAAGCTACATGGCCTCTGTATAGCAAAAGAAACAATCAAGGAAGTGAAGAGGAAACACAAGAGTGGGAGAAAATATTTACCAGTTACACATCTGACAAAGGACTCATATCCGGAATATACAAATAACACAAAATACAAAGCAGCAAGAAAATAACACAGTAAAAAAGATGGGCAATAGAGAGTTCTTAAATTGTGGGGCCAGATGAATCCATTATGGCTGACTATAAGAGAGTTGGCTTCTTTCCCCATAACATTCTAGTAGATTTCACCTCAGAAACCTAAAAGGCCAGCAGGAGATGAGAGCTGCTCCCACTTGTCATATTGGACATCAGGCATTTGCCGCCCAACCCTCAGGGGAATGTAGCTTGAAGAGTTATATTTCTAAGTCTTATCCCTCTGAGGCATGTCCACCCTGTCCTCTAGAGGCAAGTGGTGCAAGCTATAAGCTTATTTTGGGGACTGCAATGGTTTTCCTGCCATAAAACTTAGGCATTGCAGAACGCATGTAGACTTCTCCTCTGTCCCACCCACCTCCTGGTCAAAGAGCCCAACAAAAGTATATAAGTCCTTGAACCACTGCAATAAATGAATTTTGCTAGCTGGTGCAACTCCCAGGTCTTCAGATCAGTTCTGGTTTACTACTGGAAACAACGCCCTCTCCCTCCCACTTCCCTCCTTGCACTCAGGTAGTCAAGCCACTGCCAGACACGACTGCCATACCTAGGAAGACGAAGCTGGTGACCTGGGAGGCAGGAACATCACGACATGGAGGAAGCCAACATCAAATGAAGAAATAAAAATGGATAAGAAGCATCTTAAAAACCATTCAACATCCTTAGTAATTAGAGAAATGCAGAAAGAAAAAATAAAAAACTTTAACATCCCATCTTACCCCAATCAGACTTGCTAAGATCAAGAGAGTGAAGGGCACTAGAACCTGAGTAGGATGTAGAAAAAGGGAACAGCCATTCACTGCTGGTGGGATTGCGAACCAGTATAGCTACTATGAAAGGCAGTGTGGGGAACTCTCAAAAAAATAAAAATGAACCTACCATATGACCTAATTATACCATTTCTTGACATATACTCAAAGGTCTCATCATACTGTAAGGATACATGTATATCCATGCTTGTTGCTGCCTTCTTTACAACAACTAAAAAATGGAAACAACCTAAATGTCGCATAGTGATGAATGGATAATGAAAACATGGTGCATCTGCACAATGGAGTACTACTCAGCAGTAAGAAAAGAAGAAATTATGAAATTCACAGGTAAACTGATGGAACTAGAGAGTGTTATTCTAAGTGAAGTACATAAAGGCAGAAAACTGAGCCATGTATATTCTTCCTTATTTGTAGATTGTAGCACCAATTCTCCATAGGTGAGCACATATTATGATGTAGTATCAGAAGCCAAGAAATTGGAAAGGATACATGGTGGTAATGGAAAAGAAAAAAAAAAAATCCCGAAATAGATGGATAGTTAGAAGCAGATGTCTCTGGGGAGAGGTGGGATAAGAGGCAATGTCTGCCTTCTTCTCACAAGTTTCTAGTGACAAATTAATGTATGATTCCACAAATTAATATTAATTCCAAATTAATAATTGACTCAATTATGTCAATAAGTTAAAACTGGAATTTCTTGAAGTAGTTGAGAAGAAAACATAATATGAATTTGACCAGTATAATCTTTATCAGTAAGATCTCAGGAAACTATAATTTTCAAAGGGGGTTCCAATAAGTTTGCTGTGATTTTTAACTTTACCAATTACATCTAAAGGGCTAAGCAAATTATCTATTATCCTTGCGCTAAGGAGGAGGAGGATGTACCCTTTTTATTGTATTAAGTTAAAGATGACTCCACTTCTCCTGTAGTATGAAGTACTTAAGCTTTAGTGGGAGGTTCCCACCCAAGCACATTTTTTGGTGACAATGTAGTAAAGCATTTCATAACTTACTTTTACTACATGCATTGCTGTATCATGAGATAAATAATAATAAGCTCTGCTGGAAATATTTTATCACTTAGCAGGACTCAAGGACATAATGCCTTTACCATAGAGCTGGTTTTGTGTGTCCTTGGGAGTCACTGAATAAGAGGACCAGCTTGTCTCAGAGGTTTTGGTGAACATTTTGAGATAAATACAATTGGGTCTGAAGTGAGTAGGCTGAATCCCATCTCCAGACCCAGTTCTCAATGAATTCAAATAGCACATGATATTACCACTTTCCACAAAAGGCATTTGATTCTCTGTGAAATTTACTGGGTCATGGATTGGAAATAGAAAGTGACAAAATTCAAAACACTTGATTTTGGAACATTACTCTGTGATACCTTTAGATTTTATAGATCATGAGCACATGACAGCACTCATAATCAAGGAGGGTAAAGCCAACAAAAGTATTTGCCTTTACTATTGCCAAACCTGAGCTTTTCCCTGGCTATATTTGAGCTAAAGAGGTTTTTGAAAGTTAACACCAACATTATTTTTTTATCTCGTGTCTGAAAATGGGGGTAAAACAATCTTTAAAAAATTCAGTGTCTGCTCTCCCGTGATAATATTTACCACTAGAGGCCACTAGGTTTGTATTCTCCCATTTGTCTTTAGATGTGGTTTTAATGTGGAAAACTATTAGATATTTTTATCTTTGAGATCTTGGTCAAGTGACTACAAGCTGGGAGATACCTATTTCTATCTCTATAAGATAATTTTATGTGATCTAAATTGTCCTTGTTTTCCTCTCCAGAGAATTCTCATTTTCTTCCCATCAAAAATGACCATAAGGAAAATGGCCTTGTCATATTTACCCCCACCCCCTTTTCACTGATAAGAATTGAGTTTTCCTGCCTTCTTTATTAGTGACCTTAAAGAATGTAGACCTTATTTGGATTATGCGACACTTTATTATACTATGACCTTAATGAATTTTTGTTTAGCTTAATTTTACTTTTTTGCCTGATTAGTCAGGTTCTGTCTGTGCACGACTCACCATTCATAAAATTTCATGTGAAAATATTGGCCTTCCATGCATTACAAAATCAGCCAACTTCTAATGATTATATAAAAATTAAGGATGCCTTGGTTCCCTTATGGGTTGAATTTTTAAATATATCTCTTTAATTATTTCCTTATAGCCTTTTTAAAATTTATAATTTGTAGGCAAGCAGGATTGCACTCAAGGTGAACTCCTTATTTAAGGAGAGCTATCAGTCTAGCAGTCTGGATTTAAAAAGCCTCATTAAAATTTACCACATGTACTCTGGAATTAAGTACTCATAATCTAGAGAAAAATCTAACACAGAAAATAGCACCTAAAGAACCTGTGAATAAACGGTATCAGAATATCATGTCATTTCACCTAGAAAATGAATGCAAACACAGTATGGCGACAGAGAAATAAAATAAGAAGCCAGCAAAATTGTTCTGAGAGAAGAAAGTATGCTCTTGAAAGCAGGGCTGAAGATGCAGGGCAGAAAAAAAAACAGGTATTACCAGCATCTGCAGCTCCCAGAGCCAGGCACATTACTTATTTTGCCAATTTCTCACACTGCTTTTTACAACTGGGAATGGAGCAGGGTGAAAAGCAGAAAAAATAGAGGTAAGTGAATAAGGTTCCACAAGAGTTCATTTCTTTGTAAATACTCCTTTTTTCTCTTTATAAGGCTGTGTATCTACTTTAATTTGGTTCAAATGAGTTAATTGGATCATTTAATATACTTTGGTTCCAAATATTTCAGTGATTTGATTGAACTATTTTTAAGCAATAGTTTAGTTGGCCACCAAGTTTTTTCCCTCAAGATACTGAATCAAGTGCTCGATGCTTGAGGTAAGAAGAAAAAGATTTCTTAATAACATTAAAAGTTTACAAATATGCTTTGGTTAAGCTTTAGTTCCTGTTTCTTTAAGGAAACTCATGAGTTGCCATACGTATGCAAAAAAGATTCATCAAATAAAGAGATCTCCATTGTAAAAGTGAAATAGTGAAGATAAAAATGAACGCTTTGAGCGCAGTTCCTTGCAGTTGGGAAGTAAAGGAGAGAAAAGCAAATAGTGAAGAACTAAACTCATTTTCAGGGTTAAGGAGTCTGTAAATGATGTCCGAAGTTGACAAAATGAAATTTAAAAAACATTGTAATCATGTTATGAGATGGAAGTAAGCTTCAGTCTTATAGGGAACAACACAGCCCCATAAGGAAAATTCTAGAGCCATATTTGTTACTCTTATATGGCTGCCATAAACTTAGAAAATGAAGGTTATTGTAGGAATGAAACATTGCATGGCTTGAGGCAAGAACTTGTAAGACCTGTCCTGTAAGACTTCCAAGGAGGGTTATCTGTAGGCATTCAGTTGCCTCTGTGAGTTATCTGTAGCTCTGGAAGGTTTGGAATATTACAATGTTTTCTTGCTTCACCTATCTCTGCAAAGTTCTAGGACTCGATGGCGCCTTCCCTTGAGGCATTGAGCAAAATGTCGCACCTCTAGTTACCTGTTGCACAAACAGGAGCTCTGCAGCCCCTGCCCCCATTAGAGCCAAGGTGGCTTGCCCCTCCCTTCCACCTGCCCCCCACTTCCTTGCCCAGAGCACAGTAACTTTTATTATATAAGCACTCTGCTGGTATAAAGAGACTCTATTCTCCCAGGCTTTCTCCGAGTCTGCATCTGTATGTCTGTCCTTATCTTTCCTTGTCTTTCTATTCCATAGGGTAACTCTCCTATGGTCCCCCCCCCTTGTCAGAGCTAAGCTGAGAGATTGTCTTACTGCAGGCAGGAGACAGCCTTGGAAAATGCAAGGAGGAAAGAACAGCATGTGGATGTTGGCCACGCGTGACTAAAGTACTATTCAGATGATTATTAAACTCCTACAGGGTATATTTTGGCTTATGCTTCCAAAAGGTGGAGTCTGTGATGAGGAGGAAAGCGTGGCAGCAGGCAGGACTAGCAAGCTGACTGATCACGTTTTTATCCATACACAGAATGCACAGAGAAAACAGGATGTGAGGCAAAGCTATAAACCCACTAGGCCCATCTTCAGTGACATACTTCCTCCAGCAAGGTTCCATAATCTCCCCAAACTGCTCTACTAACTCATGAACAGTATTCAGATAAATGAACCTATGAAAAACATTTCCCATTAAAACCACAACAGGATAGGAAATAATCAAGAAAGTGGTCTGAAGGTGTGTATAGGGATGATGTGCAAGAATAAAGTGAAAAAAATCATGGGATTTCTACTTTCTAAATGTCTCTTGGAGGTGTGCCTGAAATCTCAGCACTCAGGAGACTGAACCAGGATCATTACTGTGAATTTGTGAATTTAAGCTATGGTTTAAGACTCTGTCATAAACAAACAAAGGTCTGTTGGACTCTAGCCCCAGTAAATAGGTCTTGTTTTAATAAAACCAAATGGTACATTCAAATGAAACTGAAAGTAATGGAAATAAGGAAGGAAGGAAGAAAAGGAAAACAAGACAAATAGTAAATGTCTTCATTGTGCAAATAACTTTATTGGATAAATGAACTCAAACTAGCTAAATACTATGCAAATAGATACTTATTTGAGATTAAACTTCATTGACTATCTTAGAGTTGTAAAGAAGGGCTTAAGCAATGGTACAAATATTTGTCAGATATTTCTTAGCTGTCACTATTAATGATGAAGACAATGGAGCATAGGATGTCTGGCAACAGTGAACACTAAATCAGCACTTACTCTGCAAAAAGTCTTGGATTAAGGGGTACATTGTGCATATGCAGGGACAATCTGCTTGGCACACTAAGAAATATTATAGTACAGGGCACACTGTCACCTGATGCTAACAGGTGCTTGGTGCCATGTGCCAACTTGACTTGTTTCTCTGCACACCCCTTTCTGGGAATGCCCCATGGGCTGGGATGACATGTGATAGTGTGGAGATGTAGGATTGGTGGGAGGTGGGGCCATATGATATAGAGGCTGCTCATCCCAGACCCATCTATATAAGCTGCTTGTTGCATAGAATTAATAGATTTACACCCTCTGACGTGGTCCCTGGGATGTTATTGAAGTACCCCCCCACACCCTGTTCGACTGCAGGACTGACGTCCCTGCAATAGTGTGCCAGGCAATATTTCTTAAAACTTTGTTTTTAAAATGAAATTCTCAACCACCCTATGAGGTAGGAACAGTTATTGTCAAAATTTTAAGTACAGAAATTTGTTTAAGGTCATGACTGCTAAGACAAAATAAAACTGGAATTGAATCCAAGGAAGTCTTAAATTCCATGAGTATACAGTGAAACAAAACCGTATTTCTAAAATAGTTTCTCATTGAGGATAATGTATCAAAATGTCCAGTATTTGCATTCCACTAGGATGTGTAGTCTTGAGCAGTTTTAAGTGAAAATACTGTGTCTGTATTATTATACACTTATTGTTTATATCTGATCCACTTATGGTACTAAAATTAATTTGTATATCATGCAGATTAAAGCTATTTCATAGTTAATAATTGACTTAGATTTTGATTTTCCAAAAATGAGAACTAAATCTATGCAAAATGATATTTACTTCAGTATAAGTATATTAAGTAATTAGTTCATCTGTCAGTGTACCAATTAAATGTTCCAGATTGAATTGATTCAATCTAGCATTAGCTATAGCTGTCAAACACACAAGTTTCATGTCTTCCTCCTTTCTACTCAAAAGATTGAAAATTGTATTTTTAGCATCCTGTTTAAGGAATTTTGTCTACCTCAAGGTCACAAATATTCAGTCTTATTTAGAAGGTTTCTAGGTTAAGATTGTTAATGTATCATACATCATGAATTGACTTATCACTATAGCATGTGATACATTTCATAGCTCTTATCTCCCCCATTATTAATATTAGGTTCTCCAGTACTTTTTATTGAGCAAAGCCTCACTCAATTACCTTGTTAAAATCGATTGGTCACATATGCCCTTATTAGCATAACTCAATCATATATGTGAGTATAAGTTTGTAGGTCTATTTCTTGACTGTACTCCATTGATTGACATAACTATTTATTTGAAATACTAAACTGTCATACTAATGTAACTGTACATTAAGTCTTGATACTAAGTAGGAAAAAAAATCATCCAACTTTCTTCTTTTCTCCAATAGTTGTGGACATTCTGGATCATAGACTGTCAAGTACCTTAAAAAAAAAATTTGGTTACTTTCTCCCAAAACTCTCTTGAGATCATGATTCTATTTACCTTATATGCTGATATTTTAACAATGCGGACTTATCTAATCTGAAAATATAGAAGCTGTTTCTATATTTATTTGTTCTTTGTAAAAAAAATTTCTAAACTGTATTTCATAGTTTCAACATTTAGATTTTATATATATTTTGTCATGTTTATTTCCAATACTGAATGGTTTGAATGTTGTCACTTGTGCTCGCAGTTCTACGTTGAAATTATTTATTGTTAAGATGTAGAAATATAATTAATTTGTGCATTGTCATTTTATGTTATAACATTGCCAACTTGATTTCTTAGTTTTAGTATCTATTCATACATATCTGTTCTATATACAACATTATATTAAACATACTTTTATTTTTTATATTGAACATCTTGGGAATAAAGGAGAGTTAAAAAAAGAAAAAAAATGAAGAATATAGGTAAAGTATACCTAGAACTCCAGACATTCATTCCTCTTTTAAAGACCTGTAAGACTCTAAACATTGACCGCTGACAGTATAGATAGGGATCTCAATCCAAGAATCAGTACAGTGGTAAATTCTTTGGGTTTTCTTGGACTTCACACATGCCAGACTTGGAAATGAAGATGTTAACCTAGAAATGCTGATGTATGTAGATTTGAAAAATAAATAAAATATGAACGTATTTTTCCTCTCCAAAAAACCAGGAAGGGGGCAGCTTAGTTAAACAGAAAATATTTAGACTAAACTTAGACTCTTTTAGTCAAGTAGTTCAGAAAAATCTATAACCCACCTATATCCAAAGTAAAGTAGGAAGCTGGGACTCATCACCAGTCTATGGAGATGAATCACTCTGTAGTAGTTACTCTTCTGTTGCTGTAATAAGACACTATGTGGGAGAGAACTTACAGAAGAGTTTGTTCAGGCTTAAGGATCTGGAGTAACAATACAGAATGGCAGAACCATGACCATAGGCAACTGCAGCTGGAAACTAAGAGCCCACATCTTCAAAGCAATTGCAAAACAGAGAAAACCAGAAGTGTGGCCAGGCTTTGTAGTCTCAAAGCCTGCCGCCACTGACACACTTCCTCCAGCAAGGCCACACCTCCTGAAGATTCATGAACTCCCAAACAGAACCACCAAATGGGGGCACAGTACTTAAATACTTGGACCTGTGGGGAACAGTCCTCATTAAACAATCACATCCTGCCCTGCCATAAGCTCAGGAAACATTAAATTTCATTATGTTTTACAGAAAAGATCTCTTCCTGCTCTGTAGTTTAGTGGCTATTATATGGTGAGCCTGGACTTAAACTCCACCCATCAGGAACAAAGTATTCTTGAATACACACTGGGATGTCCCGTTCCATACCTAATGGAAAGTAAGGATTTTCACCAGCTATCAAAGGTAACATGGCCACACATATATACACATTGACTATATTAGTGTTAGCCACGTGAGATGCAGTAGAAAACCAGTCCAAACACATAGTAGAATCAGTGGAAACCCGGTAAGAAGATGAAACTGCCTCACCCCAACACACACACACACACACACACACACACACACACACACACACACACACAAGAAACAAAGGACACTTCTACCCAGGTATCAATAGAGACAGATTGAGAACATGCAATTTTACCCTGACGGCAGTGATTAGGCAATATGTTTCTTCCTTTGACAAAGAATGTAAAAGATAGATGGAAGAGGATAACCTAAATAAGATTCAGAATCGATACCACAATATGCAAACATCCAGGTTTCATGAAAAATAATGAAAATATCAACTTGTATGAAAAAGTGATAATCAGCATGCAATGACGTTGAAAGGCAAGTGTTAGAATCATACAACAAAGAATTAAGCAGCAAACATAGACGCAGTTCATTGACTATTTAACACGCTTGGGACATGATAATAAAAAATATATGAAAATAAAACAGAAATTTTAAAACCCGAAAATGTATATCTTGCATACTTCTTTTTGTATATTTGGAAAGAATATTTCAATATGATTTTTTGTTTTTATTACTTTATTCTGAATTATCCAACTCTGCTCAACAAAATAATAAATATGGTGCATAGGTGAATTTTCCAAAAAAATTCAGGACATTATGATTTATTGCATGTTTGAATTTATTGTCCATTGGATGTCTATTGGTATTATTGTCTGGTTTTTGAAAGCAGAAATATATGAAGACTTAAGAACTTAAGTAATTTGCTTAAAATATGCATAGTTTTACTTTTTTCTTACTATTTTAGAATGTAAAGAAAGCCACATTAATTAATTAATACATTGATAGATTTACACATTTATACAATTGAAAATGAATGATGGGAAGATTTTCTCAGTATCTTTAAAAATATGACCAAACAAAAAATAGGAAAAACTAGAAGATGAACCAAGATGCTATATATTCAAACATATCAAAGTAAAATCAAAGAAAAAACCTTGAAAGCAGTAAAAAAAAATATGGAAAAAAATGAATTAAATGAGAATGAATTTCCCACCACAAATCATGGACAACAGAAAGAAATGTTATAACTTTTAACTGCTGAAAGCATTGAATAGATGAGAGATAATTCTATACCCAGTAAAATGCTCTGAAACAGGAATCAAGAGGAAATTGGCATATTCTCAAATAAAAAGAAATTAGGGATTTGTTGCCAACCAAACTACTCTAAAAATGACTTTAAATTTTCCTGGCTGGGAATTGTGGGGCCTGGGGGAAAATGTAGGAGAATCGGGATTTAAAGGTAATCTGTAGATACGTAGTGAATTTGGAACAAACCTGGGCTACATCAGACCCTGACTCAAAACAAATAAATTTTCATAAACTAAATATAAATAACAAACTAAGTGATATTAGAAAATCATTATCAAGAAGAAATAATAGTAGAAAGTGTCAAAGGTTAAAAAAGTCTGTTTTCTGGGGCTAGAGAGATGGCTCAGCAGTTAAGAGTATCAACTGCTCTTGCAGAGGACCCAGGTTCAATTCCCAGCACCCACATGGCAGCTGAGAACCATCTTTAACTCCAGTTCCAGGGGAATCTGATGCCCTCTTCTGATCTCCACGGCACTGCACGACAAAGACCTACATGCAGGCAATACATTTATACACATAAAAAATAATAAAGAAAAAAATTAAAAATCAGTTTTCTTACTTTTATTTATTTTTTTCTTAGTGAAACAATAAATAATTTATTTTTTATTGATGCTTTGTGCATTTCATACATCATTTTCCAATTCAGTTCAGGCATATTTCCCTTTCCCTTCCCCCCCCCATCCCAGATCATGCATTTTGCCATAACTGTCCTGCATCTTTCTCTCAGTTTTTTTTTTTTCATTTTTTAGCTATAAGTGATAATCCATGAGTACAAGCATCCTTCATATGAAACCAATTTGCAGGCTGTTGTGCCCAAACCCCCACAGCCCCACCATCCAGCGGGGGGTGAGGGGTTGTATGTTCAATCAAGTTGATCAAATGAGTGTCCAGACTACATTGCTGTAGTTTCACCATTCACCCCAATTGCAGCCCTTACATTCTACCACGCCCCCTCTTCCGCAGATTGTTCCCTAGGCTTAGAAAAGGGGCACAGGTGGATGAGAAGCAAAACAGTCCACTCTCTCTGGAGCTGTTGTCTTGGACTCTGGTCAATTCTGGCTGTTTCCTTTCATGGGCTGACAGTTTGTCCAGGAATAACCTTTCGATCCTACTAATGAAGCACAAGCAATTAGATATATAGGTATTTAAACAGCACTAATAGTTATGGTAGGTTACTTTGGTATAGACACATATGTTTGGATGATATGTTAATCCATGAATTACATTTTTT